>JAHHFK020001570.1:0-322500 GCA_024533555.2 Aedes koreicus
AATCGCGACGACAAACAAAACATGTCGGCCAAAGCACGATCGCGAAAGTTGTACACGATGATGTTGGCGAAGTTTGATTGCGTGGTACAGGACGATGAAACATACGTCAAGGCAGACGTTAAACAGCTTCCTGGACAGGAATTTTATACGGCAACCGGACGGGGAAAGGTGGCAGATATTTTCAAGCAGATTAAACTGTCAAAGTTTGCGAAGAAATATCTGGTGTGGCTGGCCTGTGGCTTGAAGAACAACGTTTAAATTGCGACCGGAACCGTCAACCAGAAAATTTATCTGAGCGAGTGCCTACAAAAACGTCTACTGCCTTTCCTGAAGCGACACAATTGTTCCGTTCTATTTTGGCCGGCTTTGGCATCTTGCCATTACGGAAAAAAAAGGCCATGGAGTGGTATGCTGCCAACAACGTTCAAGTGGTGCTCAAGGCCAAGAACCCTCCCAACACGCCAGAGCCCCGCCCAATCGAACAATATTGGGCCATCGTCAAGCGGAACCCTAAGAAGACTCAAAAAGCTGTTGTGAGCGAGAAACAGTTCAAGGCAGACTGGCGTTCTGCGGCGAATAAAGTGGACAAGGAGACCGTACAAAATCTTATGGCAGGTGTTAAACGAAAGACCCGGCAATTCGCATTCGGTAAAAAGGAAGCTTTGCTGAATATTTCTCCTGTATTCTGTATTAACTGAACTTGAAAAAGAAAAAGATTTGATTTTTCTCCTGTATTCTGTATTAACTGAACTTGAAAAAGAAAAATAATTTGACTTAATAATAAAAAACTTTGATCGACTCACACACATTACTGTTTGACCAAATTATGATCGGAACACCCTTTAATCATTAAATAAATGTACTAAAATAAAGATTTATTTTTTAATTAAGTCCATCCCAAGTGTGTCTGTCAGCAAGTAAAGACGTATTTTCAAGTAGTAATAAATCCAATCTACGGCCATTAAATTTTTCAAGGGGTTGTGGGCCCGACGAAATTAAAGATGGCAAGATCCGGAATTGCAAAACTGACGAACGAAAATTTTGAAACCTGGAAGCTGGAGGTCGAATTCCTGTAGGTACGTGAAGGACTTGGGAAGTACATCGTGCCCGGAGTCAAGCCGGAAGAGGCTGTAAACCGAGCCAACGCGGCGGAGTTGGCTGTCTGGGACGCTGGAGATAAAAAAGCGTGCAACCATCGATCAATTAACGCGGTCACATGCGGGGTACGAAAACCGCGAAGGAAGTATGGAAGAACCTTGAAAAGCAGCATGAGCATAAGCATGGTTGACCGCCCACGGATGCTACTCCGTTATTGCCAGATCAGCTGTATTTACACAAAGAACCAATCAAGGATATTTGGGATTAACATACATCCTCAATGTGTAAAAACTGGTGACCCATTATGAAGCAATACCGTGGCCGGCCGTGTCCGAGTGCTGGTCAAGTAGGGAATGGGAAGGAACGTGTTGACGTGATACTCGCTTTGAAGGAAGCTGGGAAATCCTCTGCACTTCCACGAGCAATCACTGGGATGTTGGATAGTTGGGAAAAGGTCAGCAGTAGGGTTCGTTTTGGTTAACGATACGCTGAAAGTATGTAACTAGCACTATCCGCCAAAAGCATGGGAGCGCTCCTTCAAGCAACAGAACATCGAATGCCAGTTGCACTGCACCCCGAATAGTCCGGTATGACCTAATCACCGTAAACTCGTAAATAATAGTGATCGCTTTTTCGGCCTGTGTAGGAAATAGTTAGGCATGAGCAGCGGCATGCCCTCTTTTTTGTGGGTATCCTGCAAATAGAGATAAGACAAGTTGGGCTGCTCCTCCGATTAGTGGCCCATCATAGCATTAGTAACTGATATTGATTCTATTGATTCCTACGCTCATTGATTTGGTATCAACCAGGTTAGACTTGGTCCTATACCCAATGCCTTCTTTACCTCCAATCCGTTCAACTACTCGCAATATTTTGTGATATAGCGGGCGGAATATTACAATTTGAGATAAAGTTCTGTCCAGTTAGAATCCGGAATTACTTATTGTGTTGCAGCGGCACGGAAAGTGACCGCTGCAAGAATTATTTTACAGCGATTTGTTTACCTAGGCGCCCACTTTCTGTGGTACAAATTTCACGGTGTTTCGTGCAGTCAGTCAAAAGTTATTCCAAATGGAAGCCGAGAGGAGAGAAACAATTCTGCACACCCAAGTTGATAATCCAACGTGGTCCGCAATAAAAATCGCAAAAACGTTGAAAATCGCCAAATCAATCGTATATGATGTGCTCAAACGTTTCAGGGAGCGAAAGAGCGTGGATCGAGTGCCTCAAGGTAAGCGTCGTAGTGGAACATATGACCGCAAGCTGAACCAGAAGGTGTTGAGAACCGTCAGAGCAAACCCTGGACTATCAGATAATGAAATCGCACAAAAATACGTTGCTGCTCGCAGTTCCGCTCAAAGAATTCGTTTGCGAGCAGGATATCGTTCTTATCGAGCCAGCAAGCAACCAAACACAACGTCGAAGCAAAGTTTCGTCACCAAAACTCGAGCTCGGAAATTGTACCAGCAGGTTATGACGAAGTACCAAGGATGCCTGCTCATCGACGATGAAACCTACGTCAAAATGGATTTCGGACAGCTTCCTGGCCAAAAATTCTACATGGCGACGGCACGAGGAGATGTTCCTGCGAAGTTTAAGTTTGCTTTTATGGACAAATTTCTAATCTAATCTAATCTCACACTAACGCAGCCAATTCTTGAAAGCATCCTGGAAAATGACGTCTTCTGGAATGCATCATTTTTCTTGTCATCGGCCAGGCCAACTGCGTAGTGTGTGCCGCAGAGAGGATTCCAAGAAATAGAGTGATTCCAGAAAGAGTGTCTGAAATCGCTCTACTACTCCGAATCAAGGGAAGGAAGAAAGCGTGGACCCCTCCCGTACCGTTTGCTTTTATGGACAAATTTGCCAAAAAACTGATGTTTTGGCAAGGGATATGCAGCTGCGGAGCAAAGACCAAAGTGTTCGTGACGAATAAGACGATGGACTCGAAGCTGTACAAGGAAGAATGCCTCAAAAACCGCGTACTACCTTTCATTTAAGCCCATAAAGGTCCCGTGAAGTTTTGGCCAGATTTGGCGAGTTGCCACTACAGCCGGGAAGTCATCCAGTGGTACCGCGATAATGACGTAGATTTCATCGATAAAAACATAAATCTACCCAACTGCCTGCAGTTCCGGAAAAAGCAAGAAAATCGGAATCCACCGAATAAGATTTCGTTTTCAGCGCACATGAGGGACGTGTCGAAGTGGATCGTGGATTCTGGAGCCAGTTGACACATGTGCGTTAATCAAGAATTCTTCGTAGCCGTTGAGAACCTGCGAGATGATATTCCGAGTTTCGCAATTGTTACTGGCGGGAAGAAGGCCATCGCGAACGTGTGGGTGACTGCCAGATCAATTGCTACGGGCTAAATTGTGAACCAAAGCAGAATCGACTGACCGGTGTGCTGCCGTCCCAAATTTGGATATGAATCCTGTCTACGTCGGAAGGATAGTCTTGAAAGGCGCATGGGTGGAGTTCAACGAGAGCGGCTGTACAATTGCTAAAGGTACACAAATTTCTACGTCTAGCCACGGCCTTTACCACCTACGCATGGTGGGCGCGTGGGTGCAGTGAACGTGCATTGCAAAGAAGAACTGCCTGCGTGATTGGCACCGTAAGCTATACAAGGCTATACAAGAACTGGAACGGCGACAAATGGCATCTGGTATCAAGATTAAGCTGTGCGGTGTGGTTATGCCTTGCGAGACTTGTATGAAAGGAAAGATGGCTCGGCTACCTTTTCCGAAGCAGACACAGAAGAAAACAACGGCTGTAATGGACCTGCTACACAGTGACCTGTGAGGACCAATGAGGATGGTGACACCAGGTGGTCGTGGATTTTTTTTTCAGACCCTTATTGATGTGCACAGCCGGTACACAACGTTGTACCGACCACCAAAAGTGCTGCGATCCGATCAAGGAGGAGTATATCGCAGTTCAAATATCATGGCGTTCCTCAAACGTGAAGGCATCCAACAACAGTTTACGGCAGCATATACACCACAGCAGAACTGTGTTGCCGAGAGGAAGAACCGATCTTTAGTGGAGCTTGCCAGATGTCTGTATTTGGTGGGAGGTATCGTTGCATTATCGTTACTGGGAAGAAGTAATCAACACAGCAAATCATCCGCAAAACATTCTGCCAACGAAGGCAGTTGATCAAACACCGTACGATATTTGGAATGAAGTCAAGCCGGATGTTTCGAGTCTTGAAAGCAAAGCCGAAAAACTTACGTTTGTCGGATACTCGACGAAGCACAGAGCGTGGCGTTTCATCAATATGAAGACGATTAGTCGGGATGCTCGATTTATCGCTACAATGAGTGACGAGGTGATACATTCTATCAAGGAAGAAGGTACGTCATTTTATCCGTTATCACTGTTTGACCAAACCAGTAGCGAATCGGATGCAGTGGAGGAACTGAGGCAGCTTGATGCAGCTATCGAAGATGTCAATGATTTCGAAGACCATTCGGATGACAGTCTGTACGAGGATGCTGACGAAGCGGTAGATGCACCCCGACTATCAACCAGGTCAACGAAGGGAATTCCGCCGCAGCGCTACTGTGCTAACGGAAGACGTGCATACCATGGCAACGATGAACCTACCAAGAAGTTGTGAATAGTCCAGAGAAGGATTCGTGGAAACAAGTAATGCTGGAGGAATTGCAATCGATGGAGGAGAACAACGTTTCCGGCTGGTAAGAAAACCATTGGATGTCGCTGGATCTTCGACAGGTTATACGTCACAAGGCCAGGCTTGTTGCGCAAGGCTTCACGCAGAAATACGGAGTCGACTACGACGAAGTATTTGCTCCTGTGATGAAACAAATAACGTTCCGGACATTATTCTCTGTTGTTAGCCCGAAAAATCTTTTCATCAAGCATGCAGCTGTCAAGACAGCATACTTCAATGGAGACCTACAAGATTCTATATACATGCAATTACCTCTCGGACCCACGGCGAATGAAGAAAACATGGTTTGTCGTCTTCGAAAAGGATTATACGGGTTGAAGCAAGCCGTCCGTATCTGGAACCACAAACTGGACAAAACGCTCATGCAAATGGGTATCAAGCTATCGAAGAACGACTGTTGCATCTACGTCAAGAGGAGCAAACGTAAGATCGCCTACATTGCAGTCTACGTCAACGGTTTTGTTGTAGTGTGCGAGACTGCAAAGGATTACGAAGGCATCATCAAGCAGCTGAACCTACATTTAACGGTAACGTCTCTCGGGGACATCATTTTTTTCCTTGGTATCCAAGTCACCCGCTCTGAGAAACATGTTGCACTTAACCAGAGAACCTATATCCAGAAACTGCTGACAAGATTTGGTCTGGAAAATGCGAAGCCGTCAAACAACTTGAATCCAACTCCAGTGAGCAACGTTCAAAACATGTAGATACGAAATACCACTATGCACGTCAACTAAAGCAGCAAGGAATCATCCGTCTACAGTACCTTCCGACAAACAAAATACTAGCCGACGTGATGCGGAAGCCACTTCAGCGTGTCAAGCAAACACATTTTCGTGATGGAGCCATGATTATTCCATCGAGGAGGGGTGTTTATTGTTTATTGTTATATATACATCGACTAAGGTGGTCTTAATGAATTTTTTATGACGGGGAAAAGTGTTGCGGGGGAAAAAACTTTAAAAAAAAAAAAATAAAAAAAACAAAAAAAAATGCACATTCATAAACATAATTAAAATAAACAAGATTACAAACGAAAGAGCCAAAATAATAAATAAAAAAAAATCGGAGCAGTCCTCGTCGTCATCTTGGACTTGCTCATTATCTATCCTTCTCGACTATCCATTCTTCAGTCTGCGCTTGAATGTTGGCAGAAAGTGTTGGAGGTGATCTCTTCCAGCACCTCTAGCGTTTCAAATTCCACCTTCCACTTTCAGCTTCTGATCCTACGGTGGCTGTGGCTCGGTTACTGCACATCCGTACGTTTCCTTTAGTCTACCGCTCTGCTCTTTTTCTTGCCGACGCACATTCGGCTGACTCCGAGCATTCCGCTTGGGACAAGAAGCCATCAGTTGTCCATCTCTTTGCATATGAGGCTTTTGTCCTTGTTGCCTTGGTAATATATGTTTCTCTTCCGGCTGGCGAACTGCAGTGATGACGAGATTTCTTGCTTCATATCCACGTACGTGCCACGCACTCCAGTGTAGGCGGGTATGCCCAGCTCCACCGGAAACTTATGCTGCATTTACATTCGGCCAACTAGTATCCCGGAGAATTATACGAGGCACGTGGAATCAGTCAACCAAATTCAACGTCTTGCTGATGTTCCCCATGCTGTTATCGTTTGCTTTGGAGACCACAATCTGCCGAATTTATTCTGTCAATTTGATGAAGAGATTCTGAGATACTTGCCAATGTCCGCGTCAACTGAACAGGAACTTGCCATAGTTGAGTCTTTGTTGCCAGCTGGCTTCCATCAAGTGAATGATGTTCTGAACGCGAACGGTAAGCTACTTGCCTTGGTGTTCGTAAGTGATCCATGCATCATAGATCTCTTCGAGTCGCCATCTGCTCTACTAAAAATTGACGCTCATCATAATCCGTGTATTGTAACAGCAGCCCTCATGACACGAACGAACTATGATTTGGCCCGCTTCCCAGGACTGGAATGAACTATTGAACCAATATTCTATCGCTGTTTCCGTGATGGCTTACTACAGCACTATTGATCAATTCATCAGAAAAACTATCCCGTTAAAGCTTACCGGCCTACAAGGCAGTTCAACCAACCTTGGTGGACACCACAACTCCGTTACCTTCATAATCGCTTAGGAAAGATCAGAAGTTTGCTGAAGAGGAGTACAGCCGACTGCAAGATGATCGTTTCCGTGAGTACATTGATCGCATCCAAATGAATTTCCGACTAAACCCTTTATCCTTCTGAGTCTATATCAACAAACGAACATATGAATATCGATGTGCGCAGCTAAATATACAACCGTTATCGAGTCGTCGAGTGATGCTTCAACGGTTGTTTGTCTTTGACGTGGTCATGTTCAACATCGACTGTAGCAACATTCTTGAGAATGTAAGGTTACATGCACGAGTTCGTCAGCTCCGGAATCGCCAACTGATGTAGCCACCGTACTCTATATGGTCCTCTGTGGCCATCGTACTCTATATGGACGAAATAACCCGTTAGATTCATGTTGTAGGCTGTTCAATCAACAGTGTGACTCTTTCTATTTTAATATTAGTAAATTAGTATTTAAGAATAGGATTAAACAAATTTTGTGATCAGTCCAGGCGATGTCCTTTAAATAAACAAATAAACAATACACATTTATGTGAATATTTCATGCTAATACTGGGGAAGAGGAGGGACCATTAGGACCATTAGGATTGAAGCAGACTGGATGGGGAGTGTGGGAATGCCAACTTCCCGGTTTGAGAATAGAGGGCGGGCTCTTCTCCCCGCCCATTGGGACAACCTCATATTTGATAGCACGCTTTGTTGACAACTAGTTCAATCTTGTTGGAAGGAGATTCTTTATATCCCCGTGGAGACGTATAAGTGATGTTGCCTATCGATCCCCCAACCCGTTTTTGGCCCATTATACAGTGACATGATGGGGACAATCAGTGGTTATTAAAGCTTGATCAAGTCAAACAGAGAAGAGAGCCTATTGCTGTCGGACTGAGTTTCTGTGCTGCAATAGGTGGCAGTACATATCATATATCTCGAGCAATTCATGATTAGGGCCTAAAAGCCATTTGTAAACAATGACTTTAAACGTTGATCTCTCACGAATCACGAGAATCCCACTTTATCCAGCTACTCCATATGGTAGAACTAACATTCTTCCACCAAATGCTACTTTCATTTCGCGAGAGTGATTTAGAGTCAAAAGAAATCGACCAAGTCATTATTTACAAATGGCTTTTAGGCCCTTAACATGAATTACTCGAGATATCATCATACATCATACAAAATTTTGAGGGTATATGCCTCCAGAAAATGCAAGACAAAATAATCGATTTTTACTAATTTCCCACCCTTCAAATTCTGGACCTACGGCAACTGCTCAGAATGTTTTTAATTGTTCTATGTAAAAAAAAGTCTGATGAACACAATACAGTTGGAATTATTTTGTTGTTTTGAATTTTTTTTTATAGAAAATTAGTTGTATTTTTTAAATGAAAAAAATATTAGTAAAAATAGTATTTTTCCTGGATTTTGCGGACAATATCCTACATAAAAATGTACTGCAGATTATTTTTAGACATAATAGTTCCGGGTATGTAGGCCAAAGAAAATAATTTGACAAATAACTTATAAATATGGACTTATTTGATTTAAAGTGCTTGGTAACAGCTCAGAAAAGCATAAGGTTTCGAGTGTTTTCTATGAAGAAAAGTCTGAGAAACACGAAAAATTTGAATTTTTCAAATCAATTAATACTCATATGACAAAAAAAAGATATTTTATTTCTATAGCAGAAAAGTATTTTCAGCAACACTTCCTCCTGCTGCAGTAGTATTACAATACTTCATTAAATTCGACAATCCACCCAGTGAATGTGGAAATTGTTTTTCTGTTCGGAGCAAAAAGATATACAAGAAGGGAACAATTATATAAAATTCAAATTGGTCCAATGTTTCCTGTTTCAATTCAACAATTTTGCATTGCTGCACCAGCAAATGACCATACCCATGCAACCAAGTGTCCCCATTCCCCGGTCGGTACTCACCTCTCCACATTCCGCAGCCGGCGAGTTCTCCACAATATCGTAGATGACATGGGGGAAGCCAATCAGTGAGTCGGTCCGAAGTAGCGAGAAGCCGAAAGTTGCATCCTCACTCTTTCGCAGTACGACCATCAACTCTTCCTCAGCCATAATATGGCCGTGTTCGCTCTGGTCGTCGTCGTCGTCGCCACCGATGATGACGAACAGCCAGCAGCAGCTAATCGAGCATCGATCGTCGTCGTCTTCGGCGTAATCGTACTCCGGTCGCTTGGTTTTCTTCTTCGCTTTTCTTTTGGTTCGCTTTACGAGCTAAAACTGGAGGGCGCTGCCTTTTCTTATATTGGATATATGTGTACTCACTACCTACTACTTTCTACGGCTCGAAAAATACTTCCTCAAACACTTTCCTCGTTGGTTTAGTTTTTCCAATTTTTTTTCGAAAGCACCTTTTTCGGCACTATCACAATCACCACCATGAAAATTTTCGATTCCAAAATTAATCTTTCTCTGAAACAGTGTAAAACCCCTTTTCTGCACTTAACCACTGATGGAAGCAACTTTTCTTCTTCCTGCTCACATAAGCTTCCTCTTCCTGCCTTGGCAAACAAAACTAGCGGCCCATCCTTAAGCACTTGGAAATACTTTTTTTGTAGCACTTAAATCAAGAATACACTTCCTTGAATTCTTCCAGCAAAGGGATGACTTTACTTCTTGAACATCCAGAATTTCACTGCTTGACCTTTATCGAATTCGTATACAGCTCACTCCTTGTAAACTCTTCACCAAAATTCAACTTTGACAGCACAGCAAAAACACACCTCAGGCTCAGATTGAATTTCCTGCTTCTTCATGCTGGAATGCACTTTAGGATAGAACGTCAATTTCTTCTTGGATCCCGTGGAACAATCAAAGTTTTCTTTTCTTCACCTTTTGTCCAATTGTGGGCTGCTGCGGCCGCTGCTGGTCAGAAAAAAAATAATAAGAAATAATTCAGTAAGACGAATCCGAGAAAACCAGCTTGGTAAAGTGTTTTTTCCCTTATTTTCTTCTTCACAATGTCGACACAACGGTGGATACACGACTATTTTGGAATCTCTCACAAGTATTTCACACACACGCACCCCTCGCTCGGTAAAGACTGACTGCAAGTCGGCAAGTATGGCTCTCGGTGAGGCCCATCAACTCCAACCGAGAACCGACCCAACCAACGCAGAAAACCCAAACACACCGCGGAGAGGCTGAACAATAGCTCTTTGCGTTTGCTCTCACCTACCAGTCACTCATACTCCCTCTCTCACCATTTCGAAAAGTTGATGTCCAAAAGCTTATGAAGTGCTACCAGTTTGCACTACCTTGCGTATAGAGTTATTTATATAGGTATTTAAAACAGAAGTAATAAAAATAGGAAATATTGGAAAGCAATTTGATATATAAAACCCGAATTAATCCACCGATGGTGAGACTGAACCCTTCTTACACTTCACCAGAATTACGAACTCAAATGTGGCCAATATGGTACTGGATACATATTTTCATCATAAATCTCAAGAAGATCCAGGAATATTCGATATGTCATACATTCAGTTTATAAAATGAAATATTTGTCAATCCTGAACGTATTGTTCATCGATGGGATTAAAATATTGCCATTAATAGTCTTTAACTACCTGTTTATGTTAGTTATATAAAAGGGGAAATTACATAAATATTAGAAATTCCATATAATCAGTCCATAAAATGAATTATTAGACAATCCTAAGCGAAAATTTTGATTATCGATTGAATTCAAGATGCTTAATAAGTACATGTTCGTTGAAAATTGTGTAGTTATAGTAAATGGAGACTTTGTGTAACTTTCAAATATACTCGTAGCAGTTCAAAACCGGGCCACTCGAGCCAATCGATCCTACTCTAATTCTATAGAGTCGCATAGTGTGGCTAGTCCGCTGTATGTGCTATACAACGCACCAGGTGCGGAACAATAGAATGCAAGCGGCATCGATTGGAGTGAGTGGTCTGGTTCGGTTTTGAACTGCAACGAGTATATTTTCATCTCACAATTATGTGCTATCGGGAATTGTTTTGGTCATATCTCCATGAAGGATTATCCAATCATAATGAAATTTTGACCAGTTATTTGAAAATTTTATAACTTAAATTTGGCGCTAACAAAACTAAAATCGGTACACAAATAGCTCAGTATGTAATCGGAGACTAAACTGTTTGATTACTATTATAATAGGCCGTCAAGTACTGTTTCGTTCATATCTTCGTAACGAAATGTCCGAATAAAAAAAAAAATCAAGAGCGTTCTATGGGAATGTTGTAGCTTTCATTTGCCGTCAACAGAACTAAAATCGGGTCTCAAATGGCTGAGAAACCGATGTGACATTATTTGTAACGCACACACACATACACACACACACACACACACACACACACACACACACACACACACACACACACACACACAGACATGTGCTCAGTTCGTCGAGCTGAGTCGAATGGTATATGACACTCGGCCCTCTGGGCCTTGGATAAAAAGTCGAATTTTCAAAGCTATCTTAATAACCTTCTTTTGGTGTAAGAAGGGTAAAAAGAAGGAAATCCACCCATGTTGCATAAGGTTTATCAAAATAATTATTTTTGAGCTTGTATGTTGACAAAAAATGTTATTGCTTAAAACAACGAGATCCAGTCTAAATATCGGATGACATAGAAAAAACATAAAACACTAAAAATACTAGAACAATCAAATCTATCACCGACCATATGTCTAATTGTCATATTAGACAAATGAAATAAGCACATTATCATTAGAATAGATCTACTATTCATCCCAAATGTAACTCATATTAACTTTCAATTCCTTCAATTTCCTTGGTCTGTAAAAAGTTGGCTGCGAATCGAGTAGAATGGGTACGATATCAACATCAAACCAGTCGGGCCTCTTGATCGCCGGAGAAAGGCGAATTTTCACAGAAAATAAAATCAGAATTTTTATTGTGATGTAAATATTGATTGCTGTACAACTGTATTTCATTCCCCAAGTACACGCAAGAAATGGGATAGCGGATACTCGCAAGAAATGGGAGTGCAGAAGACCGGAGTCGGAGGATGAACCATCAGCTTGCGCAACTCATTGACGAACCCAGTATTCGTAAGGTGGTCAAATCTGGACGAATCCGCTGGGTAGGACATGTTGCGAGAATTTCGGACAACTATCCTGCGAAAATGGTGTTCGATAGGAATCCGGTTGGCACAAGACGACGAGGAGCGCAACAAACAAGATGGTTAGACCAGGTGAAGCATGACCTAGGCAATACAAAGTGCCCACGAGACTGGTGGGGAGCAGCCATGAACCAAGAACGTTGGAGGGATATTGTATAACCGCTGAATATTAGGCTGAGTCAACCAACGGACACATACCCTATTGCTAGGGAAACCGGCTTTTGCGTACACTATTTTAGACAAAGTATTGACTGCTTCAGAAATTTACTCCTTTCAAAATGTACATTTGCTTTGTGAAGCTCCATTTATGTACATGATGTTTAACAGAGATTTACACTAGTTTTTCGAGCTTTGCATGTTCTCTTGTGCTATCGCAAAGTACGGAAAGACGGAAGTTAAGTACGAAGCAAACATTGCTTTTAACCTGTGCTGTGGAATGTACGCTGTAATTTTCAAGGTAGCATGCTAAGAACCCCTAATCGGTAAGAAGGTGGGCACAACTGGTGGCGAATCCTCAATATGGCGAATTTGGTATATGAAGAACCCCTGTCGAAAAAATGGGAACAAAATAAAATTGCTTGAATTTTTTACGTATTGCCATTCGGTTTGTCATTCTTTTCAAAGTTTTTTTTTCTTCGATGTTTTGTCATCCGATTTATTATCACTCGTTGGCAAAGAACAGTTATGATACAAGAACATACTGGAGGCAGTTGGTTGAAAAAAATCTTAGCATTCCTAAGACTATTTGTCATACAAATAAATACGTATACGTCATACGTAAATCACGCAAACGTTATCTCAGCACTAGATCCAACGATAGCAGAAATACGATTGACATGATACAACGAACTATTGAAGTCCAGCTACGAGGAATACTTCCAACGAATGCAAGCGAACCTGAAGCAAAATCCATCGGTATTTTGGAAATTTATGAAATCCCAACGGTCACATAATCGTATTCCGGACATAGTTGAGTTCAATGGAACTAACACTAACACACCTGTTGACGCTGCCAACTTGTTTGCTTGTCTCTTTGAATCAGTTTACGGATCAACATCACCACCGATTTACCCTGCTAGTTTCATCGCATCCAGGAATTCAACACGAACTTCCCAACGCTGCGTTTTTCGCCGGACGACATCAGGCCCTGGAATAGATGGCATTCTTTCATCGCTACTTAAACATTGTGCAAGTTCGCTCGCTTTTCCAATCTGCTGGGTGTTCAACCGTTCGATGAACAAAAGATTTTTTTTTCCAGCGTTTAGAAGATTACATCAATTGTGCCTATCTACAAAACAGGCAATCGTAACAGGGTCGACAACTACCGTGGAATATCGCTTCTCTGTTGCATTAGCCAAGTATTCGAAACCATGTTTTACAACGCTCTGTACAATGTCGATCGTCCCCTTGTATCCGAGTACCAGCACGGGTTTATCCAACCACCACGAATTTATTATGCTACACAAACACGCCGCTTCGAGAGGTCGGATCACGAAGGCAAGTCGATTCTATATATAGATTTTTCTAAAGCTTTCGACACAGTCCCACATCTGTACGCAACCGAAAAGCTAAAAGCCATTGGTTTTCCAACTTGGTTAGTTGAATGGATTCTTTCTTATTTGACCAACGGCCAGTCCTTTGTTTCTATAAACTCTGCCCGCTCAAATGCATTCTCCATCACCTCTGGAGTACCACAAGAGAGCGTTCTTGGGCCAATGCTATTCGTTCTTTTCGTTAACGATCTGTGCCGGCGTGTTTCCTCATTTAAGCAAATGTTTGCCGACGACCTGAAGATATTTAGAGTCATCACCACCCCACTCGACTGCCTCGTCTTGCCAAACGACATCAATGAACTAATGCAGTGGTGTAAGGAAAACGGTAGGAGTGTAAATATTGGAAAATGTAAGGTGATAACGTTTTCCCGCAGGAGCGTTACCATTACGCATCAATACACAGTTGGCTCTGCGTCACTAGAGCTTGTATCCTCCATCTGCGACCTCGGTGTTACAATCGACGCCAAGTTGGAATTCAGCGAACATGTCGCGCTTGTTACGGCAAAAGCCTCTGCGGTTCTCGGACTCATTCGACGTCATACCTGACAGTTTACAGATACATACGCAAAAAAAAAAAACATTGTTCCGCACTTTGATCCGTAGCATCCTTGAATATGAATATCATTAGAGTCGAAAGAAATCAAAAGTTATTCATACGCTTCACACTCCGCAATCTCCCATGGTATGTCCCGTTAATTCTGCCCGACTACACCACATGCTAATAGGACTGGACACCTTATCTGCTAGACGTACTTTTATTCAGCAACACGTAGTATTCGACTTACTGCGTAGCAATATTGACTGTCCTCAACTTATGTTATGTTGACTTATGTTCCTCCGACGCAATTGAGGAACTCTCAACTCGTAGCCGTACCTGCACATCGGATTAGTTTTTGGTTTCATCCAACCACTCGACGCTCGCTTGCGAGCCTTTAATAACGTTAATGCACATTTCGATTTTATGTCCAGCAAAATCCCTTTTAAAAATAGTATTAAGAACATTAGAAATTAGAGTAGTCTGTACGATTTTGTATCGAAGATGTCAAAACAATAAACAATAAACAATTATACTAAAGAACACATGGTACAGAAATTCGTTTATAAACCTTGTTGGAAGCATGTTTAGCGTCTGCTTGCCAGTATAAAAAAAAACTTTTCAACGTTCAAATAGTAGAGTAATAGTAATGTATTAATATTAGCTTAATTCGGGTATGCGATAAGCAGTTTTTTTTAACCATATTTTTTACAAGATTTGTAAATACAAACATATTAAAGTTTGATTTAATCAAAATTGCACGCTGAATATAGCATAAACAACATATTGTTTGATTTGACTCCCCGTGGTTGAAACAAACTAATATTTGGGTTTTTTTTTTGGTGATTTAGCAGCTTAATGCAACTAGCATTGTTTGAATTGACCATTATGAGGGTTGTTTCATTCTGACGTAAACTTGAAGCGTCAGATTTAATCCGTACGGTTCCTAATTTAACTCAGTTCGTTAGCGCTCTAATCTAATCCAATGTAGCAGAAACGCAGCCAGTACTAGAAAAAATCGTGGAAAAAATTGGTTTAGTTAATGCATGCTTATTTGTTTTGTCAATACTCGCAGCATATCAAAGAAATGATACAAGCGTCAGAGCGGCCAGGTCTACTGAGTTGCATTTACGGCAAAAATGATTCTGTAAAATCAGTAGGGTACAAATGAATAGATTTAACCATGACGTTTTTGCGAATCTACAGGAACTGGAACGAAGAATGCGAGGATATACCGTACCATATGCTCCTATTTATGGTCAATTAAACATATTAGAAATTTGTGGATATTTATGTGTGTTGTGTTTCGCACATTATAGAACATATATTGGGAAGATTTCAAACAATTATTATGCATTGCTTATGTAGTTTAATCAGGGGCTGGATAACCATGAAGGAAATGGATATAGTTCTTGTCTCAGGAAGTACCAGCACATCAATCTCAAGGTCGATCTCAAGTTTAATGAACTACCCCTTTAAGGGGTAAGTTCATTAAACTTGAATAAAACATAACTCCCAACCAACAACTTCTTTAATATTCAAAATAACAGCGAATCAAAACAAAAATAAACATTCTAGTTCCGCAGAGCGAAAGAATGGAGTACAGTATATTTTTCTTGGGACAAATGGGGTTCTAATGCAGTGAGCCAATTTCGCTAGTTTGCTATTAACTGTTGGTCTAAGCGTCTAAATCCACACATATTTATTGGTAAAAATCCATGTAAAATTCCACATAACATTCATTTGTTCACACATATGAAGTTTTGTGTCAAATGAAAAGTATGTGTGGCCACACATAGTGGTTATTTGTACACATAGGAAGTATGTGTGGTTACAAATAGATATCATTTGTTGATCAAATTGCAAAAATTCATGTATGGGACACATAGATATTATCATTGCTTTTTTTTATCAATGTAGTCTATCACGAACGATTGCCCTCTCACTATCCAATCATATCCGGAATGAGGAAAATCGATGGCCTCAAAGAAGTGAAAACAAACTTCTGTCACCACATTCGTTCAGCAGTACAAGGAGCCGATGCAGGAACCTTTCCTTGTACTTATTTTCGTACATAGTTACGTTATCGTTATTGTTTGTACGATACGGGAACGCAGATATTCATTATTATTTTATAGACTTTTCATTAAAATTAGATATTAAGCTTAATCTCTGGCAACACTGCCCGTAAACATTGAGAGCTGAAGCTTTCTAAATTTTAGGAACTCACGTCCCAAAGTACGGCAACAACACAGCCATGCAAGGCACATTACGCTTGCACAAAGTTGACGTTATAGCGACATTTGCGCAAAAACAAGTGATGTCGGGTCAACATCAATTGTCATCAAGAAATTCAAAACTATTCCAGCTTTTGAACTTACTGTGTATGGGTGTGGAAAATGCTTGCGAGAAACGCCAAAGCTATCTCCTTCTTTGGAACACTGAGAGACGACACCTTTCGGTCTGATCCAGAAGGTGAAAATTTTCATTCGAATTTACCTGAAATCCTTTTCCAAATGATGAATTACATGCACCAACACTGACGAAAACTGTCGGAATTGATCATTCCAAACATTAGAGCACTCAAAAAGTCAGATTTACGGCACTAAGCACTAGCTCAAGAACACGACAACCCAAAACTTGCTAGGACCATCCACTTGATTCCACCAGTAAGCATGTTTTTAACCTGCGAGTCTGCGACTAAATTGAACTGTGGCTCGATAGATTGAATGAAATCCTGAACTTGCTCGCTCTTTTACAAACCACAACACAACACAAAACTAACACTACCTTCAGATGCGACGCATTTTTAACGGGAATTCATGTGTGCAAGCGGTATGAACGATAATTTAGTAGCGTTAAAGCTTTATCCAAAGCTTGCGCAACGATGAGTTTCTTCTTAAAATCTCTTGCCTCATCGACCGAAGACAACTGACCCACACTCAAATATATAATTAGTTTAATTTAATAAATATCCAGCATCGTTATGGCTGGCCCACAATTGATACGTTGCTCATGGCCACCTTACCCAAGTAACCACGAGGCTATAATAGCTTGCATATATACACGGTCGTTTGCAAAAACCCATTAATGGGTGAAAAAACACCCATTTTCGCTAGAAGTGCCTCTCCCCATTTAATGGGTAAACCCTTTTACCCATTAATAGGTAAAAGCAGTTTATGTCATGCAATAAATAAAAAAATAAATACTTTTACTTGTTTTTATTCATGTTTTTTTCTGGCATACTTATGGAAACGACGAACCCATCAATAAATCCAATAAATCCTTCTATCGAGCTTCCAATTCCACGGCTGTATACATGAAAAAATGTGCCGGCTGAGGTTCCAAAATTGATAGTAATCCACAATTTTCGCATATAAACGGAAGAGCATTCTTCCGGCTAGTATTGAGGTTATGCGCAAATTTGATGTGCTGGTTCAAATCACCCCAAGTATTTTCTTCAATGAACATCCATCAACTAGGCAGGGATAACCTTTTATAATATTTAAAAAAAAATCAGGGTTTCGAACACATAACAATAAAAATCCTTACCCTTTAGCTTTTCGTATGAATCTGCGACCAACTTCTACGTTCCTCCATGTTCCACCAACTTTGAACTTTCTTTCACCCATTAATGGTTAAAAATATAACCATTTTTGTACTGTATGAGGGTAATTTTTTACCCATTGTATGTTTGAGAAATTCCCCCATTTTATAACAGATAGGAGAGCTATTTGAAAATGGGTGTTTTTTTACCCATTAATGGGTTTTCACAAATAACCGTGTAAGGCATATGCATTACGTCTAGTGCATCATTGAAGTTGGATCAAAGCTGAAAAGGGCCCCACTAAGATCGAACTAATGCTATATCTTTTGTAATGCCATAAGACATTGCTAAAGTAGCATTATTGCATTGATAATGTATCATTGCATTGGTAATGCATCATTATATTCTTAAAGCTAATCTAACGCATCATTACTTGACAACTGTTGAATTGATGCGATCTCGCATTAATGATGTTGATTTTGTGTTGAATAAGAGCAATAATATAATGCTTGTGGTTATTTGGGTAGTTTGGCTAACTTTCCGCTAGAAAACATATGATTTGAAATTTGGTTTGTGTTGTTTAAGGCCAGGCGCTCACTGATGTGGCGGAGGTGCGGCATCTGCTAGCATTTCAAAACACCTTGTCGACGTTCGCCTCACGCCACAAGTCTTTGACTCGATATTTTGACAAGGTATGTGATACCACACCTCCGCCACATCAGTCGGCGCCTCGACTAAGGTATTAACGATGAAATTTGATCTTTAAAAGGCTACGACGTTAGGCCAGGCGCCCACTGATGTGGCGGAGGTGTGGCATCTGCTAGCATATCAAAACACCTTTTCGACGTTCGTCTCACGCCAGAACCCTCTAAGAAAAAAGTACCCAACGGAGCAGTTAAGTGTGGGAAGCCAAAATTGGGTATAGTTATGTTTACCCCGTTGCGCACAAATTACTTACTATAAGGTAGAATTTTACTCAAAAGTATTTGAAAATTGCTGCGCTCGATTCCAGGGAGACACCCTTTGTTTCCACTGCGGCATTCATATAATCTTATTTTAAACCTGATACACTTTATATTTACTTCACCAAATGTTGGTTTATCATTTATTTTTGGAATTTAATCAAGAATTCATAAAGCATATTGAATAAAAGTAATTATCGTAAACCGGGGGTAATGGCTTCACAAATCTGCCAGGTTGCTGGTCGTCTTCAATCAGAATGCTCTTCGGCGCCCGCCGCTAGAAGCGGTCAATTGCAACGACCAGCTCGGCCCTCTGCTGCTGCTGAGCATCTGTCTCCTGTCTGTTCATCTGCTGCTCCATTTTCTGCTGATGTGCCGAAAAAAACATTTCTGTAGAATACACCTGATCAGGTTGATAGATATAAATACACTAATGTTTCCGTTTTATTCATATCTCATTCATTGAAAATCCTTGTGAGAATAAATTTATATGTTTTTTAACCAGTTTATTTATTTGTACGGCTCAATCGCGTGAGCTTTACGGAGCCATAAGCAATGTTTGTGGGTTACACACAAAAATAAACTATTTTTTCAACAAACTATGGTTCTTCTTCTTTCGTGGGAGCGACATTTCTGCTACCACAAAAGCGACCGGGTTGATGAAAAAAGAACAATGCAAATTGATTACAATGCCGTAGAGAAGAAAGCTATCGTGAACAAAACTATCAACCGTCCCAATCGAAAGCAAAAAGAGAACTGACATTTATATGTTAATAAGGCAACTAAATTACCGACAAACTGTCATGAAACTCAATCTTCATTTTTGATCAAGAATCCATAACGACCGAATTAAATGTGCAGCAATCCCATCTGTCAAAACCTATATAATCATTTTATCTAGATAAAATTAATTTGTCCAGAATTGCTCAGATATGAACCTTCTTAAAAAGTTCCCAAACGTGTTCGTGACTTCAATAAACGTTCTCAGAGAACACGAAGATAGATGTCAGCAATATGATTTGAACAGAAATATTAGGAAATTTTCTATTGTCATTCATGACGGTTTGTCGGTGACTAAATCTCACACTTGAGATTTTCATGCATAGTCACTCGTTCAAGTCCCCATTTTGTCTTATAACTCATGATAATCACTCGAAAGACAAGTATTTGCATGCTAATGATTTGTATTTGAGTAAAGACCAGACGTTGTGTACAAAAATAAACTCAAAAGGAAAGAGTTTTTTTGTATGTACACACAACCGCTAGAAACTATCACAAGCTATTGGTAGTACATGAGCACGATCAAGCGCGTTTCTTTTGCCTGTCAAGGTGGCGAATTCGTTCATGCGTTGACCTACCCCACATTGGGGATTTAAGGCAAAAGGAATACGTCCTTGGTTCGAGTACCGCTATATCCAAGCTCATCGCTCAATTTTCGACCTGCCGTACGCTGACGGAAATATCAACACTTTCTCGTCATATCTTTTATTCTAGCAAACATTTGTCCACTCTTGGGGCCTCATGGTGATGAGAAAATGTATCCTACTACATCATGCTAATGCATGTTATGTGTTTCAACAAAAACAATAGCAATGATCCACACCCAAAGATGCAATAATGAATTTTTTAACAACAAAACTCAACGTCGTTGAATTCGACTAGGCAAAACTGCGCGCATAACGTCACGAATGAGTTTTGAGGAAATGCGTTTTCCCGAACACGAAAGATTTAATCCAATATTTCCCAGTCCTATAAAATAGTTTATTATTTTCTATTTCGCGTAGGGCTTACACACAACAAAATTTACAAATTCAATCACTTGGGACTGATTTAGACCGGTCATGAGCGACGAATTAAATATTATTTGTTTCTTATCTTGTCTGAGAATAACCTATATGGTTCTATCCTTTTTAACCGAAAAGATCTCCTTGAAGAAACCGGCAGTACTAGATTTTTTGACGTTTAGTAACCTTTCCCTTTCTGGCACATGCAGAGGAATGGTGGTTTGCTTTCCTCCAAATGATTTTCCTTCTTACTTGCACTCCTCTGATCTAAATAGCGCTGTAGTGTGCATGCGTTAAACGTCACTAAGCCTAATTAAACTTATGACGGGCCTAGGTGTGAAAGTTTGCCTTCTGAAAATGTGGTAGTGAGTTTTGAACGAAAACATAGCAAACAGCTGTCAAACAAATTTAAAATTGTAAGCCAACTTTTAGGTTATCTGTGGGAAAACAAACAATTCTTACATGACGATGGACATGACAAAATAAAACACTCGACCAGAGTGTGTTCGATTATTTGGGCAATCTGTTTTTATTCACGCCAACAAATTAAAGAAAATTCGATGCAATTAGTTTATAGGTAGTTAGTTAGTAAATGTTACATCCTGCTATTAGTTTTTATAGTTCAGTTGATAACACAACAAAAACTAATTTTGGGTCGAGAAAACATTTTATTCTTGGTTTTAAATAAATCTCCATTTAACAATTAACTACGCACATATACTTCAACATTATCGAACGCTCCCCCCCCCCCCCCTCATATTTCAAGTTTATACTAAGAGATTATAGTTCCCGTTCATACGACGAATGTGTAAAATGTGTCAACCAGGCGAATATCGATTTAGTATAAACCCAAGTAACCACAAACATTATATTATTGCTCTTATTCAACACAAAATCAACATAATTAATGCGGTATCGCATCAATTCAACAGTTGTCAAGTAATGAAGCGTTAGATTAGCTTTAAGAATATGACGATGCATTACCAATGCAATGATACATTACCAATGCAATAATGCTACTTTAGCAATGCCTTATGGCATAACAAAAGATATAGCATTAGTTCGATCTTAGTGGGGCCCTTTTCAGCTTTGATCCAACTTCAATGATGCACTAGACGTAATGCATATGCCCTATATATGCAAGCTTTTATAGCCTCGTGGTAACTTGAGAACTTTAAACAAATGAGTTCTAGGATTTTTTTTCAATAGGTCGAATCTAACAATGAGAGATTCTCTCCTCTCTCACTCTCTTTCTTTTATTACAGCGCCATTATAAAACTTTTGAGGGATAGTAGTACAAATCGAAACACAACAGTGCTGGCTAGCATACTCTACAAATAGTAGAATGAAAAACGTAAAGCTGAATGGAATATGAATGAAAGAGAAAGTAATCAAAGAGAGTCTCTCAATTTCAGATTCACCCTAATGAAAAAAAAACCCTAGAGTTTGGATTTTTTTTTTCTGAATATGTGATGGGCACTTTACACCGAGGCAATTTTCCGTAAACCCTTTATGTGTGAAACCACATATTTTTTGCAATTTGACTCGACAAATAAAAAATATGTGTGAACAACATACAACTTATGCAATTTCCCACAAATAAAAGCTATGTTGGAAAATAAATAAATTTCATTGCCTCTAACAAATAAAATTTATGTGTAAGGTTTATAATTTTCATTTCGATGTGTTTTTATGTTCATGTGTATGATTCAAATGAAATTCATGGTGTATATAATAACGTTCATTTTGTTATATTTTATTACATTTTATTATTATTTTGGTAGTATGTGTGGAAATCACATAATGTTTAACTATAAGATGCGAACTATAAATGTTATCGTAGCTCACACATAAATAATATTTGTTACTCCATACGTGTTATGGGTTACCTTATAAAAGATAAGGGTAGTTAATAATTTTTATATTGATTCAAATAAAAATAATGTTTCGAATATCTTATAAAGAGTATGTGCTCGAACTAAATTAATTTTAAGTTTCTCAATTTCATTGGTGTAGGTATACATTGAAAAAAATTCCATGGTTGTACCGACAATTAAATCATGGTCAACTTGAATATTGCATTTAATGGATACAGTAACCATAAAAATGGTCGAATTCACCACGTTAATGATATTCTTGAGTTTGGCCATAACAAGGACTATTCCGACATTCTAGTAAATGTTGAATCAACTTTTTCCAAGTCATTTTGACTCTGATCATAGTCGATTCAAAATCACTATACTGCGATAGTCATCCTAAAGGCCTAGCTACAATAGCGAGCGCTGCGCAATGGCACGGCAGTGCGCATAGCGCGGCAATGAACTATAATGTTCTAAATAATTTGCCTCTGCCGCGTGCCGCTTTCTTGTTCACAATGCGTTGTCATTTTCATATTCTTCGAACATGGAGAAAGCACGCCAGCTCTTAAGCTTGTAGTACACTGTTTGTCCAATAGCCAAATATTTGTCATAGGCAGATAGGCATCTGACAAACATCTATGATATTTGTCAGCTGTCTAGCTGCCTATGCCAAATATTTGGCTATTGGACAAACAGTGTAATACAAGCTTTAATTTTATTAGAAATTTTGCGTGATATAAAAAATATTCGAAATAAGACAGGCGGCAGCAGACATTGGCAGTTAATGTCAGCGAATCAACAAATAAAGAAAGGAGGATTTTATGAAACAGCGTTGAGTTCTATGAAAACAAAAGAATATTTCATCCGGTCGCCAGAAGTTTGGATAAAGTGAACCACCGATATGTAAAATTTTCTATTACACTCAGCGAAATAAACTTTTGATATTCGTAAGATTGCGTTATGATTATTTGCTACAAAAAACCGTTATGAATTTCATCAATTTACCTTATGAAATATAATGATGTTGAAAAAATAAAAATATGGAGCAACCTGGATTCGAACCTTGAACGTTGAGGTTATGGGTCCAGTGACTTAACCACTAGTATATATCAACACTTGTAAATTGATAAGCTTAAAGGCGAACAACAACAACGTCGTATATAACAAAATGCATTCATAAGTCAACCTTATGAAATTTAAAGCATCGTTCATAAATTGAACCTTATGAAATTCTTAAGATTATTTGATTGAGTTTAAGAAGCTAACAAACACGAAATGTCAGCTTTTTACTATACTAATGTTAGTTTTCTCGTATGCCTATAGTTATTCAATTAGATTAAATAAAAATTTAATATTTTTCGAGCGAATTTCATCTATACAACCTATACTCAAAAAATATGGTCCCTTAAATTCATGTGTGGCTGCACATACCTTACTACAATTTTCGTTTTCATTAAATTCATGTGCGACATATGCTTACCATAACCGTGCCAAATATTTTGAATTTATATAACTCATGAATGTCATTTGACATCATATTATGAAAAGTATGTGTCACCTCAAATACACTTTCTTGCAACGAACTTTACGCTTTGCTCTACGGAAACAAACAAAACAATGATGTTTTTGCGAGTTCGTGCTAATCGAATTAAAGTTAAATGGTAATCTTGGAAGCTTTCGTACGTAAGTCAAGAAAAAATAATGTTCAGTGAACGATTTAATAATTCTACAAACTTGGCACAGATGCAGCAATCGGTTTCATCAAACTATTGAGTATTTATAGGGATGAGCTGGAGAATACTTTAACAGGTTCTGGTTCTGGATTCATTGGATGCGGCTCCATCACCTGATGTTGATTTGAGCAAATTGTTATGAAAAGTCAATAAACATATCCATTTATATTGGACAGGAAAACAATTTTCTTATTAAATTCGCTTAATACGCAATATTGCTATAGATTCATTATTGCGTATAGCAATTTTGTTCATTTTTCGAAAATAAATTCCTTAAACCTAATTGAAACCATTAATTAACATCCCTCACATGATATGCATGATCAACGCATTCTATTTAAGGAATTCATAGAAAGTATGTGACCAACTTATGGATTGTATGCCAAGTCTTCATACATTTAATGAAAACATTTATTGACGATAATTCATTAATTTTGCACATACTTTTCATGTGCTAACCCTCATTGCAAAAATCCATGTGGGTTTGCATATGAATCTAATGGGGATTTTCTTTTGAGTGACTGGTTTATGATACCGTCATTGGGGGAATTTAGGTCAAACGTTTAAAAACAATTCAATTTTTTCGTGATTGTTTCATTATAAATTTCTCTAAATCCCAGTTTTTGATCAAATTTTGAATACTTTTTCATTAGGTCATTAGTTGATCACAAAGTGGGTTTTCTCGGTCAGTTTCGATTTTCCAGCTCGTTAATCTAATATCAAACTCTCAGTAGATTTAATTCGGTTAAATCTGATTTACGGATCTTTATTATGTTATTTAACGTTATTAAGTAATATCGCAATCATCATCCATACTGTTTTCAGAAGAATCAGTGAACATTTTAAAATATTATTCGTGAAAGAGCCGCCTCGATTGTAACCGATCCAAAACTGTTCGTAGTATAATGTTCGAGTTGTCGCGCAAACGCTGCCGCCCTTATTTAACAATATGAATATTTGCGGCATTTTAGTACAATGCCGCTCTTGCCGCTTATGTCCATTGTAGCACGACAAACGAGGAAACATGTGTTTAATATTTGAGGCTGCCATGCCGTTGCGCGGCGCTCACTATTGTAGCTACCCAAGCATTATATTATTGCACTTATTCAACCCAAAATCAACATCATTAATGCGGGATCGCATTTTTTCGACATCGCTAATGCGGGATCGCATTAATTCGACAGTTGTCAAGTAATGAAGCGTAAGATTAGCTTTAAGAATGTAGTGATACATTACCAATGCAATAATGCTAATTTAGCAATGTTTTACGGCATTACAAAAGATATAGCATTTGTTCGATCTTAGTGGGGCCCTTTTCAGCATTAATCCAACTTCAATGATGCACTAGACGTAATGCATATGCCCTATATATGCATGCTATTATAGCCTCGTGGTTACTTGGGTAGGCCTTAACCACACCGACAAATCGACATGAAACTCAATCTTCACTTTCGATCAAGAATCCATAACGACCGATTCAAATGTTCAGCGATCCCGTCTGTCAAAACCTATAGAATCATTTTATCTAGATAAAATTAATTTGTCCCGAATTGCTCAGACATGAACCTTCTAATCAAGTTTCCAAGCGTGTTCGTGTCTTTAATAAACGTTCTCAGCGAATACGAAGATAGGTGTCAGTAATATGATTTGAACATAAATATTAAAACATTTTCTATTGTCATTCATGTCGGTTTGTCGGTGTTAACCACCCAAACACAAGATAACGAAAACGGACCTGCAAACGGCAAGTTTGACAGTTGTCGCAAATGACTTCGATTTGTCCAATTAGAATCTAGGCTTGGATCTAGTCTTCTTTCTTTCCGACAAGCAGGCTTACTTTTCCGTTGCTTTTGCCATTCAGCTTCCGTTATCATTGTGCTGGGGCCAACACCCAAATAATGGTAAAATTATGTACCAAACTTTTCTCTGTGCAGCATATTTGACTTTGGACGATAAGGCGAATGTATTTTCACCAATCAAACTGTCACTGTCACTGTATTGCTCTTTTATTCCTTTTTCCTCGTACATTCCCAACACATTTCCCCTTCTTCGAAAGAAAACTCGTAAGATTTTTGTTTCAGACTTCAGACAGCCTCTGCTGATCCATCATTCGGTGTCTAATCGTTGTGTAGTGAAACAACAGAGCACCTGGTCCGAAGTCGTTCTCCATTCATTCTCTCTGTATTAGAAAGTGGTGCGTTGATTTTTTTTATTGCTTGCCCTCCATCGTTCTTGACCAACGATTTCTTCATCCATCCAGGTATTAGAGTTCCAAATCTATCGAAAATGCAACTCCTATCCGGACTGGTGAAGACCACCCTGCCCAACTATTTGGCCGGATTGCCAATTCCCGACAGTATCGGTGGATGGTTCCGACTAGGATGTAAGTTACAAACTCCATTTTCTATTCGAGGCTCTGTAAAGACCTTCATATTTAGTACACGTTAATGGAAGCTAAAGAAATGAGAACCGAAGCGTGAAACAATCAGCGGAGAAAATGAAATTCGTATTTCGCGAACCGGTTCACTAATCAAGAGCAATAATTACAACACATCTTTTTATTTACTTTGTAATGATTGCTCTAATACGAAGTCTTCTTGGTGAATTAATTTCAACGTATGCTGTAGAATCGGGAAATACTGGCTTAGTCATGTCTCGTGGTGCGGTTTAAGAAAACATAGAAACAGATTAGTCTGCACGTTATATAAGCTTTGTTTTCGGTGTCACCTTTATTAGTATGCGCTTGAAAAGCTAGTGATATAGTACATAGTACTAGTAGACGTTTTATTTCAGATGTACAAACGAAAACTGTTAAACCGAGAGATAATGAGCTGGATTTGTTGACTTGAGTCAACCGTCATTAGCTAATGTGTGTAAAATGTGCAGAAAATACTTTTGAGTTGTTGGAGTTAATTTATCTAAAATGTTGCATCTCATTTGTTCATTTATACAGTCAAAGATTGGCTTTCGTTGATCCCACCCACTGCAGCCGTCGGAGGTTTGGTTTACATGTCCTACCTTGCATTCTGTCCGGAGGCGCGACCAAAGCCAAGCACCAAGGTGAATCATATCGTTCGCTTGGCCGAGCCCAAGGTAGTTGATATGGTCGATATCGAAGACATCGCAGAGAAGGCAGCCTTCTGCCGTTGTTGGAAGTCCAAGAATGTAAGATTGTTTGAGCAAACAAAACAAACACAGTAGTAAGATAAATTTGTCGTCCTTTTCAGTGGCCATATTGCGACGGATCGCACGGTGCTCACAACAAGGAATGCGGCGACAACCTCGGGCCGGTGGTAGTTCAACGCAAGAAAAACTAAAGCAATGGAGTTTCACATAATTCCGGTACTTGAATAATGCTTTTTATACGCATCCAGAAAGAAAACGAAAATAGCCAATAACGTGCATTAAACAATAGCGCTAGAAGGTATGCCTAGAATCTTTCAATTTTAAAACATAAGACACATTCATCACGATATCATCCGATATGATTTCTTAATTAACCACTGTCATAGTTCTTACTTCATTGAAAATTGCGAGGGTTGCTAACAGAAAATATCAAATATCATTTGTCTACTGTTTTGTTCTGTAAACGTTATTTTAAACTTAGTGCCCATATTGTACTGTACCGTACTCTAAAATCAAATTGGAACTTCAAAAGACGTAACTCAACTGCACTGAACAGCTTGGTTCCTTATGTTAATACGTTCAGTTATACGAAATTTAGAGTGTATTGTTTGTTAATTATCTAGAAGATGGTGCTAGACACTGGGAAAACGTGAAAAAATGCGTAATGTTCTAAACATGTTTCTAAATTTTAAATTCAATAAATTACTAGTTGAGTTATAAAACCAGTTTAAATAATTTAATATTTTGAGAAATACCTTCCTACCCTTCTTACAACGAAGTTGAAAATCCAAGGTCCGCAGGTGCAAGTGTCATATACCGTTCGACTGAACTCGAAAATCACGCAAAATGTCTGTGTGTTTGTATGTGTGTGCGTGTGTGTGTATTTGTATGACTGTGACCCTGCCCGGTAGTGTTGTTGGCACGGCGTGGAGTTCAATCAAGCGGTAATAAAACTCGCTTTCGTGCCTAATCACTAAAAACTTACTCTCTCTCTTCGCCATCTCCCCCCGGGACCACGGTGAAGCGACTACTTCGGGGGTGTCTGTGCTCATGCACTTGCTTCAGATCTCAGCTTTGATCGCAAGCACTCGTCTGCTGCTAGAAGCCGTTACGTGTACCGATATGGAGTAGCCGTCGGTCATGATATGCTCTCCCTCACAGCCACCCTTGTGGGACATTTGCTCATAATCTATGCACCGGCGTTGTTAGACCGCTAATCTTCTCTCCATTTGCGCTGCAGCTCTGATAACTTAGAGTTGGCTTGCTGTTGTCGGCTTCTCCATAAACCTCTTAGCTCCTACTCCCCTGCCTGAGCCATTTAGGTCCCACCCTCGACACAATCGACTGGAGTCCCCGACGGTAGCCATTCAGCACATATCTATGCATGCAAACGGCTCGAGCAATCCTCGATGGTGGATCTACCCTAAATGATAGAGAAATCGCTTGATCTTCACGCTATTATCTTCCACGTTATTTTCATCTCGACACATTCTGTGGACGACGTTTTCTGGGCTACTGTCTTTCCCGCTGGTGACAATCATCGCGCTTCACATTGAGCCGAAGCGTGGGCAGTCAAAAGCCATGTGCTCCGGTGTCACTTCGACGTCTGTTCATTTCAGAAGGGGAGGACACCACGTATTCGAATTTGCGCAAATATTTCTTGTAGCAACCCTGGAACTGTGTCAAGTGAAATTTAACCTCACCATGTTTTCTGTTCACCCAGCACGACAGAACCGGTATCAGCCTGTGTGTCCATCTTCCGTTCTCCGCCGTGTTCAACTCCTGCTCCTGGTTGGTGCCCCATACATCTGTTTCGACACCGCCTTGTTCCTGAACGACCTCTGTCCCATTTCTGCACCGTAAACTCGAACCCAGTTCTAGAAGTACCTCCTCAAAATCGTACACAGATAATCAGGAAATCTCATTCTGTGCAGCATGTTTATCTTTATCACAGCGCCGTAACGATTTCTTCTCCGCTTCCACACGTAATTCGCACTCTCGACGACATTCCGAATTGCATCCACAGTTGACATTCCTTTCCGAAACCCGAACTGGTTCGATGACAAACCATTCTTCTTTCCGTACACTTCGTCAACCTGTTGAGGATGACCTTTTCCAAAAGCTTTCCTAGTGTATCGAACAAACATATGGGCCTAAACGATGCTGGGTTCGCCGGCGCCTTTCCTGGCTTCGGTAGCAGCACTGGCTTTTGACTCTTCCACTTGTCTGGGAAGCACCTCTCCTCCAGACATCTCTGCAACACGCTCCGAATCATACCAGAAAACACCTATAAGCTTCTTTGGAAATTCTATCCCGTCCCGGAACTTTGTTTGATTTCAATGCTTTCGCCAAGATTTGCTTCGCTTTATTTCGGGTTTTAACATTACTCTACGCTCTTCTCTCTTCGCTTCCGTTCTTCTGGCTTTGAGACAACTAGCACGAAAGTTGCTGAGTGCCTCGCTCCACCAGTATGCTCCAGCTTCCTCGGCATGAATGTATCACATGCCGTCGTCAACATTGCTCTCATCTCATCCGCGTTTGAGGGGGTGCTGTCTGCTTGGAGTGCCTCAACGAAAAGGTTCTTATTGAACTCCTTTATCTTCCATTTCCGCTTGCTCGTTGTCGTGCTCCGCGTTTACCCAGGATTCCGTTTTCCGGTGCTATATAGAATCGCTAGATGATCACTGTGGATGTATCCCTCGTACACTTCCCAGTTCATGTTTCTCGCGAGCGTCGAACTGCAGAAGGTGACGTTGATAATGGATTCAAGACCATTTCTGCGAAAAGGGCTGACGATATCTTAGTTGGCCAGCACAACTTCCAGCAGTGTTAGTGCTTCCAGTAAGCTGTATCCTCTATATCAGTTTCTTCATTCCGCTGCTCAACTATTGAATTCTCCTCCGATGATGACAGGTCTTCGTCCGACCAGATCTTCAGTAAGGCTATCAAGCATCTGGAGAAACCGCTCTATCGTCCATTTATGTGGTGCGAAGCAACTGCATTCGAAGATTCCGTTGATTTTGGCAATTGAAAAACCTTCTTGGTTAGGATATCTACCTAACCTAATTCCTGCTCCATCCGCCACCCAGTTATCGTTATCGGGAGGAATTCGATACGGCTCTGCAATGATTGCAATGTTGCACTCTGTTTCCGTTTTCGACTACCACAACAGTTGCTATGCAACGTCGCAATGATTGAGGTTTATTTGGGTGATCTCCATTTCTGCGGCCACCCTTTTGTACGCCGGAAACTTGTAGCCTACCGTCTCATGGTCGTTACCGTCCTTCTCTGTTTAGAGCATACACCTGGATTTCTTCCTAGCAATATGACACTCTTCACCGAATTTCCTGCACAGAGTAGATCTGTCATGGGCCTGGCAGTTCCTCACCTGATGTTCGAAGCCCATACACTTGAAGCATCTTTCCATTTTCTTGCTGACTCGAGGGGTGACTTTCAGCGAGTAAACCGACCTCCCAATTTAGATTTAACCGCCTCCATGTTTGTTGGTTGCTGCTACGGACAGGCGTATCACCGCTGTCTGCATGCCACTGTAATATCTCTTCGTACGGATTGCCATAGGAACATCTTTAAGATTACTCTGTGCCTGAATCTTCCGCTGTAATCTCGTCCATATCACTACACTCAATCACTGTCCTAGGATAAGGCCGTTCGCCTCCCTACATAGAGACCTTTCAACAAGCGTCTTGAAGGCTGAGCTCTTGACCGCCGGATTCATCTTATGTTCGAAGAACATGTTACCTTTCTGTGTATCTGATCAGATCTCTCTTGCCGTAGAAATTCGGCGTACGTCGTTTCGCCTTTCATTTCGACCGCTAGGGTGTCTTCCCTACTTTTCTCCCGACGTTGCCTGGGTTCCACTTTCTTCTTCACTTTTATTTCCACCATCCACTGAATTCAGCTTCCGGCTCGTCGCCATTGTTTCTTGGGCACTTCCTCTTCCTCTGGCATTTCGCGATTCCTCTTACCCGCAGGTTGGATTCCAGAGGTCCTTAGGCGGCTCCTGTACTTCGACCGTTTTTCTCTCTATGGCCTCATTCAGCGCCTTCTCGGCTATTTAATCTATCTGCCTCGACGCCTTCTGTCCCCGTTCAGCGTCCATCATGGCTGATCTGATAGCCTCCACCAGCCTCTGGACGTGTTTGGGAACGTTGTGCCTACCATACATGAAGAGGCAGTGTTCGTCCATCTTCACCCTAGCAATTACCATGTTAGAATCCCCAAGCAGCAACCTTCTTGAGGAGTTTCGTTGCTGGATTCCGGATCTCCTTGAAGTTCTTGCTGTTCTTGGAGTTTGCTACTGCTGCTGAGGTCGCCCGGCTCGACGTTGGTGATTTCGGCAAGTTCCTGTTTCTTGCAAACACGTTTGCTCCTCTTCGTTTGCTCCCGCGTGCGGACGTCGTCATAAGGCTTTTTTTTTATTTATTTTTTCCTCCTTTTTATTTTAACTTTCTTCGTTGTTCTCCATACTGTTAGGTCCCCCCTCCGGTCTGCTTTCGCCACTCGTTAAATGTAGTCGCCTATCATGTCGGCCTTTTTTTTTTGCACCGATATTTCAGCATGGTCAATATCGGATGAAAAAGGGAAATACTCATGTTGGTGCGTCAACTTTGACGCCAGCTGTAGTCCAAACCACTTGATGGAAACAATTTAAATTTTATCCACATCACTTTTTTAATTTTTTTAGGTTGTGATGAAATTTTGAGTATGTTACCTAAATTGTTCACAAAAAAAACGGATTTTTGAAATTGGTATGTCCAAAAACGACATTTTCACATATGTTATGGAAACTTTAAATTTATAAATCTTATCAACATGCATTGGCATATGGCCTGCCAGAGCAAGTATTTTTTGGCGAATTTGTCCACTTTCTTCTTCTTTATGTCTTCCGGAACATCAAACCGTGATTTGGCAACGTAGAACTCCAGCCCCGGTATCTGCTTTGCGTCTGCCTTGATGTTGGTTTCGTCATCCATAACCACACACATCGGTTTCGTTCAGAGCCGCGTCGCGAATCGAAAGGTTCGGATTACACTTGAAATAATCCAACACTTTCCGGGCCTTCACAGCTGTCTGCTGTCTTCGATTTTTTTTTCCACTTCCAGCCCGCCGCTCGGTCGTTTGGGACTCCTTAAACAATTTTACCACCCGAGACACAGTTGTATGGGTGATTCCCAGTTATCTTCCGATCCATCTCATGGTCGCAGTCGGATTTTCCATGACGGTGCGCAAAATTCTCCGGTGATTTTCTTCTTGTTTCGATGACATCTCAATAACCACTGAACCGATTGTTATGACACATGTAAACAATTCACTCCAAACTAGTTATACCCAGATTTTCATCAATTTTTACCCACGGACAAAAAAGTTACACACGGACAAAAATGGTGCATTTTTTTCGAGTACAGGCCTTATATGGACAAGTTATCATAGTGAATCATATCATAAATTGAATTTCGTAAGAAGGGTAAGTTCTCATCATAGGTGGATAAATTCAGGTTTCTGTTATTGAGGCATCTGGCTTCAGTAGTTCCAGCACCGACAAACCGACATGTCACTTGATTTCCAATGTATGCTAAAATAAATAACGGTTGAGTTCTGCTAAAAGGGATCGCTCTTGTAAATTTTAAACTAACGTGCATCCGGCTAAGCGTAGCATATGTGTATCTACCCTGCTAGCACTCTGGATTAATTGATGCTGCAGTGTGTGTACAGCTCGGCGTTCACACGTACACCACCATGAAAAACGTAAAATAAGCAATGACATGTGTACCCAATCGAATGGGTGCATGCAGTGTAGAACAGAAGAATATTTCAACAGGTTTTTTCCGGAATATCCATATGGGCAGTCACGTCAGTTTCTCGGTGGTTCAATACTAGTGAATCGCGATTTTGTGAAATTTCCGGAAATGGTACGCAATCCAAAAAATATTGAGAATCGCTGAAGTATTGGCTTTTCCACCATATGGAACGTATATTCAAAGGGACATTTCTTGTTATTTCTATTTTGCTTTTAAAAAAAAACGCATTAGTTATCAGACAATCACTTAATATCACAGTCATTTTTATAACTTTTACGTGTTGATTTATTTATTATTTTCTATTTTTCGCACCGGTATTTCTTCGAAACCTTAATGGGTGCTAAACAAGGTCATTGTTTTTGTAATCTTTCCTCTAAACGTAACTTTTAGGGTATCTACTTTCTTATTTAACCCATGGTTTTCATCCAAATTAAATTCAAAGAGTTGACCAGTGAAATTTCTGCTTCTTCTAATTTCATATTTTGTTGTTGAACGTAGATAAGAAATCATTTCGTATATCAAGCTTTTTTTAAAGGACAAATAAGGTATGCCCGCAGCAAAATTTAGCTAGTGTTTTTTTTTTTAATCTTTATTTTACGTCGGCCTATTTCCTCACATGGTGACAATCACCGACGCCAGGAAGACGACTCCACCACCTGGACCCTACCTAACGACTCATGAATATGAACCGGGACCAACGGTTGCTTTCCTTCCCTACGGAAGGAAGGGGGATATTTAGTTTTTGTCCACCAAAAAAAACCGCCGGGCGGAGAGGGAACGAACCCAGAGCCTACGGGGGGTGAAAGGACAGGCACCCCTCCCCACCCGGCCGGCTACTTTAGCTAGTGTTGTTTTGCTACATTTTTGAACAATATATAAATAGTTGTAATCAATACCGCTAACGAAAATTCGTTGTGTGTGCAACTTAAAAAAAATACGTCGTTGACATCTGAACGTTGTTTTAAGAATAAAGTGGAAATATTTGTGGCACAAAACTGCTGAGAATCCGCCGATGGAGGATGACATAAAGATCAAGGCGAAGCAGCTGTCTGGATTTGCGTTTCCATACCAAATTACAATGGGTCAAAAAGGAGTCGAAGCTCGTTCAAAATCGTCCTTATTCCCTTTATTGAACAGATCGAATCCGGCATACAAAATAAAACTAAAATTCGATCAATCGATAGATATTGGTAAGATGTTAGCAAAACCGTGGAAAAGGAAAGGCAAATAATGGGCGATATATAAAGCTACAAGGGGGAAAAAGTGGGCAAGGGAACTGTGCAAAATCTAATGGGTGGAATAAACGCAATGTCCGACCGTTTGGATATAACAGGTCAGAATATGTTTTGTTTTTTGTCGTGATGGTATTTTTTTTGTTGGTTCAAAAATCAATTGAATCAAAATTTTAGTACTATTTTTTTGTAGCTAGATTTTGCTGTGCGCATATCTTTTTGGACCATGACAGAAATAACTAGAAATTTTACCCAATGAGTCGACTTATGCAAATCGACGATTATTGTGGATTATAATCAGAAAGGTTGATAGGGTTGTGCATTCTTGAAGGGCGCGGTGCGAAATATCATTGGTTTTCTGTAACATGAAGATATAGAACAGTAGACTATTGATTATGGACGTTGCAAATCCATATATCTTTGCAGCTCTAGGGAAGGTTATGATAGCAGCTAGGTCATGCAAGTTTGAAAATGCATTGCATGGAACATAACTTATCAAAATCTAGTTCTTTTTCTACGAATCTAATGGCACTCATTGCTGGAATTAATCTAATAACTCAAATATAGTTCGCAAGTTTTACTACATACTTGATAATGCTATTCTGGTTCATATATTTCTAATATGCTAAAATTTGTTAGTTGGTGTTGTTGTTTGATATCTCCATTGTTGATCACATGTTGGCGCTATTTTGTGTGCTTTGTTCATTTCATTTGTAGACCTGAGAAGCAGCATTCAAATAGTATTACATCTAGAGGAAATAATTAACAAATGTGGATCAGAATGCAAAGTTTTTGAGTAGGTATTCAATAATGAAAAGAACTATATTTAATGTCATTACTTACTTCATTATTCGAACAGTAATCATCTTCCGTAACCAGACGTTGTCGCATTCCGTATCGTTTTCTAAAATAGAGAAACACGTACAACTTAATCAATAGAACAATTCTACAAAAAAATAAACACTTACTCTAATCGGTTCCGATAGAGCACCATTGCAATGTAGGCTGCAAGAGCTAGCACAATGAGTGCACCAACCATAATGATCCATATGTGCTCCTGCCGCATGGCCGACATCTCGATGGTCGTATTGTCAATTATCAAGGGGTAAGGAATCTGCTTCTCTCTGAAATGTAAAATGTTAGTTTGCAATGCCACACGTTCCCTCACTTTCCGAACAGATGCGAATACCCGAATTGTTCCTCCAGACCATTTTCTCTGAGCGGATCTTCCGGTTGAAGTTCTTCTGCATCGTAATCGGTATCGTCCTCCTGACTATCGGGTTTATCCTCGTCCTCCTCACTACTGTTATAGTCGTCATCCGTGTCCTCCTTCTCGCCATCATTGCCGATCGATGACGACAGGGTCGCGTTGTTGTTCTTGTTGTTGCTATTGCTGCCAGTCGCCTTAATTGACTCATCAGCGCTGACCGCGCCTCCTACCGTTGCGAGTGGCTGCCGTTGCACGTTTTGACCCTGATCAAGGAAATGAAAACAACAACAACAGCAAATATGATGAGTAAAAGTTATACTTCGAGTGCAATAAATGCAAAACGTGTTCCAGGCGATGATTTTTTTGCTGAGAGACCATGCTCGCGACTCACCATCATTTTGGTGTGTGTGTGTGTGATTCATATTTGTGGGGAATATTTAATCCAGTAATTTACTGGAACACTAACCATCTTGGAATTAAGAGATTCTAGTCAGGAAATGTCAGACTGGAAAAATGCAAAATCATGGGTTTATTTTCGAGTTTTGGGGAATCCTGAATTTCAAGATGTATTTAAAAATTCAGTGACACCCCAAAATGAAAAGATGTATGAAAGGATATTGGATTTTACGATTGAAAAAAAGCACCACTGAACGAGATTGCGCAAATCGTGATAGCACCTGTTTGTGGTTTATTGATCAATAGTTGAAGTTGAAGTTAAACCCACCAGGGTCACTCAGCTTCCGTATAGAATTATAAATAGGTATCTTCCTCGCCGAGATCGCCAAACGATCACTACACAGGTCGATGGGCTATGCATTTCTTGATTATCGTGGTTTACCATAATTGGAAAGGGGACTTTGGCTTCCCCGCTTTTATCGTAACGTGAAATAAGGTAGTAGCTAGTTACAACTGCCACCGCTAGTAAATCTCTCTTCAAGGTAAAGTCACAACAGTGCAACTGAAAAGGGCACTGGCACAGACTCGGCTAGACAAACAGATGGGCAATGCAGCTTCCAAAAGTCACATTATTGGTTTCAATCGTTCCATTATCTCCCGCTCTGTCTGGTGTTGTTTGAAGGATCGAGCAGATGAGCTGAATAGCGTAGTTTAACTGTCTGCTGCTGTCTCATGGCATTATTCCTCATAATGCAATCTTGTTTTTCCTGTTCAGGTCGAGTTGCAATGTGTCATTAAAGGATTGCACAGTAAACAACTGCAAGAAATACCACGCGGTCAAGGAACTGGAACACGAGGCAAACAACGACGATTGAATTACGTTCTTCAATCGCAAGATCCACCTACAGTTGTAATTTATTAGAAGAAAAAGGTGACCTTTTCCAAGTTTACCTTTTCCAATTGCTCAGACTACAAAGATATTTATTAAGGTAGAGAAAAAAAGCCTAAGTAGGCCATCGATGTAAATCTTTTGTCCCCAAATATTTCTTAAAATCCTATCCATCAATTTCTGTAGACGCAGCTGGGTAGCTCAGTGGTTACCTGTTCTGCTTACTGAACAGAAGGTCGGAAGTTCAATCCCAGGCTCTTTGTCATTTGGTACTTTGCCTTTTTCTATAGATGAATCCAAGTTGAAAAAAAAAGAAGAAGACACAGAGTGGTGATAAATCTGACAGCTCCCATGTTAAAGTATAGGACGAAAATTTTAAAATGCTTCTAAAAAATTCAAATCTCCACATCCAAAACTGCACAATGGGGGCTTTCTTTTTATTTATTTTTATTTTGCTGAAAATGTCATTATTGAGTACTTTTGGATGTTTCATCTATCATCCGCTTTATCACCACTCGGTGTCTTCTGCTTTTTTCAACTTGGATTCATCCATAGTGAATCCATGCTCTAAAAACAACCCTAACTCACTGGGATTGCTACCCTTGCCTTGGAAATTGTGGAGACGCATACGTAAACAGGCGTCTTTAACAACGATTGAGTCTAACTAAAGCTTGAGTCAATCAATATCTGGACGCAAAAAATGGATCTATGTCGGAACCATGTTAATGAAATAAAAGTTTTGAGTACTCAAAATGAAGGTTACTTTAATGTGAAAATAGCGAAAAAATTATTCCGATTTGGTTTTGAAGAAATCTCGAACGTTTCTTCGAAAACCACTCATCATATTTTGGACACTGCTAGCTAACCATTATGTTCCACCATCTCTACATTTCTGCTGCATATCCATTCCCTTCCCAATCTTCTTCACAACTGCCTTTGACTTCTGTTTGACAACTGCCCAATATTTCTCAATTGGGTGGAATTGACGGCAGTTGGGTGGATTGATGTCAAATCAGGCCAAAACTTGACAGGTCCAGTGTTAGCTTTAATGTACGGAAGAATGCGTTTATTCAGTCACTCCCGCTTGTATATTTTGGAGTCGATAGTGTTGTTAGTCACGAAAACCTGGCTTTATTTGTCCACAGCTGCAAGTACCTTGCCGGATCATAAGCTTTCCAGAAAATTTATCGGCAGAAACGAATTTGAACTTGCTAGGCACATCTCCTCAAGCCGTGGCTTTATAGAACTTTTGTCCGGGAAGCTGCCCATAATCCATCTACACGCACGTTTCGTCGTTCATGGGGATGCATCCTTCGTACTTCGTAAGACCTTCATTGTAAAATTTCCGAGAGCTTCTTTTACCACTCCTTAGACCATCCCCACCGATGGGTTCGTATCTGGGTAATATTTGGAAGAGAGCGTTCCTATTTTGATTTAGCCACCCACTTTCGCACCGATCGTTCATGAAAAGGTAACACAATAAGTCTCAAATTTATTCTCGCACCGGTTTCGTTTCGCTAAATATGTCGTGCAGTGTATAGTTTAAATACTCTTCCGTATAGGTTTTCGACGTTCTGTTTGTCCAAAAGATTGGATCTTGGGAAACATCCAGCGAAGTCCTGCAAAGCACTTCGTTGTCTTGTTGCGTTCAATTCCTTCGACATAACCTTTATGTGATCGACAGGGTATCCGGGTACCTTTTCATGTTTTATATTACGAAATTTCATAGTTAATTTTAAAACAGGAAGCTGAAATTCAGTGACGTCTTAGTAAAAGTTAGAAGGAAATTTTTTGCATAAAAACATTTCGTATAGTAGCAAGGGGGCCCGAAGGGTGGGACTTCGATTTTCTTACCCCTTAAGTGATCGACAGGGTATCCACCAAATTCAAATGATTATAACTCTGGCAATTATTGACCGATTTTAATTCTTTTGGCATCGTTAGATTCAAAAACTCATTCGCTTCAAAGAAATTATCGGCAATGACTATTTGAAGTCATCTGGTTTCTGTAAATCCGGGTTTACGGGGCTGTGTTCCGGTACGGAGACACAATTTCGGAACATCTATTGAAATTTTCAGGAATGAATGTCAAAATCTTTGGAATAATTCCTAGAAACTATTTCTATTCTATTGTGGGCCACATGCCAACTTGTTCTTGGAACAGCCATTCTGTAACAGGTTCCCGTGGGGCCTTGAGTGGCCATAAACATATTTAGAAGGACACCCTGGCAATATGGGTATCAAAATTCATGAAATTTCACCAGTAGGATATTTCTCAACGTTTTGTGGCTAGTTTTGTTCATGGTCACCGTTAGATGCATTTTTTGTTTGTTTCTTGATTATCGAGATTTTCAGCCTCCGGATGATTCATCTCCAGCCGTCACTCAAATACTTCTTTTGGGTATTTTCGTAACTTGTCCGGGGGTGAGAAGTTATGGATGTTAACCTCTACGCCGGGGCCGCCACCGATGCATTATTATAATCAAGATGTTAGATTAGTTTCATTGGTTTTGTAGCGGAACATTGCAACGCAGGTGCTGTTCTAATGGAACATCGGCAGATCGGCATAAGTAAGTAAGTAAGTATGTATTTTAGGCAACCCTATGATTCGCTCCTTAGAAATTATTTGGTGAAAAAGTTTTTGTGAAATATCATTAAACTTAACTATGGGTAGAGAGGAAATAGTGAATTACACCTTCAGTATTTGCACTCTGTCAAGTTGCATAACTACATGATTTACTCTCCTACTTCGAGCTCCCAACCAGGATTTGGCAACGCCTATTTTCACCCGATAACAACGAGCTCGCTCGGCATCGGAACATGGCCGTTTCGGAGAATTTCCCGTATGTTGGATCTTTACGCGCTTTCAAAATTTATGCATACAGTTGACCTTAAAACGATTAGGTAACACGAACCGTTAACGCAACAGAACAACTGTTCATAACAGTACTCATTGGAGTGAACAGAAAATGTTTATTCGGAATATCATGTTCGAAAACCAAAATGTTGTCCGTGATAGGAAATTTCTTGATTCTTACCGGAATGCAACACTCTTTAATGACAGACTAAAATGACAGTCGTAATGACCTTTAATTGATTAGAGCAAAAATCTTAGAACTCTATTTGGCATCCAACTGTTGCCGTAAGTATGCGACAAAGGGACAACTAAAACCACAGAGAACAGACATCCAAGCTTGGAGTGCCCTTCGTGTGTAAATTTCTGTAACTGACATTTTAAAATAACAGCTCGTTTCCGTTGGTTTTGGTGAATCGTATGTTGATGGCGCCACTTGCACGCCTCGAGATTTAATGGTTGTTGTCAATTTTAGGTTGGTGAAACCTAGACTAGGCGGCGCTGATGTTCCAACGGTTTGCTTTTAAAAATTTACACAGTAATATGAGTAAAAATGTTCGAGCCTGGATGTATGTTCTCTGTGCTAAAACTAACTTTAGCCACCGCTGGCTGCCAATTGACAACAATTTGGAACAGAATGTTAGATAAATTAAGACTGAAGAAACATTGGAAGACGTGAACATTGTTGGAAGAACATTCCAGGCGGTTACTGAGAGTACACCAGGCTGAAACGTGAAGCAAAAAAGGTTAGATCAAGGGAAAATACGCCAAAGACTAGGCCTAGAACCTTGGCAGAAGTGTGATTATTCGCGGAGATGAGTATGAGGTAGTATATGAGTTTGACTACCTTGGATCATTCACTCCCGTACTTAGTGTCCCCAAACTTCACCCCGTACTAAGTGTACCACGTAATAGATGCTGATAAGACCGGTAGTTCTCTACGGACAAGGAACGTGAACAATGCTCGAGAAGGACTTGAAAGCACTTGGAGCTTTCGAACGACGTGTGCTTAGTATGTGAAATTGGCATATCGAGAAGAAAAATGAACCACGAGCTGGCGGAACTCCATGGCGAACCCAGTATCCAGAAAGTTTCTAAACGTGGAAGGGTATAATGGGCGGGACACGTTGAAAGGATATCAAAAACAATTCGCAAAAATAGTTTGCCTCAAATCCGGTTCAAGACGCAGGGGAGCGAAGCGAGCTAGGTGGTAAGACTAAGTGGAACGAGACCTAGGAAGTGTAGGACGCCCAAAAAACTGGAGGCAAGCTCTAAACCGATTGTCTTGGCGGACAATTGTGGTGCAGGTGCGGTCCTGAAAGGACATTAGACCAGCAAAAGTTAACATAAAAAAGGAAGAAAATGATGTTAAGGCATCCTGTATTCAATAGTTCGATACTTCTGAGTAGCGAGCGCATCAAATTTCGAAGTTGTAACTGCAAAGAGATTGAGAACTGCTGCTCTAGATCTGTTCAGCGTTTCTTTCAGATCTTCTAGAATGCTCTTTATAAAGCCCGTCCACGTTAAATTTCAGACAGTCAGATAATGTCAGCAAAAAAGAATCTAGACATAATTCAACAAAACCGATTGTTTAGCGTTTAGCGTTATATATATACAGTAAAAACAGTTGATTGAAATGTTAATCCTGTCGATCCTATTTGCTTTCTTCTTAGTTTCAAAGAGTTTCCGCTTAATCAGAGCCCAGCATTTTTTTTCTTTCGTTCTGGACAGTTGACAGTCTTTCGTTCTGGACTTGGACAGTCGTTCTGGACAGTTAGGCGGGTTGGCTATGTTTAGCACTTATTTGACCTCTTGTGTCTTATACCATTCCAGGACGCATTTTGCATTGTGGAAAGAGGTCACATCAAGCTAATGCAGAGCCAGAAAGCCGACTTATAAACGGTAGCATCCGCTTTTACACATCCTTGTTGATAGTACCGAAAGAGACGAAACTTTCGGATTTTCGAGCAACTACTTCTTGGGGAATTTAAACACCTTCTTTGTCCAGAAAAACTCGAAAACTGCGTTTCTTTGCATTGCGATATGAAAACTCAGATCCGGAAGCTGTTGAAACTCTTCGAGCACATTGGTTCGTCGTCCATAATGGTACAAGAATTTTGTGACAAAAACTTGGTGTAAAGGGTTCTGCAGACTACTGCGTTTTTTTCCGCCGCGGCAGCGAATAATCAAGGCGAAAAAATCGCCGCGTTGACATTACATGGCGGAGCGCACAAACCGACGCGATTAAAAAACGTATCGCGTCAGTTTGTGCGCTCCCATAAGCCGCCATGGATCTCATAGCGGTGATTTTTTCGCCGTAATTATTCGCTGCCGCTGTGGAAAAAACGCGGCCGTATGTGGAATCCTTAAAGCTTCTTATTACGAGTTTAAGCAGTGAAATTTTGCTTGTCATCACGGTTGGGCCCCTTTTATTTTGTACGCCTTCATTCCATGCCTCTGCTTTACTTTTTGCACACAAGATTTTGATTTTCCAACTTTGGACACCCACATTTGGTACAGAAAGGTTGGAATTTTTCTCTATTAATGGCTACCACCTTCTTGTCCATTAGGCGGGAGCACATCTTTCGATTTGTTCCGCTTCCAACCTTCCAATCCACAGTCAAGCGCTGGTCAAATGATGTGCAAACACAAAACATCGTACTTTTTGGTAGTTTTAGTTTCTTGGCAAGATCGCGTACCGATAAATTCGGATTTTGCTACCGTTCGTACAAAATGCGTTTGCTCACCTCCACTTGATTCGACGCCGTTTAACCAAACTCAAGAATGTAAACATGTTGTACCACGTAATAAAGTGGAGAGTTTTAGCTGTTTTATAAATGCAACGTTTCAGCGATCCGTGAAATAATTCAAAAACTACACTGAAAGAAATTTAACGTGGGCAGGCTTTAATTCGAATTTCTTTATATCACCACATTTGTTTGGCGAAGAGAAATCTAGAATTCATAGACGGACAAGCCAAAAGCTGAAAGTCTCGCTAATAAAGGAAACTAACCTAACCTAACCCTAAATCTAGAATCTAAGAAATTGCGTAGATTTGGCGGGGATTTTCTTCGAATTATACTGTTAAGTTCCGATATGCGCCTTGCGTGGGATTATTTGGAAGAATATCATTTAAATAATTCCATAACTTTCATATATCCGTTTTAACTATGTACAAATTTGCACACATCTCTCAGTTACACGATTCAGGAAATTTCTTCAATAATATAATTGCGTTACACCCAAAAACAAAAATCACATAATCAGTGGAAAATGTCCACTAGAAATTCACTTAACTTTCCTGTGATTCAGGAAGTGAAAAATGCTTTGCAAAATCAAGTGAATCTTATATGCCCAGTGAAACGTAAATGATTAGTCAAGTAGAATTTCCTTTTCTATGTGATATTCGTGTAAAAGTCGCTCATTTTAGTATTGGACAATATCTACATGTGTTTCCAGTTGTAGCTAAGTGAAATATTTTTTCAGTGAATCATATCATATCACGAAATAGTTGCTGGATGCTAATAGTTTTCTAATTTGCACTTTTTTTCGAAACGCAATCACTGCCAACCAAATAATCGAGTATCGGCCCAAAATCGATTCAATGCTATCACCTTGCACACGTTTCCATCGTTCATCGACTGGATTTACAAAGCGCTGGGAAAGATTTATAGGCGACAAACTTTCCGTAAATCATATTAGCGACACTAAATTGGCCATGTGCTGCATAAATATGACTGCACCACGCAGTGTCGCTCGTCACTTGATCCTAGATACCTTTAATAGGTGGACTTACTGCTGTATGTGCGACACAGCTTGGGGCAAAGTACGGCTTTTTGCGTACTTAAGACCTCAGAGCCGTGGGTACTTTCTTCCTCCGATGGGTACCACCAAGTACACGATGTTCGTATGTGTATGCATGTGCGAATACGTTGCCGTAATTGGCCAATTAGGTTCAATATTATGGAAGAATGTCGGTACGCGCGTGCTCATCTCCTATCCCGGAACGGGTCTGCCAAGAGTTTATGTGTCGCACTACTTGTACGATAACGATCTGGTTTTAAAGGGCGGTGAGTAAATTATTTTGTTTACATCTTTGCACTCCGCGAGGTTGCGTAGATAAAACGGTTATCTTGGTAATGTTTCTGCCTTTAGATTGTTTGTTTACCTATTATGTATTATTATGAAAATGGAGATGGGGAAATTTTGTATTTGTTTAACGGTTATGTTGAATTGAAGAGATTTGCACTGTTGAGAGCAGGGTCTACCAGATTTCATAAGCTTGTTAAAAAAAATCTTAACACAAGTCCACTGAAATCATCAGACATCGCGATTAGTCAGTAAACATTGAAAATAATGAGTGATTCGGAGTAGTTTAAATAGATTCTACAGAAACGGCTTACCACTATTATTCATTTGTATCGCTTCACATTTTCCAAGAATGTCATAATTCCACCAGCAAAGCGAAACATAAGTTTGCAAGAATTTACTAAAAGCAGATATTACTATTGAAATGTAGAATAAGCATCGCCGAACCAATGTGACAGCACATACAATTTCGTACATATTATTGGCTATGAAAACTACCGCCATCTACTCAATCGTTCTACTAAGTTTTGAATCTGCGATAGACTGGACACATTCAAAAATGGGCCTGTGCCATGTCGGTTCGTCGGAAAAATAAGCCCAAGTGGCATATCCATCGGCATTTCTTGACTTTATAATCATAATCTCCGTCACTCACCTTATCCGTCGCACTGCTCTTGCCGTCCGTCGGCTCCTCGACTGCAGCTCGAGCCTGCAGGATTTTCAGAGCGGTATCATTCTCCACAATCTTGTACACGCTGCTATCCTTGGGGAAGATCAACGGTGGCTCTTTAGGGCTCGGAGCCGTTTCGCTTGCCGTCAACTCGGTGGAAGATCCATTGTTTGGTTTATCGGAAAGGCCGATCGGGGAGCCGTTGGCAAACTCTGCATTGAAGATAAGAGTAAGTTATTAGGTTATTTGGTTGAGATTTCCTAGTCTAGTAACAGGTTTGAAATATATTACCGGAAATAAACTGAACACGCTTTGTTTAATAATTCATGCAATGCACGATGCACCAACGATCGATAATTATAGCCTTGAAAACTATTTAGATCAGGATTTCGTGTAACTGTGATGAAGAAGGCGTTAGAGGACTATAGTAGGCGAGCCAATCATTTTGGAAACCGGACTGATACATTTGTGTGGACTGGTATTTTGTTTTCATAATTACATAACTGTCTTACAGAAAAGTACGAAAAATGCTTTATCAATCAAATTTGTATTACTCTTAACGTGAGAACATTTATAAGGGTTGTAAGTATGTAAGGTATCCACCATTTGTTTACCATCAAATTACACGTTCATTTGCTTTGAACGCCATTTTGAAATTATGAAAAATTACTTAATTATTCATTCACCCAGAGTCTGGTTAGATTCCACTCGTCGACTTAAAACTAGTTTACTCCTTTTTTGAAAACTTCATACTACTAGCACAAATGAGTACAATCTACTAAATCTCTACTACAAGCTGACTATAACTCTTGGGAAAATGTCAAACATCCGCTCTAACTTACGGATTGACCACCTGGACATCAGGGGTCTTGAACACCACATCAACGGTGCTAATCTTATTATGGATAAAAATCAATACCATTTCTTTGCAATGACAGAAACCAACCTAAAGTCTTCTTCACCGGTCGGTCCCATCCGTGTTCCTGGTTATAATTTCATCAAACACACGCTACCGCCCGGTCGCGAAACGAAAACAAGCGGTGGTGTAGGGCTGTATGTCCAGAAAGGAATTAAGGCCATTCCCTTCATGAAACCTACACACGATCCGGTCGCACCATTTGCTCACGTTTCGAGTAGGTTGCCGTCCAAGCCATGGTGAACGACCTTAACATCTGTGTAGTAGTAGTATACAACCCCTCCTGCTCGAACCCGAATTTCAGCAATTGCTACGAGAAGCTTCTTCTTGAATTGTTGGAACACGATTCCGACAGGACGTATGTTGTGGGGAATTTCAATGTGAACGTTGCCGTACCTCACCCATCTGCAAATGTGTATGCACTTCGGCAGATCAATTCGGCCTTCAACTTGACTGTCTTACCGACAGGACCCACTCATATCACCGAAAACAGTTCCACTTAGGTGTGGCCCAGTTAGAATTGGAACATAGACTATTGCGTATATTTCGGATATACATTAACAAAATAGTATTCTATTTTAACTAAAATGTTCGAGTTTATGTGAACTTTAGAGGGAAAATACAAAAAGAAAATCATCTCGATCTCGAAGAAATTTGCGGACTTTTCCCGGAATACGTTTCACATTATTCTCATCCATCGTTTTGGCAATATTATTCCACTTGGTTCTCAATTCATTGATATTTTTGAAGACACTGCCATTCGCCTCCAGCTTCCTCTTCATAATAGCCCAAAATCTCTCTATCGGTCTGAGCTGGGGACAGTTTGGTGAGATGAGTTCTTTCGGTATCCCGTTGGTTTCATACCACTGTCGCACTGTTTTACTGTAATGACAGCTTGCAAGATCTGGCCAAAACATGATAGGTTCATTGTGGGATCTGATGAATGACAATATTCGCTTTTGGAGACATTCCGTTCTGTACAGCTCTGAATTAAATGTCTTATCAGTGATGAAAACCTTAGTCTTCCTACCGCAGCTACAGATGCCTTGGCAAATAATGTATTTACGTGCAAATTTATCTGCAAACAAAAACTTGAATTTGGCACGAACATCTCCCCGAGCCGTAGCCAACTAAAACAAAATTTCCCGGTAGCTGTTTGAATCGGCCTTTACATAGGTTTCATCATCCATGAGACAGCCATTGAATTTTGTCAACAGCTGATCATACAGTTCTCTGGCACGGATTTAGGCCATATTGTTCTGCTTTTGATTCCTTTTTGGTTGTCTACAGGCACGGTATGGCTTGAAGCCTTCCCGGAGACGAATCAGTTGCACGGTACTGCGTGCGGCGCGAAACTTTTTGGCCAAATCGCGGTCTGAGATGTTGGGGTTTAATGTTCTTGATGACTTTGTTCGGCAGTTGACGGTTGACAGTACCCGCCCGACGCTTGCTTTGAGACTTGCGATCCGTCAACAAAGTTTCTCTGTACTTTTTCAAAACGCGCCACACGGTATTTCAGGGAAAACCCAACACTTTAGCAAGTTTTGGCCCAGACCACAAAGGGTTTTCCAAATGATTGCGCAAAATTATTTTTCTTCTTTCTTCTTTCATTTTGTATTTCTCTGGAACACGTTCGAACTGCACCGCGAAAAAAAACTTCTGATGTTGTTATTCTAAAAGGGAACACATAAGACGTCATAGATTACAAATCCGACCACTAGGGTCGCTGTAAGAGTCAAACATGTTTGTTCCAATACTAAATTGGCCACACCCTACTGTTGACCTTCTTATCACAGACTCATCAGGTACCGTGAGCAAATCAAAAACATCTGCTGGGAAAACAATATCAGATCATGAGGTGATCTATCTTCTTGCCAACATCAAAGACCGCAAACCTGTTGCGCACTCAGCTACAGGTGTCTCTACAGACTAAAGATATGCAACCATTCTACAAAGCTATGAATGTAAACACCAAAACGATCTTACTGAACAAGGAACTGAAAAGCCTGTTGCAACAGTTTGCTTCAGAGATGCCCATCGTCGTCCACGACCAACGCACACCATGAAATACTACTGAAATCAAACAAGCTGTGACGTTAAGAGATCTCGCAATTGCTCTCTACTGGCGTAACCCAAATAGAGCTCGCAACGACGTACATTGGCAGGAGTAGGAAAAGGGACAGAGCTAGCACACTGATTTTTGCCGCACTTCAACCCAGATCTGCCCTCCAAAAAGCTCTGGAACAACCTGAGAAGAGACGACATCCACAACAACCCGAATAAAAACACCCCATCCGATGAAACTGCTGTAGAAAGCCTCAATCAGTTCTTCCCCGAAGGTCACAGACAACAGTCTCGCGTAAATCAACGAACACCTCCTTCTGAGCCCCATCGGAAATAGACCACGGAGCAGTTGAGCCCCATCGGAAATAGACCACGGAGTAGTTCGCTTCAGTTTTCGGCATACTGACGACAACGAAGTCTGCCGGAAAATATACGAAATACAAACTAACGCTACAGGCTCGGACGAGATACCCATATCCTTTATCAACCTGCTGTGCCCATTCAGCCTACATTTGTTCACCCATCTGTACTACTCAAATGTCGATACACACTTATTTCTTTCAGCATGGAAGAAAGGATTAATTACCCCCATCCCGAACTCCACCAATAGCCAGAGTGCGGAACTCCATTCTTGGGCATGATTTGCCAGCTAACTACCGGCTTCACATTTGCTGTTCTCATGAAGCAGCCACATAAGAAGTCACTACCTGGTTACCCATGCAGAACCAACACGGGCGTCAGAAATGTTCCGCCGATTTCATAACATCCGCCGACAAACTACATCCAGTGGCAAGAGTGTTCTAGTTAGTGGAGTACCCAAGCTGGAATGCATTGTCGATAACAAGCGTTGCGAACCAAGCGAAGCAGTGGCGGCCATTTGAACGATGTCATATTCTATACATATTGTTATCGATAGGCCTTTCAAACAAAAAATAACTCGTCAATATCTCACACACAATGGCGAGCCGACGGTCGAACGACCTGCCAGTACGGAATGAAGTTCACCCAATGCTGGTAGCACAGGAGGTAAGAACAACGGGAACCATCCGGAGATAGCAGTTATTCCGGAGACGACGAGACAGTTGGAGAATGTCTCCTAGCTTGATGCAAGAGTTCAGCTGGAGGGGACGTTACCTAAAATGGTTGTCCGGCCCAAAATGGGTGTCAACCGGAAGATATAAGCTGGTCGTGCCCTGGATGTACAAGTGTGTAGAGAATTAAAACCTACAAACCACTTCCGCTGGCAAACAGAACACCCGTGTCCCAAAGAACCAGCAAGAATCATTCACACCCGAAAGCAGAAAATCCACTCCCCACCGCTCCCGTCAGTTTCAACTAAATCAGCTGGAAAATCAAACATGTGCAGCGAAAAAAGGGAAAACGAACTACAGCTTCAGAAACTTGAAGAGAAGAAGAAATGCCAGCTGCAGTATTTGGAGCAGAAGTTCACAAGCTGCAGGAACTGGATAGTAAGACTGCACCTCAGCGAAGCCATCCGGATTCGATGTTAGAGGATGTGAAGATAGTTCAGCAGTGCATAGAGGATACGGACGAGTGCGGTGATGAATCCAGTCTCGTTGATTTAGGTCCAGACGAGAAATCTGTATCATGCTACTTGCAAGAACACCCCCTTCAAGAGGAACGATCGCAGGATGTCGATGACGATTTTGAGATTACACAGTTACTCAAAAGGCTGCTATCTACAAGCCGTCAGGCTCCCCCTTGGATGGTGGTGCTTTCAGGAATCCTCAAGGTAATAGATGTCCTTTCCCACCCACGCATATGGGTCTTCCGGATCTACAAGTCTCTCCACCGGACTTTCGGGTAGAATCAATTCCACACTCACGCTCCGGTGTATGTTCGCAACCTGGGAACCTTGTTGCATGCGTTTAAGAATTCATTCCCAAACAAGGATCTACTCCAGTCCCTCGATCTCCCGCGAATGGTATCGAAGGCACCGTCTACGCGATGAATCGAAGTCAGCTGGCAGCTAGGCAGGCCCCATGGAGGGGATTGGCGGGTTTCCCTAATGACCTTGGAAAAAAGAGCGGGCCCGTTTGCGCGGCGGGGGGGTGGGTTATTTTTGTTTGGGCGCGTTGGAGCCTTGGGCGGTTTTTCGTTGAGTGGGGGGGGGGGGGTGGCGGGGGTTCCCCTTTGTTAATTGTTTGTCCTTCTTTGGGGCAATCACTCACGACTGGCTCGTGTATTATGGCTCTACGCAACGTAATTGGCAGGGGAGTACCCGTCGCCATAAACAGTGACCGCAGTACGGATTTAGTGAGAGCTAACAAGGAACTTCATACCGCACTCGAAGAACTGAACTGCGACGCGATGGTGGTGGAGTTCACTTCACAACAGACGACGTGGAACTTTATCCCTCCCATGTTTCCTCATATGGGTGGAGCGTGCAAGAGCCTAATCCGAACGGTCCAGCAGAACATGACCAAGCTGCTCCAGAATTGTCTGCCATTTAATGACACGCTATGGAGTATGCTGATAGAAGTGGAATATATAGTAAACTCGCGGCCTCTAACAGAAAGCCCTCTCGACAAAAACACTTCACCATCGGTTCGTCGATTGGAATGCTTCCGTGGACCTGCTTCGATGACAACTCTGCCTAGCTGAAACAGAATTGGCGCCGATTGCCACGCTCGGCGAACCAATGGCTGCACGACTACCTTCCTCACCTCGTAGAGACTCGTAGAGCGAAATGGTCCACGGAAGTTGAAATTAGCATCTAATTATGATTAAATTTGTTGCTAAGAAAGGAAAGAACTATCTAAAATTAATTACGACGTGAATCAAACCTAAACCAAAACTTTTCTTAAAATAGGATCTACGACAAAATTGGAAATTTTAGACTTACAGCAATGCATAAAATAGAACATACAAATGAGTCATATTTAAGGTTTTGGTCACAAAGTATTTACGTGCAGTAAAGGTTACATCACTCGGAATATTCATTATTTTTAATAGCGTGGTCTATTTTTCAAAAACATTTTCATTAACATTTTGTATTTTCTGTTGGCCAGGATCGCTTTGTCGTCACCCTGTATATTCTCGCAACAAAGTAGCAGCGTGAAGCGTATCAAATTAGCAAATCTAAAATGAGAAGTCAATCTTATACTCTTTGTTTCCAAAATGCAACATCTTAATGGATCCAGTAGTCAAACGAGTTATTTTTGTTTTCGTTGATCAGTCGCTCTCGGACAGCCCGTTCCAATTTTAAAGGTGCATATATTATGGTGGGTTACCTTATCAACCTTTTGCTCCTGACTGCTTTTGGCTCTTGCACACACGACAGACCGCATGGTTTTTTGTGTATTGAGGTGCCAAGTGTGCGAAATTTGATCGAATTTGATTATGATTTGTGGAATGAAGTCAAAACGTCATACAAGCGTACACACTTAGAAATTATGAATTTTACACGAGACGTAATTCCTGCTTGTAAAAAGTCGGGGAACGTAAACAAAGATTTCGTGTAAAATTATGTCTCCTGAAACTGACAAATACGCAATTCGACAAAAGATGTGTTTGATTGAATTTATTTTCTCATCTCTTTCAACTCATTTTTATATGCTAAAGGACGCTTGCATGTGTCGGTCTCAGGGGACAGAAATTTACATGACATTTTGGTAGTGTGTACATTTACAAGAAACATGTAATTTTCTGCGTTATCTAATGCACATGGAATGCTAGATCTGCCGTAAATTGATGGGATATTTCACGTAAATTTAAGCCAGATATCGACTAAATCAATTCTGTTGCATAAAAGATTGCAAACTATTTTGTTGCTTACGTTTAGTTTGGCTTGCAATTGAACGAGAGGAATTCGTGTTGGAATTTTAAAGGTTGCATTTCTAGTTTTAAACAAAACATAACTATAGTTCAAGGTATAAAATTGGAAGATTAGTTTGCACTCGTCCAGTTAGGAGGCCTTTAGATTTGTCACAAGTAGAAAACTTGGCATGTTGAAAATTTGCACTTTACTCTTACTAAAAAAATCGAAAATTTTCAAGCCATATCGTAGCAACAATATTCCATTCAATTGGTTGTCCTATTGCATCAGAATAAAATGACACTAACCATTAAAAACGTTAAAAACCTGTTTTCAAAATAAAACAAAAAAGGTGACTTTTCTATCTCCGCGAAACTTACCGGATTTCGCAGCAACGAAGAATAGAATCGACAGCAGCACGCGCAAGTTGAACTTCATCTTCTTTTAACGCACGATTTGAAGTAAGAAATGGTAGCAAATCTTATTTTGATGCAGTATTTCAAGGAAATGACTTCAAATAACACGGCTTTGCAGTACTATCGAGCCTTGAGCGCTTATGGTTCAAAATGTTAGCACATTGACTTATTTTCGCAGTCGTTTACCGATCAATACGACAGTTGATCGAAGCACTTAGCATATCTTACGCTGTTTTGGCCACACTTTCGATAGGTTGATCCGGCGCGAGTCGAGGCACTAAACACACACACAAATCTTCGGAGCTACTTTATTGACAGACAATACCGGTTCTTTTCGGTATCGATCTTTGGTCATTCACTAGGTATTACTCATAGAGAGCACCATACATTTCACATTCGCGACACTTGAATTTTCTTACGGACGGGTTGCTTGAAATCCCCTGAATAAACTACATTCCTTGACCGACAATCAATAAATACCACCCAGTTGAGTAAACTAAGCTGCGCAGAATAGCCCACTTATGAAGCAAAGTGACGCAAAATTAATCACCGCTGCTGAGGAACTGGAAACCGCGTATCCGCTTCTTCGCAAGATCTGCGAAATTCGACGCTCGTGTTGTTTGAAAGCTCTTCGGGGAAGCAGCACGGAAATGAATCGAATTAGCACCGGCTGTGTGTCGTCTTGTTGCCGCATCAAACTTTCGCAGTGCACTTGTGCGTCCTATGGTCGAGAATCTCCGATTCAATATCTCACGTAGCTGTGATACGATGGCGTGTAGGTAGATTGGTTCCGCGCGGTACCACCAATAAATTGATAAACGTTATTGAACTGATAAGAACCAACCCGATATAGGCAGGACCGATACTCTTACCGAAGGAAGATTATCTCTTATACTTGGTATTGAGCGGTGTCTTCTGTGTCGGGTTGTCTTATCGGCACGCTTGTCCACACGGAACTGAGCGACCGCGCTCGAAGGAACTATCATTTTAAAAAAAAAGTGGTCGTTGCCACCGGTCATACATGCGGAGGAGATCCGCGTGATGTGTTGAGAGAATCTACCGTAAGTTTCGCGAACCACTCCTATACATGTTGGCATGTTTGTAGCAGCTCTATGAGCACTGACCAAATCGAATGAGAGTTGATGCAAAGAGATATCTCTGAGCAAACGACAGGCGCGAAAAGAGAGCGTGATTACTTGCAGCAACAGCAGCAGCAGCATGTAGTCACCGGCCTCGATGGAACAATGCTATAAGACCGCTCTGATGCTGGTGTAGTGCAATTTCGCGGAAAATGATCGCATCTATTATTTAATTAGGTCTGGAGTTGATGAATCGATTTTAGGAATGAAACTTTAATCCCGTTCGAAAGGATTCAAAGAAACGTGCAATTGAGCCAACTGACAAAGTCATTAGCAAAAAAGTAAGATAGCAGCGTTATATCCATGAAAGTTCATTCACGAAAGATTATTATAACGTTAGGATAAATTGATTTCAAATTTTTATCTTCAATGTGTATGTTACCTGATTCATTCGACTGTAAGTTTTCCTGATTTTTCAGCTACTCAGGGCAGTATTTATAGATCAATATCGACATCCGTAAGCTGAATACACCTTCACATTATATCTGTTGCGTTAGGAAAAAAAAGGGTTAAACTTTATGGTATTTCTTACAAATCCCATCTTTAACTATTGTAAGCAATAATATCAACATTTTCGAGTTCAGTTATCTTCATTAGGTCCTTTTAAACAAACAAATTTACTCGAATTGACCTTTTTATCACTGACATCCTCAAGGCGACGCCGGAAGTTAGATCACGCCTTTCGAACGTAGTCCTCCAACATCGAATGCTATGTGCGTGTTATGACAGGTTTCAGGGTCTTTACACATGGGTGAGATGTTTTGCATGCTTGTGGTTTAATGTACGCCCAAATCGAAAAATCCAACGGGTTAATGTCCAGACTGCTAGGGGGGCAACAAATCTTAAATCTGCCAAAACTTCAAGTTTTCCCTCAGCCTTAGTGGGTCAGATTAGACGCGTGACATGGTGCTCCATCCTGTTGTAGGACAAAGTATTGATCCTCTGATGGCCTTCACCCAGGGAAGCACGTGGTTCTTCAAAATACCGATATACAGCAATTCCACGTAAAAAAGATATACAATTTCTCAGAATTGCATAATAATTGGTTGTTTTGTTCTTTATCGAAATATATTCGACCCCTATTTTTTTATTTCGTTTATGCTTAGGGTGGTCCAGAAAATTGACTTTTTTCAAAAATGCTTTTTTTTTAAATCAACTTTTTAACCACTATCAATTAAAAACGCAAATGAAAATTAATTAAACATACTTTGAAGGAAAAATAGAAAAACACCTCCTTTACTGCAACATTGATTCTTTTAGTTTTTTATAGTTTTCATGGTCTCAGGACCAAAGAGCCCCCTTGTTCGGATCAAAAAAATGCCGATGTATGTATTTTTGTTTGTGTGATAATTTTTTTTAATAATGTTTTGTTTTTTGGTTTTGTTGTCTATCCTACCTCTTGTTTTAATTTTTTGAAGGAACATGTATTTTTTTTTTTATTTGTTTTTATTATAATTAATGATAATCAAGTATTGGTTGTGGTTATTTTTTGTTTCTGTTTGGGGGGTGTTTATAAAGGGTGTATTCGATAAAAATGGCACACAGAAAATCTTCTGTAACTTTTGAATCGTATGAGTAAAAAACCTAGAAATTTGAGTAGATCTTATCCATAGTGTATTATTTACATCTGCCAAGTTTCATAGTTATACATTCAGTAGTTCCAGTCATGTCGTCGAAACAAGAAATTGTCCGTGAGAAAATTTTGTGCACTCACAATCAAAATCCAGGGGCGTCCCACCGGTGGATTGCTAAAAGGCTTGGAATTGCAAATACAACTGTGTCTCGTGTAATAAGAACCTTCAAGGAGCGTCTGAGTGTCCAAAGGAAGGAAAGGAGTGGTCGTAAAAGTGGTCAATGGACAGTAAAATGGCCAGGAAAGTCGTACAACAATTCAAGAACCGTCCAAACATGTCAATTCGAGATGTCGCTAAAAAGTCTAAGGTGTCAGTCGGTTTTGTGCAGAAAACCATGAAGCGTGCTGGGTTACATGTTTACAAAGTGCAAAAAGCCCCAAACCGGAATGAAAAACAAAACATCACTGCGAAAACCCGCGCCCGGAAACTTTACACGAAGCTGCTCACCAAATCCGGTTGCATCGTGATGGATGACGAAACATACGTCAAGGCCGACTTCCGTCAACTTCCTGGGCAAGAATATTTCGTTGCCAAGTCGAAGTTCGATGTTCCGGAGGATGTTCGAAAGAAGAAACTATCGAAATTTGCAAAGAAGTTTCTAATCTGGCAGGCGATTTGCGGATGTGGTGAAATAAGTGCTCCCTTCATCACTTCCGGAACAATAAACGGTGCGATTTACACGGAAGAGTGCCTTAAGAAGCGTCTCTTGCCATTCATTAAGAAGCACAAAGGATCAACTCTGTTTTGGCCTGATCTAGCATCCTGCCACTACGCTCGAAACGTATTGGAGTGGTACCGAGCCAACGGAGTCAATTTTGTGCCAAAGGATATGAACCCACCAAATTCACCGGAACTTCGTCCAATTGAAAAATTCTGGGCAATTATGAAAACGGAACTTCGCAAACATCCCAAAACTATAAAAACAGAGCTAGAATTGAAGAAAATTTGGGTAAAAACAACAAAAACACTGGGAAAATCGGTTGTACAAAATTTGATGGGTGGAGTGAAAAGGAAGGTGCGGGCATTCGGGATGGGAGACGAAATTGAATAAAACAAATGTTGTAAATCAAAACTCATTAGTAGTTCTTCATTCCCTGAAAATTTCAAGAAAATCCGATAATCAGTTTAATTTTGATGAGTATATATGTGTGTGCCATTTTTATCGAATACACCCTTTAATATACATTTCATCTTTAGGTTTGAAAAAATGCTATGGTGGGGTCCCAAAATTTTTTCCCCGGGGGAGCAGGGCGTCTTTTTTTTTTTTTTTTTGTTTTTTGTCTCTTGGTTCTAAAAATAATGGGCGTTGTATTTCGAATTTTCTTTGGAGGGGGTCATATATGTAGGTCATTTGGCGGAGGTATAAGATGGGCGTGGAAAATTGGTTTTGGTGGCTGGGGGTTTAATAACTCCCCCAAAGGGGGGGCGGGGCCCTTTTCCGGGAGATGGGGGGGGGGGACATCGGGGGAAAGAGGAAAGTTTTCTTGTGGGGGGGGGAAAAAAAAAGGTGCTTTTTTTTTTTGGTTGGGGGGCCGCGAGGGGAAGGAAAAAAAATGTTCTGTTTATGAGAGATGAGAATTTTTATGATTGTGTTTTGTGAATTCAGCTATAGCTATAAAGCTTGTGAACTTAAAATCTGAAGAATCATCATTGTAAGGTGTGGCCCATTTAGTTTTGGAACAAACATTTTTGACTCTTACAGCGACCCTAGTGGTCGGATTTGTAAACTATAACATCTTATGTGTTCCCTATAACAATAACAACATCAGAAGTTTTTTTTTCGCGGTGCAGTTCGAACGTGTTTCAGAGAAATAAAAAATGGAAGAACAAAGAAGAAAAATAATTTTGCGCAATCATTTGGAAATCCTTCGTGGTCTGGGCCCAAAACTTGCTTAAGTTTTGGGTTTCCCCCGAAATACCGTGTGGCGTATTTTGAAGAAGTACAGAGAAACTTTGTCGACGGATCGCAAGCCTCAAAGCAAGCGTCGGGCGGGTACTGTCAACCGTCAACTGCCGAACAAAGTCATCAAGAACATTAAGGCAAACCCCAACATCTCAGACCGCGATTTGGCCAAAAAGTTTCGCGCCGCACGCAGTACCGTGTAACTGATTCGTCTCCGGGAAGGCTTCAAGTCATACCGTGCCTGTAGACAACCAAATAGGGATCAAAAGCAGAACAATGTGGCCGGAATTCGTGAGAGAAAACTGTAATATCAGGTGTTGACAAAATTCAATGGCTGTCTCCTCATAGATGATGCAACCTATGTAAAGGCCGATTTCAAACAGCTACCGGGAAATTTTTTTTCACTTGGCTACGGCTCGGTTTTTGTTTGCAGATAAATTTGCACGTAAATACATTATTTGACAAGGCATCTGTAGCTGCGGTAGGAAGACCAAGGTTTTCATCACTGATAAGACGTTTAATTCAGAGCTGTACAGAACGGAATGTCTCCAAAAGCGAATATTGCCATTCATCAGATCCCACAATGAACCTGTCATGTTTTGGCCAGATCTTGCAAGCTGTCATTACAGTAAAACAGTGGTATGAAACCAATGGGATTCAGTTTATACCGAAAGAACTCAACCCACCAAACTGTCCCCAGCTCAGACCGATAGAGATATTTTGGGCTATTATGAAGAGGAAGCTGAAGGTGAATGGCAGTGTCGTCAAAAGCATCAATGAATTGAGGACCAAGTGGAATAAGAAATGTATTCCGGGAAAAGTCCGCAAATTTCTTCGAAATCGAGATGATAAATTTTTTTTGTATTTTCCCTCTAAAGTTCACACAAATTCGAAGATTTTAGTTAAAATAGAATACTATTTTGTTAATGTGTATCCGAAATATGCCAAATAGTCTATGCTCCAATTCTAACTTGGCCACACCTTAATTTATAGCAAGAGGATGGAGAGTGAATATTGCATTTACCCAATGAAAGCCTTGAACTGCGTCTCGTACAACGAAAGAAAATTTTACACAAAAATCACAAATAATTATACAATCAGTTAGTTTTGAATTGTTTCTTAGGTATTTTTAATAATTTCCTTGCTGTTCGGCAATAAAGTTATGCGGTAATACATCATAAATTTTCTTTTAAAAGATATCTACAAATTCTTGTATTTCTATTTCCACCAGATCCATATAGAAACGATCTGTTTGACGCCACTGCTTGAATTGCAGGGATTCAACATGATTTTCACTAAGAAGAGAAATTAGGTCTTGACCAAGTTTTACCGTGCCTGGACAATTATCACATGTGTTCAACCAACAATTCTCATTTGGATCATTGCACATTATTTTGAGAAATTAATGAGTTGATATCACGTGGAAGTAATTTTTTGTCCGATATGGTCTAATTAATCAATTTGACATTTTAGTGGTAGATGCATAAACACACAGTATGCGTACCACTCGTGCCAGCCAGGGTGCAATGTTTAGGCCGATTACTCGCCAACATGGAAAACCCCATTTTTATTTCGGGAAACTGCTCTTTAAAATGGCATAAGCCTCTTGAAGATTGTAGAATACTAATCTGCGTTGCACGAAAACTTTACCTTCTTCATTGGTACTATTAACATAATCTCTTTTTTCAGGGCATGCGCGGCCTATGTTTTCGTCATAAAAAAACTCACGAACGCGTGAAAGGGTGTCTTCTGTTAAAGAAGCTTTGTTTACATTTTTGTAGGTGCTGATATAATCCCTTTCGGATTTTGTAGTTTTTTGGCACTTTCAGCAGTATATTGGGATACGTCAAATTCCTTCATTAAAAAGTATTAAGGCTATACAACCATCTTTGTTTAGCTCTGATCATAAAATTCTAATATCCAATATACGAAATAGTAGCAGTGGTTTCGATAATCACGGTGTAAACAGATGTACAGGAAGAGCGAAGAAATGGAACCTTCAGGCATTGAAGGGTGAAAAGGGAAAGAAACTTTTCGCTACAGCTGTAAACACAGAACTGGAAAAACTGGAAGAATCAAACGAAGTAGATAAACAATGGAACCACTTGAAAGATGTTATTCAGGAAGCTGCCTCAAAAGCAATACCAATAGGAAGAAAAGAACCCAATTCACCGAACACCAAGCGGGCCTATTCTGCCTTGCAGAAAAAACTACATCAATTGGATAAGTACAAAGACGTGGATAGATGTAAGCAGGAAGTAGGATGGGCACGAAGCGAGTTTGAAAGAGTGAAACGGGAATACACATGGAAAAAAACGGCAAGATTTTTTTTTTCAAATATCGAACATGTAAAACCAAGTCAACGAATCGGTAAAACCTACAGTTTTCTAAAACAATTCAAATCGCAAACCAAACGGAGATCGAAAGATTGTGTCAGTCAGTTTAAATGGCTAGGAGCTCTTTACGACTCGGCAACTGACGACCAAACGCTACCAATCCTCCCAGAAACAAACAGCGAACGGATTCCGGCCCCATCAATGCAGGAAATCAGTATGATTATCCAAGGTTTCAAAAATGGTACATGCGCGGGACCCGATGGTATTCCAGTGGAACTGTTTAAGGTAAAATTAGAACCATTTGTTACTGTAAGCCTTTACAACTTTTAGAAAAATATCGCACCATTGTATTAGGCGCCTTCGGTGTCTCCGAAGGTGGCTTGCCTTGTCGTGGAGCTTTGCAACTATGAAATTGTCGTAATTTAACGATTTTATATTTTCAACCCAACGCTAAACTATAGTATAAATCATAATAATAATAACGGACATTTATTTTTAACTTTTTAACTTTTGTCTCCAGAATGGTTTGGAGGCATACATAGGAAAGATCACCGAACTTGTTAAAACAATCTGGGAAACAAACGAAGCGCCCAAGGATTTCTCTGAAACTGTACAGGTACCTTTTCCCAAGAAAACATTTCCCAAAGAAATCGAGGACTACAGAAGGATTACACTGTGTAATACAGTATATAAAATCGTTGCTACATATCTCCTTAGGATGCTAGACGAGAGCATAGATGAGATACCGTCTTATCAGGCAGCATTTCTTCGGAACCGATCGGTTGAAGACCATATATTCACTTCAAAGAGGATAATGGAGGAATATTGGAACCACGGGAAGAGCCTGTATGTGTTTTCGCTGGATTTGAGACAAGCATTCGACTCCGTTAATCAGAAATCGTTAGTTAAGGCATTACGCTTCCTAAAGGTTCCAAACTATCTGATCACCAGAATAATTTGTCTGGGGTTGAAAGAAAGAACGTTACTACGATGCAGAAACCAAAGAACACCGACAGTAGAGAAAAGAAAAGGAGTGAAACAGGGTTGCCCTCTATCACCCAGACTGTTTACGTTAGTTCTGCATCATATATTGATAAAATTGCAACAAAAATTTCCTGAGATTTCTTTAGGACAACGTAGCACTATTAAACTACCGATAATATTGGCATACGCTGACGATATCCTCATCATCTGCAACGATCTTGCGCAACTAGACAAGATAGTTGAATATCTGAAAAGTTTACTAAAAGTGGCAGGACTTCAGATACACTCAGGAAAATCAGAACTTATCGTACGAGATCCTCAATCCACAAAGCAAGCGAATGACGGAACATATACTATTGCGTCTAGGAACATAAGTGCTAAACCATGCATTCGGTACCTAGGCGCTTTCCTTATCGGGATACTTGACAGACCAGAAAACGTGAAGGGAAGATGTTTGCAGGGGATACGAGCGAGTAAAATGATTCTTCCGTTTATCCAGAAAAATAAACCACCATGGGCCTTGGTACGAAAAATCTACAGCTCAGTTATAGTTCACATTCGGAATGAATGCAATGGCTCTTACAGCAAGCAACAGGAGAACGCTTCGAAGATTCGAGAGGAAAATTGTTCAGGAATGGTACATAGCAGGTGGTGGAAAAGATGCCGTAGCTACAAGGAACCTATTACTAGGACGGACCATTGGAAAAAGGGTCAAAATATACCGTATTATGTACTGGGGTCACATTGCTAGACGAGAAGAAAACCATCTGATTCAAACCGCGTATAACCTGCATCTAACTGGACCCTTAAGAAAATGTAGATCCGCTGACACATGGTTTAAAAGCCTGGACAAAGAGCTGAACTCAATGGGGAAGGCAAGAGATAGCTATGAACCAATACTAACAGACAAAGCAAAACTCAAACAGGAGGTATACAAACTATACCAAATGAGAGAAAACTCGGACAGCGAACTATCGGAACAAAACTTAGGAACCTAGAATGTAATAAAATAAATTTTATCACACGGAAAATTGCTTTTATACGTAATGTCACAGTGTAGGGTCAACAGAATACCTTTCTCGTTTCAGAAGAATAACTCTAGGATTTATACAGGACACAAGGAAGTAAAACCCATCCCAGAAAGTGAACAATCGCGCTCAAACCTAGGCCCATCAGTCAGGACACAAGGTGGAAATACCTCTGTCTTTCCCAAAGAAGTCAGGACACACGGAGTGACATTAACGTTCTTAGCCATGTCACTCCCAACGACTCATCTAAAACTACAAAATCGAGACGGAAGGACGGTTGTCCCTGTTTCTTCGTTCTTACGATCCAAAAATATTCGTTGATTAACTTATCCATCAAGTGGATAATTTAATTGCCGCTTATTTTTGAATCCTCTTTCTCCCTCAACTCTACAAAGTGGGCCTGGCCGTATTAATATTTTTGTCATATTACAAATATGCCGGAAATATTGATGTTGTTAAGAAAAATACTGGTTATAGTATTTTCCAGGATGCTTTTAAATACTGGCTGTGTAAGGGTTAAAATTGAAAAAAATAGAAAAATATGTCAAATTCCTTCATTATTTTATGAAATGTCCAGCTCCTGGGGAACGTTGTGAAAATTCGATATCTTTTATTTTTATCTTGAGTTTCCTTTTATTTTTTTCTTTTGGTTGTGGATGTCTGCTGCGGGTGTAGGCGGACAATAATAATGTATGCGTTCGGAGTGGTTGCTGGGAGGAAATGATAAGGAAAAGAGAAAAAGAATAGGCAATAATTAATACATATTAAGAAGAGTTGAAAGCGTTGTGGGGTATAGAATAACTCAAATTCCTTCTTAGTTAAAGGGGGGATTGTTTTTTTTTTTGGTTGTTTTTTTTGTTGGGGGGGGAAGTAGTGTTGGCGGGCTGGAAGGGAAGAGAAAAATAGAATTATAGAGAAAGTGGGTTTAGTATCTGCGCGCACTACTGTCTGGGTTAGGATTCCAGTATTTTCTTATCGGCACTAGGCTTTCCGTGCACCACAAGGAACCTAACTTCCCACTCCTGTCCAATCATACACTGCAGTCTTTTTCATCACACTTGCTTGGTAACTTAACGTACGATATGAACTTAGCGGACCTGACGTGGCTAGCACTAACTATTCGGGCGCGTCTTTCACTAACCGATGTGGTGCGGACGTTCACAGTTCCGTATAATTGTCTTAACTTGTCCGATGTTCTATTTTGTGACGATAGAGCTGTTGTACACAGGACACACTCACTGATCTGTTATTTTAGCTGCAGTCTACGCGGAACTACCGATACATGGGGCGTAAAACGGCACGGTCACAAATCTTCAAAATTACTTCAGCCTCTGTCAAAAGCCCGCAATGTCCTATTATCTCTCCTTCCATCGTCAAAATGTTGGTAGGATAAAATACAATGCCCTTTTCAATTCCTCAATTCACTTTATCCCAACAGCCATTTCAAATGTCGGTCCAAGCTTCTCCTCAGTAGGCAATCCGCATAACACAAGCATATTAAAACAATATTTACATATGGCATACTTGACGAACATTGTTATTTTTCAAATATTGGAAAATTGGGCGACCCCGGCGTACTGGTTAACATCCATACATCTCACGCCAAAGTCACGAGTTCGAATCTTATCCCCGGACAAGTTACGAAAATACCCAAAAGGTATTTGAGTGACTATGACGGGAGATGAACCAGCCCTGCGCTGAAAATCTCAATAATCAAGGAACTTAAGAGAACATATTGGTAAATTATTTACCAAACTGCTGTCTATCGTCAACCAATTGTAGTCCCTGCTGAAGAAAATGGGCGCCTTCTGAACCTTTTATGACGTAGAACAGCTTCAGGTCGTCCGCGTAGAATAATTTCAGGCATCTGAGGACCAGGTGGCTGCCTTTTGGAACGCCGGATGTTACTGAAAAGCTGGACGAGGCATAATCTAAAATGTTCACAGACATATTTATACCAGTCAGGTATGAGCGGAGCCATTTCAACAATTGGATGGTTCATTTTATCGAAGGCCGCAGAGAGATCTGTGTATATGGCGTCTACTTGATGACCGCGTTCCATTTCACGGATGACGAACGATGTAAATACGGTAAGGTTGGTCGCCGTTGAGCCGTTGGGCATAAAACCGTTTTTTTTTTCAGGAGAAATAGTCTGTGAATAGTCATGGACCAGCCTTTGGAGAACAATTAGTTCGACGCTATTCGATACAGCACTTAGGGCATCAATCCCACGATAGGTGCATCCCTTTTTGTGTATTGGGAAACAAACGACTCTTTCCAGCATTCAGGAAACACACAGGAAGTTAATGATAAATTGAAGACCGTAGCCAGGGGCGCAGCGAGTGTGTTAATGCTTCTGGACAAATGAAGGAATAACGTTTGCATTTTAAAAAAATTGACAAAAAATGCCGATTTTTCATGGGTTTACCTTCACCCGCACTAACGAAACTACCCATGCAGCATCAATCATAGTAACCCATGAGTCAGCAGACAAAATTTGACAGCTCTATCAGTCGAACTCTAACCGTGATGGCAAAAACAGAGAAGCAACTCCGTTCAGAAGTGTGCGCGTTCAAAGAACGGCACCCCGCCACGTCAAAAACGGACATCGTGCGGCACTTTGTGGACGCCGGATATGCCCGTTCGGGCATCTACAACATCTTGGCACTATTATACAACAATCAGAGCATCGAAAGAAAGCCCGGTTCCGGACGGCCGACGACCCTGAGCGACAAGAAGCTCCAAAGGATACTGAAGAGGAAGACCGAGGGAAAAGTGGCTACATCGCTGCGTGCGCTTGGCCGGGAGGTCGGTTCAACCGGCCAAACAGTGAAAAAGTACCTGGCGAAAATGAACATACATGTCAGGAAGCGGAAGTCGCGTCCAATAGTTACGGAGCTGCAGGCAATGACGCAGCGGCAGCGGCTAAGTAAGATGGTCAACTCAATTTTCCCGGCGAATCGCGACGTGGCGGTGGTGATGGACGACGAGACCTATCTCACCATGGATGGCAACGACTGACAGGGCACTTCGTATTTTACTTCCTCCACGAAGGAAGTGAGCTCCGAGGTGAAGTTCATTTCACACACCAAGTTCCCCAAGAAGGTGCTACTGTGGCTGACAATCAGCGAGAAGGGGATGTCAAAGCCTTGGACTGACCGTGAACGGGAAAATATATAGTACGAAATGCCTGCCGGAAGTTGCGTCGTTCATCAAGAAATACCATAAGGACGAAGACGCGGTGTTCTGGCCGGATCTGGCGTCGGCCCACTACTCGAAGCGATCGTTGGAGGAGATGGAGCCGCTGAATATCGATGTGGTACCCAAGTCGGATGTGGTACCCAAGTGGGCGAACCCGCCCAACGTCCCCCATCTGCGTCCCATCGAGAATTTCTGGGCCAACCTGAAGCTTAAGATCTACTCCAACAATTTTGTCGCGAAAACTGAGGAGGAATTGATAAATAAAACGAAGAAAGAACTCAAAAACATGCCTACATGCATGTTTTCGTCCGTCATGGCGAATGTTCGGATAACTGCCGGAAGGCCACTCGCAAGTTTCCTAGAATTTTTTTGCAAGTAAGCAACATTTTTTTGTAACAAGTAAGGTAATTATTTAAACCTTCTATGGGAAATTTATCAAAAGCAATTATCTGTCTTAGCTTTTTTTTTATCACCATCCGAAAAAGGTCCATTATTTTAATGCAAACGTAAAGGTACAAGAGGTCAAATACGTGCCAAAAACAGCCAATCCACCAAACTGTCCAGAACTTCGCCCAATAGTTAAGCGGAAACTCTTCGAAACTAAGAAGAAAGCAAATGCCGTATGGAACCTGATGGCGGGTGTACCACAGTAAGTTCGTGAATTTTACAGAAAGAAGGATTAACATCTTAATCAACTGTTTCTAATGTATACATAACTCTATTATTGTGAAATAAACAATCGGTTTTGTTGAATTATGTGTAAATTTTTTTGGTGCTATTATTTTGGTGTCCGAAATTTAACGTGGACAGGCTTTATACCGTGTTGGACTGAGCGACAGCAATCTCTGTGAATGTGGAAAAGGTTACCAGGACGCAGATCACATTATTTGGTCATGTGCCGAGCATCGTGGAGTCAGATCTGAGCTTTATGATTCCCTTAGGGCTCGAGGTAGACAACCCAATGTACCGCATCGAGATATTTTGGCTCTACGTGATCTGGTGTTTATGAAACTCATCTATGTGTTTTGGACTAACATTAGCCGTAGACTGTAGGTTACTATTAGTTTTTTTTTATCTGTGTTTGTGTGTGTGTTTTATTCTTTCTCGAAAATTTTCAAGTCATAAATAAACCAAAAGCTTTAAAGTTATGAGTTATGATCAGCCGATTTAGAATTTAAAATAAATGTGATGTGTATTTGAAATTCCCACCAACAGTTATCTGTAAAATATTTACCGGATTTCGGTAAAATTTTACCGAAATCCGTTGAATTGGATTACCGAACGTTTAGGTATTGAGAATTCGGTAAACTTTTACAGATTTCTGTTAAAAAAAATCTAAGTGTGTATAACATGAAAACATTGCTCTGTAGAGTTGATTCGATTGAGCCTGTACAAATAAATGAATTTATAAAAAAATCTCGCTAACTGAATACACGGCGTTTGACGTAATCATTAACAGGTTGATTAAAATTTAGCAAGTTCAATATAATTCGGCCTTTTGTGATGGGCAAGCATATTTTCGGCCTTTCTGTACTGGTCACTTAGCTAATGATTAACATTTCCTACTTCGTATGTTCGCATGTAAGAAAACAGTGATTACGATTTTTAGTTCCATAATACGGTTCCAGGTTTTATCCTAAAACAAAAACAAAATGTCCAATCTTCCGTTTGAAAGTAATTTCATCAACATCCCCCTGAAACTTCTTTTCTACTGCCAACAAAACAAAGCTATAGCATAGCATAGCACCATGGCTGAGCAAATGCAGCACGTTGTCATTAAGTGATCACACAGCGCTTAAGTAATTTCAGTTCATTTTAGAGATCATCTAGGAAACGACCTCACACAATCTTTTATGATCAACCGTGAAATTGGCTCACATCAGAGCCAAGGCCATAACCTCAATTGAACGTGAACTGACGCCGGTTATTCACCTTTTCTCCAGCGGTGTCTGTTGTTGTTGTTGTTGGTTTTATTATTGCTGTCTACAACCTTGCAAACCAAAATGGTTTGAACTACACAGAGAGTGAGTGAAAAAAAAAAGGTTCAATTAGGAACCACACAGAGCACCGAATCTTCTAGCATTCAACAATCTGACGCGATGACCAATTGTCAAATTTGGTGGCCTTGATTCGCTTCTCGAACTCGGACAAGACGTTGATATAGCACACGGTTATGGTAGATGGCAGTTATCTGACCAATAAGTGAACCATTTATGATGCGCTGCTACTGGCAAATAGCAACGGTTTTATGGTCCATGTGGGACAAGAGGCATTTTCTTTTGTTCTATCCGACAGTGTAATGATAAGGGGTTTCAATTTTGTCATAAAAACATCAGCACTTTTTATTGTTATTGGAGTGTTAAATTTAAGTCTGTTCAATTTTGTTTAACTAACTCTGCACGAAAGATGCCTCTACATTCGGAACTGCAGTTGTCGTTTGGAAGTATTGAGAATGTGGATTTAGTTTAGCATGTTTGTCTTTTACTGGAAAGGAGTTTTTGATTTCCAAACAATTCGGTCAATGTTATCTATGTAAAAATAGTCTTTTGTTTTATTTTCTACTATGAAAAGTCTTTGTTAAATACTCTTACTATAAATGGTCTCAGACACCAACAAGTATTATATAGAACGGATAAAGGAGTTCTTTGTTTATAGACGGCAAATTTAGCTTGTTTGTCTTTTAACGCAACGTTCTTATTTTTATAATCTGTTTTATTTATTTTCTTTTGTTTGCAAATAAATATATAGGATGTTAAGCGCGGTGTAGTTGCTATCCACAACGCGACACAATTTCTCTAGGTCCGTAAAATATCCTTCATTTGCAGAATGTTCATAAGTTCATTCTTCCATAGTCAATCGTCGGTAAGCATAAATTAAAACAGTCATTCGTACTGAGCACATTCTATTAAAAAGCTGACTATTTGCGATATTACTGTAATATGTATATGTAAAACGTAAGACGAAAAATATTGCATGAAATAAAGTGGAATACTCAAACACGAATCGGAATTTAACTGTCAAAGCCACCCGGAATGTAACTAAAATAATCTTTTTTTTTCGTTTGCTTCAAAAAGGCACCAAAACACAAGACACTCGAAAGCATACAGGTTCTAAAGCTATCCAAACCATGTATAGCTTTTTCTGGTATTTTCAACTAATACAATATTCTTCAAAACAAATCATCCAAACACCCTCTTGTTTATTTACCTACCTTTTTGAATGGCTTACCACCATTTCGTTCCCACTCACGATTAAATTCGTGCTCGAGTATTTCAGCACCCCGTTTTCGCGTTAGTCCCGTCTCCTCTAGACTCAGCTCGCACATCTGCATATCATCCACTCCGGCAACGAGCAAAATCGGTGGCTTGTCCGCATGAAGTTCCATCTGGCGGGCCACGTACTGTCCGTCAAAATGGGCATACCACCAGCCCCGTTTGTTGTTGTCCTCCTGGTTGATGCTGGGTCGCACAAACGGAATGCGGAAGTAGCGGTGTACTGATCCGGTGGTAATTTCCTGCTTCTGAGACAGTCTAGGCGGGGCTCGAGCAGCTATTGGCAGATGAATTGTTTAGGGTGAGGTTTAAATTTCTAACTAACTGTAACCAACCTGCTTCCATGACGCTTCGCGGGGCCCGTTCGTTCTCGTCCATGGTAGTGCGCTTGCGGTTCTTTGCCTTCCAGGCGTGGTATACCTTCAGCCGGCGGTGGAACTCGTGTCGGCAAGCCTCCAACAGTTCAATGTCACAGCTGGTGTTGATAGCATCGCGCAACTCCGAGTACTTCCATTTGGAAAGATCGTGCTTCTGCTTCTCGATCAGCTGCTGCTGGGCACGGATCGCTTCAGATCTAAGGATGCGGGAGGAGAATGTTAGTGGAGAAGACGGCCTCAGAGAATAATCATTTCGTTTTTTTAAGGCGGGTGGGTCATGCTAGAGGGGGAGTTTTCTGTTTCACTACAAAAAGTTGGACAATATAGCGTGCGTTAGTACAACTACGTGCTTTGCGTGGTGTCTTGTTGTTGGGGTAGGTCGTAGAATGTGCGCAATACCTGGCGAAATATTCGTTATTTTAATGTAATGAGTTGTGAAAGGTTTTTTTTATGGTAAAAGTCTGAGTTGATAGAAACATGTCAGACATACAAAATAATGACTTTGATATGATAAAATGAGATTAATGAGTTAACAAAGCCAAAATTATGTAACATGTAACAAGAAAAGAAAATATTGATCGTAGAAACATTAAACACAAGAAAGAAAGCATCAAACAGTAGCATAAGACGATATTTAACGCATATTAGTAAATATATAACGAATAACTTTTAATTTGCTATCGATATTTCTTAGATATTGTAACCCTCTCAAAGGTCAAAATGAGAGGGCTTATCTCATGCTGTAGAAATGCATGTGAGACCAAGAATTTGACCACTAGTTAAAGTATCACATATTCTGCTTATTTATTTCGCTGCCACGTCGTATGACGTTTATGTCAAGGCACTAACATCAGGTGTGATACTGGCGGGATATGCCGCAACACGCTCTTAGACTTCGTACTTTCTATCTAAGGGAAACGACTAAAAGTACGCTTTTCATGTTCGTGGTAACTTATGTTGTTATTTATCTTTTTTTTTTTCTATGGAATGAATAACCAAAATGCTTGGTTTGTTCATGGTATAATTACTGACTGTTATTGCAAAAGGTGAATTTTTTGATTATGGTAATTATCTGACCGTTCGAAATGAAGCACAAAGTCACGTAAAAGTCTTACTTAAGACTGGCGATGTCAAGCATTAGAGATAGGATGCGGAGAGCCCGTTTAGGAAACATTATTTGAAGCATTATTTCAGTGTAGTTTATATTAGTAACAGTGTTCACGTTAGTCATATCCTTTATCATAGGGTCATTGTTTTCATATTAAACTCCTTCTTCCGTTTTCTTCGCATAAGGTTGTTCTACTCTGAGAAAAATTTCATCGTTGTACCGACAATTAAATCATGGTCAGGATGACTATCGCATATAATGGTTTCAATAACCATGAAAATGGTCGAATTCACCACTTTCATGGCATTTTTGACTATGATCATGGTAACAAGGACTATTCCGACATTATGGAAAATGTTGCATCAACTATTTTTAATGGTAGTTTTGACCATGATCATAGTCGGTTCAAAATTACTATACTGCAATAGTCATCCTTACCCCCAATAATGGTAAAATTGACTATCAAATTCCTCTCTGTGCAGTTCGTTGTTTGTGAGTTGGTGGACGGCAAGGCGATGAGATTGAGTAGGAACTTGTATCCTACACACCAAACAGTAGATAAATCGAAAAAGGAAACACAATAAAAATAAACCGGCTGCATAGGAAGGTGAACAGTTCTTTTCTAGATGTCAGATTGGTTCGAATTTGAAATATTGTTAAGTGTGGATTCGGATGGTTATTGGATCTTAAGCTGGAGAGTAGGCTAGAGTTTGGAGATTTAACAAAGTTCAGTTTTTAACTCCTATAAGCTGAAAACGGTGTCAAAAATAATTTTCTTTTTAAAAATATATCAGTCAACTTTATTAAATGTTGAAATATTTTTGCCATGTTATTTCAATATAATATTGCACAATTAAAAGTTAATAACATTTGCTTGTTCATAGATTCAATTTGTTCAGCGCCCCCAGATGGGTGAGTCTACTACACATACAGTGTGTCTCACAATAGATGTCACCTTTTTCAGTCTTGGTTTATTTCAGCTGGGTAATTTTAACAGCGGAATTGATTATACCAGTTTTGAGTGTATTATTTTGACAGCTTATCGCTGAAGATAAATAAGCTATTCCGTTTGTTTATTTTTATCAGCTACCGTGGAACCCATAGGGGAGCAAGTTTTAAAATTACATTTGCAAAAGCTTAGACCGTGTCAGATATTCAATAGCCTTAAGCAGTTCGGAGTGTGTAAGCGTTTTGTTTTTCGTACCTTGAAACGGTTCAAGGAATCTGGAAATGTCCATATTTAACACAAAGGAGGTGCTAGACGAACTGCCAGAACGAAGAAAAAGATCGAATGTGTGAGGGAGCGAATAAGACGTAGTCCGGCTGTATCTGGCCGTAAATTGAGCAAACAATGATCAGGCTCCTCAGACATGATCTGGAATGCAAGCCGTACACGAAACAACGGGTTCACGGGTTGACGGAGCGTCAAAGCAAGCCAAGGTCCAAAGAAGCAGAAATCTTTTGGTTCGGCACGGTGACTGCGAGATTTTATTTTCGGATGAAAAGCTCTTCCTCCTTCAGGACAGTCATAATCAACAAAATGATCGTGTGTATGGCAAAAGTCTTGCCAATATTCGAAAAGATAAGGAGGAAGATTTTCCCGATTTCATCACAAGCGAAAAATGGCCTGCATCTTCACCGGATCACAACCCACTCGACTAATTTGTTTGGGGTTATATGCTTCAACATTTTACATACGAAAGGGCTTACTTTAGATCGAGAAATGTTTCTTAAATTTGGTTGATATTTGGGACCAAATTCTTCAGGAAATCGTGCGTGCCAGCTGCGATGGGTTTACAAAGCGTTTGCGCAATCTTCAGGGCACAGAACAGGTCCGATAGTATATTTCGTCCATATCTTTACTTGCTTCTTTTCCAAGCTTTCACTACTAGTACTTTACTCAGACTATCCCCTCTCTTCAATAGTTTTCTTACTATCCGGTATCTTAAGCAGGATTCGCTTGATCTACTTTGGTTGGTCTTCTGTGATACCAAATCTATGTCTACCCTAGAGCAGCATGGACAGTGATTCTTATTGCTAGTGACCTGGAGTTTACCTCCTTCTACGAAAACGAAATCGGAAAACAAAACGATATTTCTTAGATATTGCAACGATTTGATTTACTGCTATGTCATCTCTGTAATGCGGTTTTGTTCCAGACTTTGTTCCAGAAATATCCGAAACAAAAGCCACTTTTTTCCTATAGGGTATCCCAGAATTCGTGTATCTGGGCTCATTGGGGGCCGCCAATAATGACACCAGCGACGCATTATGGCTGGCAAAAGTGCCTAGTTTGGACTACGAAGGACGCTAAGCAAAGCTCGCCGAACTACAATGTTGGCAATCTACAAAACATTATTTAGACCAGACCCAAGTAACAATTTTAGTTTTATTCCAGCCGTATAGCACTCATTCCGGCTTTGTTGATAAAACTACATTAAAAACTGTTTTGTCTACCAATAACTCCTCTATGCTTCTTTAAAGCCGAAATTTGTACTAAACGGCTCACTCTATAGACGGTTGTGAAAACAGGTTAATAAAACCTTTATAATACCATAAAGAAAATGTTCTTGTGAGAGATGTTATGACCTCTGGAGAACCTTTATAAAACCCATTGGCTGCCATGAAAACCAGTATACGGTCAAATGGCCACAGCTGTCAAACTTCACTGTGATATCATGGTTGGTTTTTATTTTGTTCTGCTTTGTTCGATTCTCTGCTCTTCTGATTAATTTACCAGTAAATAATATCTAAGAAAAAGGTTCAAGTGTTGCGGGAAATTTTGTTTGACAGCAAAATATCTAAAACAAATTGAGTTTTTCCAGCGTACCATGCTCCAAATCATATGCGCTGTTAATTTTATGGTGAATTAATGCGCCACGGAAATTTTGCTAGTTAACAACAACAAAAACAAAGTTAAAACAAATATATTCACTAAATTAATTATGAATTTCGTGGAAATTGATAGAATTCAATGTGATTATCCAATAGAATGCCGAAATTGGTCTCCATTCTACAGTTCATTTGCATTACATTTAAAATTTGGTGCATTTATTTTTCCACATTTCAATTATTTCTTACATTTCAATATGGCGATTGGAAAAAATTACAGTTTTGCCAAAAAGCCAATTTATTATCGCAATGACTACTATAAATCATCCATCAATACCAATTTACCGTTAAATGCATTACTGGAGGCAAAATAGTTTTAAAATGTCTTTTCAACTGACCATAAGATAATATGAATGAGTCCTAAAACGGCATTTCAAAACAGCATTTTACGAGTTCATAAAGTAGAAATAAAACCTTTGATAGGAGTAAAAGGAATTTGAGAAAACAAGGCTTATAACCTTGTTTATTGTTTTAAACAAGCTGTGTAGGTTCTCATAAACCTGACTAAACTATGAAACTTATTGGCACCACTTGGTGCCATAATAAAATGAAATTGATTTCTAGTGCCTTTCATAAAACTTTAATAATCCTTAATAAGACTGGATGGTTTTGGTAACGTTACTAAGGGTAGTCCTCTACGGCCACGAAACATGGACATTGCTAGTGGAGGACCAACGCGCCCTTGATGTCTTTGAAGGTGCTGCGTACGATCTACGGTGGAGAGCAGATGGGAGGCGGAACGTAGAGTTGGCAAAGGAACCACGAATTGCATCAGTTGCAGGGAGAACCTCTCATCGTACACATCGCTAAAAGCGATCGACTACAATGGGCTGGGCACGTTGTAAGAATGTCGGACGACAGCCCAGTGATAATGATTTTCGAACGGGCACAAGAAGAAGAGGCGTGCAACGATCAAGGTGGACCGATCAAGTAGAAGGCGACCTGCGGACACTTAGCAGACTGAATAGAATGGAGACAACTTTTGTATTCAGCAGAGGCCACCCCATCCTTGGTCTGATTAGTATAATAAGTAAGGTGTCCAAGAAAGTTAGAGCACGTTAAAAATCAAGATAAAAATATTTTTTTAGGAGGAAATTAAATTTTGATTTCAAGAATCATTTGTTTATAATGTTCTCTATCAGTAGCCAAGGAACGCACCTCACGCTGCTCATCAATCTCTGCACCGACTTCTTCGAATTGTTTTAGACGTTTTTTTCCGTCCTTCGCAAATTTTTCGATGGTATTGCTGCTTTAACATGTTTCTTTAGATATACCTTGTTCAGAGTCCAAAATTTTGCGATTGGTCGTGCTTGATGACATTTTGGAGGATTCAGAAGTTTCGGCACGTAATGAACTTCATTGGCGTCGTACCATGCTATCGTGTCTTTCGCAGAATGCACAGATGCCAAATCCAGCCAAAACAATACTAGACCATCATGCTTCCTGATCGTTGGCCGCAAACGCCGATTTAAGAATTCCCGGATGTAGGTATCAGCCTTCATTGTCTCTCACAAACGGCTCTGACCACATTCCGCATTCGCAAATAGCTTGCCAAACCATTGCCTTTTTACTAAATTTCTCTGTAAAAATTGACTTATCGGCATCATCGGGGTCAGTAGACCGGCATACTAATCCGACCCGCGGTTTAACCAGCGGCTGGATAGTCCAGAATAAAATGGATATAGTTTTTGGCTCACCTACCAACACCTCGATCCAACCTTGGTCCCAAGCTTAATGAATCACCCAAAATAACATAACTCACAACGAACAACTCCTCAAATAACAGAAACAGAAATCATCTGCCCGAATTCCTTGCTACGTCAGCTACAACGATACTTATGTTAGCTCAAACTCAGAAGCCGCTAATCTCTTCGCCTTATTCTTCGAGAGTGTGTTCAGTAAAGTGTCACCTGTACCACGTCAAGACTGCTTTGCCCAAATTCCCTCGCATTGTATGAACCTTCCCATCATCCAGTTTTTTCCGAATGAAATTTCGCTAGCCATCGAAGCTCTCGATGCCAAGAAAGGATCCGAGACAGACGGCATTCCACCAGTGTTCCTGAAAAACTGTTCCACGGAACTAGCAGCACCTGTTGCGTCTTTGTTCAACCGATCGCTACGTGAAGGAACGTTCCCGGGGGTTTGGAAAACTGCGTCTTTCGTTCCCATTTACAAGTCTGGCAACGTAAACCGTATGAAAAATTATCGTGCTGTTTCCATGTCGAGATGTTGATGCACAAGGTGCTGTATACTGCTATATACAGTTGACGCGGTGTATGTTGATTTCGCGAAATCAATTGACACCGTGCCGCACAGTCTAGTCGTCCAAAAACTAAATCACATTGGCTTTCCGAATTGGATAACGCAAAGGTAGTGGTTAAGTCAGCACGATCCAGTTTATTCTGCATCACATCCGGTGTTCCTCTGGGCAGTGGTCCACAAATATTTAACATTTTCGTGAACTATCTGTGTCTGCTTCTCTCCTCGTTTAAACTTTCGTTTTAACGCCGACGACCTGAATTTTTTTCGCGCTATGCTGTCCCCAAATGATTGCCCCATTCTAAAATGCAAGATCATATCCTTTACTCGTTCTGATAATCCCGTGCACCACCCGTACAGTATGGACACTGGAGCGTGTTACTTCTATCTGCGATCTGGACGTAATCATCGATGAGAAGCTTAGGTTCAATGAACATGTTGGGATTACGACTTCCAAGGCATTGTCTGTTTTTGGGTTCATTCGTCGACATGCTTCCGAATTCACTAACACATATGCTTTGAAAACACTGTACTTCACACTGGTGCATAGCATCCTAGAATACGCCTTCCCGATTTGGTCTCCCTACTACGTAGCGCATATTATTTCAGTTGAACGGGTGCAGAAAAAGTTCATACGATTTTCACAGCAGCGGCTTCGCTGGAACGATCTAAACAATATCCTTCCCTACCCTGAGTGATGTCAATTGATAGGCTTGGCATCCGACGCGTAAAAATGCAGCGTTTGTTCATATTCGACGTAATTAAAGGTTTTATCGACTGTCCTGCGCCTCTTGAGCAGATACCGCTGAACATTCCCCCTCGACGTTGTCGGAACTTCATCTTACTTGCTGTTCCTTATCACCGAACCAACTACGGTTACAACAACCCTCTTGACGCTTGTATTCGGTCATTCAATGAAATTTCTGATGAGTTTGATTTTAACATGTCCAGGAGTATTTTTGAATACCGGAACTGTTTAGTTATTTAAGTTTAATTAGAATAACTACAGTCTGTACGATTTTGTTGTCGAAGACGGTGATGATAATAAATAAAATATTCTGTCAAAATAACACACTGAATCAAAACAAAAACAAAGATGCTAGTACCGAAAAGCGCAAGAATGTATGGCAAGGTGCAGGCTGAAAGGTTTTACTTCGAACCAAGGAGTTCTTCAACAGTGAACCAATTTTCAATCGCTAGTATTGATTCGTATTGATTGTTGATAGCCAAGCCGGAGGAAGTGGGCTTGATTTCTAGGCCAGTCAAGAAGATTAAATTGACCGATTTTAAGCGATTTTTCATGCGATTACCCTGCCACCTGGTGGTGAATCCACCTATGCATCGCCAATCGTAGCAACCCTGTTGTGTACAGAAAAAAAAAATGACAGCGTTATCAGTTGATTTGCAGCAGCCATGGCGAAAACAGTCAAGCAACTACGCTCGATGGTTTGTTCGTACTGCCAGCTCCACCCCGGAGCGAAAGAAGTTGGACATTGTGTGAGGTATTTCGTGTCCGCCGAAAGGAGAAAGGGAGAGTGAGAAAGGGGGTGAATGAAAGGTTGAAAAAGAAGAAGAGAAGGCGGATAAATCTGAGCCGGAAAGAAGTATAGATCGAACCTTTTTTTTTTTCGAGAAAAGAAATTTGGAAAAGCGGTTTGTTGTATGAAAGAAAACAAAATATTAATAAAGAATTTTCAAGGGAAATAAATAAAATTAAAATAATGTTGTGAGAGTTTGGATAAAAAAAAACGGTTTTGTTAAAAATGAAGTTTTTAGAAGATTAAAATTTTGTAGTAAAGGGATGTGGGGAGGTGTTTTAGGGTAGGGAGAAGAAGTTTAAAGGGATAAAAAGTGGGAAAGAAGACGAGTGGAGGGGTGGAGAAGTGGTGATGAAGAGAGGGGAAGTGACCTCATCTGAGCAGCAATCACCCAGAAAGCTGGCGATAATCATATCAACAAAGCTACTTGACGCTGAACAGAGGCGGCTATACTGGCGTCCCCCATCAAGGAGGTAAGCGTTGACGTCAAATATATCTCCCTCACCAAGTTAACGTAGAACTCTTTCTGTGGGGTTTGCAGTAAACAATGAGATATACAATACAAAGTGCCTGTCGGAAGTTGCCACCTTCAACAAGAAGTATCACGCGAAGAAGGATGTATTTTTTTTTACAGGGTCTGATTTCGGCCCATTGAGCCAAGAGATCACTGGAAAAGATGGACCGCGGATCTTCGACGCTCCCAACGTCCCCCACCTTTGACCTATAGACACATTTTAGGCGCACCTCAAACTACCCCAAGACTGGAGGATCTACTCCAATAATATCTTAGCCAAAGCGAAGGAGCCACGAAAGAGCTGAAGAACATACCAACATCTATCTTATCATAAGGTTCCGGCCAATTGCCGTTAGTTCACCCGGCAGGGAGTCGAAGCACTTTTCTAGAAGACTTAATAAACGTAGGATTTAAAGAAAATTCGTTCATTGAATTATTTTTTGTAGTTTTATTTTCAACGACGCCATCCCAAATTTATCAATTTTTTTTAATGCATACGTTACGGGAGGCGTTGTCAACTAATAAACTTGCAGACTCTTCGGATATGAAGAGACATTAGCAGACACGCAAGTTCATAATTTCATCACAATCTATCAAGTGATTATCGAGATGGCATCGAAACAAGAGCAGATCCGCAAAAAAAGTATGTGCGCCGTCCTGGAAATTCCGATTGCGCCCCACAGATGGATCGAAAAACACCTGGGATTCCATCATTCGACGGTGTGCCGGATAGTAAAGTCATTCAATGAGACCCAGACGACCCAGCGGCGGTCAGGCAGCGGCAGAAAACCGAAGACAGCTGATCCGTCGAAGGCAAGCGTCAAGCGTCGGCCGAATCTTCCGATTCGGCGTCGACCGAATATTTTCCGATTCGGGATGTGGCGAAGAAGGTGGAGGTTGCTATCTGGTTTGTCGAAAAAACGATGAAACGTGCCGGTTTCCCCGTCTACAAGATCAGCAAGTCACCAAACCGGAACCACAAACAAAGCACGGTAGCCAAAACCCGCGCCAGGAAGCAGGAGTGGCTGATGAAACCGTGGTGCGTCGTGACGGACGACGAGACTTGCATCAAGGCGGACACAAAGCAATTGCCGGGACAGGTTTTACGTTGCCTCATCACGGTTGGCCGTTTTTGAGGAGGTAAGGTATAAGAAGGTGGACAAATTCGCCAAAAAGTACTTGGTTTGGCAGGCCAACTGTGGGTGTGGAGAGTTGAGCAAGTCATACATTACGACGGGTACCATGACAGGACAAATATACCGAGACGAGTGCCTCCAGAAGCGCTTGCTGCCCTTCCTGCTATCTCACGGAGGCAAGCCGCTATTTTGGCCGAATTTGGCATCCTGCTACTACGCGCGACTGGTACAGAGATAACAATATTGAAAAGTTTTGGGCCATTATGAAGGCCAAACTTCGTAAAACACCTAAAGTATTTGAGAATGATAGGGCTTTGAAGAAACAGTGGTTAAAAGTTTCAAGTCGGCTCCCCTATTGCCCAAAATCTTATGAGTGGTGTCAAGGACAAAGCGCGAACTCTTCAACTGATTTCGATTCTCCTCCCATTTTCCAACAACCAGCTTTCACATAGTCCTAAATCGCTTGATTGGTCGAAGTTCTGAACAATTTGGAGGATTTATGTCACGCAGCATCCCTACGATATTATTATCCTCGTACCATTTCTTAGTCGCTGTTGAGAGGTGGCAAGAAGTCAAATCTGGCCAAAACAGGATTGATCGAGAATGTTGCCTCAGAAAAGGCAATAGGCGCTTTTTAAAAATCTCTTGGATGTAAATTACACTGTTTATGTTCCCAGTTGTGATAAATGGTTGACTGATTTTTTTGGCATGTATAGATGATGGCTTGCCACACTAGATACTAGATATAGGAATTTATGGATTATCCGCCTTGACATATGTCTCATCGTCCTGCACAATACAGGCAGTATGTATGGTTAACCACATGTAGTATCATATAGTTTTCAGGCCCGACTTTTCGCCTTTTTAAGTCCTTTATCATCCCGACGAGGTTTCTTCTGAGCTTTGTATATCTTCAGACCACCTCTCACTTTAATATCCTGTACAGTTGACTTAGCCGCAGCTACTTTGTTCGCAACATCTCAGACCGACATATACTACCGTTATACGCATAATTGTCCCATGTTCTATGGGATTCCCTTTATACATGGGACAGTTATGCTTATAACGGCAGTATAAGGCTTTATTGTGTACACTGGCGGCACATCTTTCTCGACTTGTTTTATGCGTGTTCTCCTTTTCGGCTGCCTAGTCAGCTTTTTTTACTGTTTTAACCTGCTGAAACTTTTTGATTACATTTGAGACTGCTTTCTGAAATACATCGACCAATTCGCGACAGTTTTCTGAAAACGTTTTGTATTTTCTAACCAATTATCCAAAATAAGATTTCGCACTTCCTGTTGTCGCGACGCTATTTTGAAGACTCAAAGTAATCAAAATTTGCGCCATTTCAAAGATGAATGTCTTTACTGACAGCAAAACCATACCTTCGTAGAAAATTGTGTGCTAACTAAGGATGATTTAATCCACCCTGTTCCATTTTTTCTATGCAAAACATTTTTTCAACCAAAGCAGCAGGGAGCGGGTTTCTCTGCATTTCTTTTCTCCCCCGGAATGCTGCTTAGTGATAACAATGGTCGTACCTTATACGAAAATAGATCGTATGAACGTCACCGGTCTTTAATCGTAGTATATTTTTGGTCATGTCCGAATGTCACGATGGTTTGTCGGTTTATAAAGATTGTAAATTTTTTTAACTACAATTGAAACTTTACTTCCTAGAGAGTAAAGGTTCGTGTCAGGTTAGATCGTGTCGAGTGGCTAAATATAAACAAATCGTCACAACAAATAAACAAGCGACATACATTATTACTACATAGACAATAAACACATAACGATTAGCAGGAAAAACAGACTGTGACAGATGCAGTGAGTAGGGGTGGAGAGGGATCTAAATTCTCTATTCTGCTTTATGTTTGGTTTTAATAAAAACGACAAGTACCTGATCAATCGATTTGGATTACCCAAAGGCGTAACTTCTGGCGTACCGCTGTGAATTGGTCGAATGTAGGATGACAAAATTGTAGTTGTTTCTCTGTAGCTTACTTCATTATTGGGTTGAAATTTTCGAGTACCAAAGCAGTAACAGAGGAAGTTTGTACGAGAAAAAGATATAACGAAGAAGGGAAGAATTGGCACCCGCTATGGGACACCAGAAGATTTAGAGAACCGAATGGTTGTAGAAGGAGGGAAATATTTATACAGGGTTCGTGTAATTTTGAATTTGGTGTAAAATTTTATGGAGGATGTACAAAATCACAGCAAATTTGATGAATGTAGAATTCCACATAACCGAAGCTTATTGTTACTCCAACATGGTTCACTATTTACAGTCGAGAAAAGTAACTATGGCAATTAATTTTGAAATCAAATCCGGAAATCAATAGCTGCCAAACTGACTGAGCGCTTTTTGTACAAATCTTAAAATTACTGTTACCCTGTATGGTGAAAGGAAGTAAGATTTCGGAGAACTGAACAGCATTAGAAAGATAAGTGAAGAATGGATAAAGAAAAATAGGATAGAGTATCATACTTTCTCAGCAAAGGTGGACTATCCTCGACTTGGCCGTTGGATTCCTGTGCTAGCCGAAGGGCCAACTCGTGATCTCTTCGTTCTTGTTCCAGCTGCTGACGATACTGACTGTCCTCTTGTGCCTCCTTTTCCAACTGAGCCTAAGAATTCGAATGATCAGAATAGTAAGCAAACTGTTATCCGAAATAATTGGAATTTTAATGTTACCTGTAATGCCAGAGCAGCCTTTCGGTCTTCCTCTTCCTGACGCACACGACGAGCCTCTTCTTCTTTACGTCTAGCTTCCATTTCGGCTTTCCTGTGAATGTTTAAGGTTTTGATTTAGCACAGAATTTTTACAACAGTTTCTACAACGGCGGTTGTACGTTATTTCGGGGAAACCTTGTTGTTGGAGTGACAGACACAACAAAACAGACTTTTTGTCAATTTTCATACGAAATGTTCACTTTTAGCGAAACTATATCTGAGCTAAAAAGGCGTGCCTTTGATTTTCGTTATCCAATTTAGCAGAAAGTCGTTTTGCAATAATGTACCTTCCAGATAATACTCAAATAATCAAAAGTTCAGCTAAAAGATATCAAGGTGCTAAACCCGCCAAATCGAACTCCTTTAAATTTACAACCGTGACTGAATACTCACTTCCTTCGATTATCCTCCTCCTCTCGCAACCGTCGTTCCTCTTCTTCTTTGGCCTTTCGCTCCGCCTCCAAGGCAGCTTGGATCTTGCGCAAACGCTCCTGCTCTTCGGCGTTCCGCTGTTCCTGCAGCTTGACGTGTATCGTCTTCATCTGGTTGTCTAGTTTGTTCATAATATCGGCATATAGAGCATCAATTTGCGCCGCTGAGATCTTGGGATTGCTCTTGATCTTGGTAACAGCCGTCTCAATAGTCCGCTGCACATCAGTCACCTGGTTCAGCATATTTTCGCGTTCTACCTTCAGTTGGTTCGCAATTTCGTGCATCTTGTTGAGATTGGTCTTGATTGCGTTGATTTTAACAATACCCTTGATGCGCGGTTGATGCTGCTTGCGAGCTAGATAGCCACGAACGGTTTTCTGCATTATCAGAACGCATTTATTCCGATAGATGATGCGATTTTTCACTGAAATTAATGTAAATTATGAAAAGATGAAAAAAATAACTACATCAAAATACTCACATTTGATCACACAGATTGCACAGAAAACGGACTTGATCCAGCGCGAACGAACTAGCCATTTCTTAACGTTTGCGATGATCGCCCGCAAATTCTCCGGATCGGACTTCATGATTCGGTCGAATTCAACGAATTTGCCCGGCCGGAAGAATACCTTAGTAATACCGAATTTGAAATCATTGTTGTTTAGTTTCAGCGAGTGCAGCATCGCCTCACAGAAGGTACGAGGGTTAAGCTTGGCCAGTTCCGGCGGAAGATACGACTTGTACATGTTGTATAGCTCGTTGAACGGTACTCGCGAGGGGTAGCCGTACTCCATCAACTCTAGCACCGAAGTGGTACCGGAACACTTAAGCTGTGCCAAAGCTAGGCCACCTTCGAATTCGTGGTCAACCATGCGACTGTTTGGCTTGATACAACGGATGAAATTTGTGCCCTGGTGAAGAAAAATTAGAGTCAAACACTAAAAGTTAGAAAATCACGCTGGACATCAGACTTACGTTCTTTTCCAACTTATCCATTAGTTCACCCAGCTGGGTTTTGAATTTGGAACCAACGGAGATGAAGGCCAGCTTACCCTTGGTGCTGGGAGCCCTACCATTGCAAAACAGTCGTTTTAACAGAGGATTCTCCGATTCCTGCACGAGGCCTTCAAGAGAAGCGTGCAGTGCATCGTTGTTCTTCTCGATGAATTGGTTCTAGAAAAGAAATCACAAATTCATGAAAAAATCGTTCTGGTTATAATCAATCTAGATACTCACGGTATTGTAGCAAACCGCACCGGCGAAATGCCGAACCAGGAAACCTTCATCATCTCGTAAGACACGGTGGGCCTTTAGACGGGAAGCACGTGGCAAGGATAATCGGTAGTGACCTTGCCAAGAGCTGTGCACTTCCGCTGTGAAATGTGCATACGAAGGCTTCGGTAGCTTTGATTCTTCGTCAAGCAGATTGAAAATTCCACTTGCTTTGGACTCTATAAGATCTGTTGAAGAAGTGAAATTTAATGTAATCTACAGTTGTTTGCCATGCCTGTTAACAAATTACCGATAATGTCCTGATTGTCTGTAAATTTGATTTCCGGTACGTTGAGACCTTCTCGTTTATACAGTTCTTGTTCGGCAGCCAGAATGTTGTCATTGAAGAACTTTTGCAGCTTTTCGTTACAGTAATTGATGCAGAATTGCTCAAACGAATTTACCGTGAAATATTCTGAAAAGAAAATTGTGGTTAACGTTCATCCTAGAAACAATCAAAAACCAAACCTACCGAATCCAGCAATATCCAACACGCCAATGTAGTAGCTGGAAGCTTGAAAAGGAATATTCTGATTGATCAGCGATACAATGTGATCGAAAAGCCTCGAGTACAAAGCCTTCGCCAGCGCATCCCTCGCATTGTTAGCTTCGTAGATCTTCAGCGGAACCATGATCACCGTCCCCTTAATACCGCCACCTTTACTCTGCATCACTCGGGAAACCAGCGCTTGTCTGAGTTCAAAAGAATCCAGCCCGATTAAGCTCGCAGTAATAGCTAGCGCCTTTTCAGAGCTTTGTGAAACTCGACAACCCCCCTTGGCGTCCTCTGGATTATCTTCAAAGTTGACGTTGCCCAAATGCAGCACCGCTGCGACTAGTCCATAAATTTCAAACTTCTGAACATCGGACAGTCCTAATCTCGTCAAAGCTTGATCCAAATCATGGAAATCGTTAAAATCGTCCAAAATCGGATCCTTCAGCGATCCCCTTGCCATATGATCCCTCGATTTTTGCGAATTAGGAATTTTCCGATCCGTCATTGTTGTTGAAAAATACTGCGTACACCCGGCTAGATACCGGTAGTCATCCGGCTTCCCGATCATCAACTTGTCCCTCAGTTGCTGTGGTGCTCCCGCGCACAATAAATAAAACACATGGTAATTTCTCTCTTCCTGGCTCTGTGTGCAAATCCTACTCTTCTCCAGCAAATAGTGGGAAATGTAACCGCCCACTACTTGACACTTGTTATCATAATGTACTTCGATGAACTTCCCGAATCGGGAACTGTTATTATTCCGCGTTGTTTTCGCATTACCGAACGCCTCCAGAATCGGATTGGCATCCAGGATCTTTTGCTCGATTGGACCCGCCGCCGAGGCGGCATCGCACAGGTACTTCAGCAGATACTTGGTACTCTCGGTCTTTCCCGCTCCGGACTCACCGGAAACGATGATCGATTGGGATACCTTGAGGACCCGCATGTCGCGAATCGCTTTATCGGCGATGGCGTACACATGCGGGGGCAACTCTCCGAGCGATCTGCCATTGTACCGCTTGATGGTGGTTTTGGCGTACAGATCTCGGATCTCCTTGTACGGATTGACTGCTATGAGAATGTTGGCTACGAAAGTCTAGAAGGTTGAGAAAAAGTTTTAGTTACAATTGGATATTGACGAAATTTTCGGGATAAATAGTACTTACATAGATTTTATCCTTATAGTACCGATTTTTGATGTTATCTAGCAGTGTAGCCTCATTAAGGAACATTAATTCACCTGATGAAAAAAAAAGGTTGAAAGTACAGTTTAAAATAAATCAAGATTTGAAGCAATATGAGACAATTGTTATTGTTCAGGTCAGGATAATGTTTTTATAAATTCTCCAGAAGTTGCTGTATATTACTATAGTAACATTATTGCCTAAAGTCAATATTTAACAAGATTTGGAGAGTTCTTGAGAACATTATCACGGCCTGAACAAAACCATATAGGTACAATATTGAACCTAAATAAATTTACAACGTCATAACATGTAAACATTTGAAGCTTTCGCCGAATCATAGTCCGAGCTGTTGATATCAGCCTTAATTTTTCGAATGACCTTCAATCATAGTTTACGATAAAACATTCCACTCTGACGCTTAATTTACACTTAGCGAGCAATGGTAAAAGTTGTCGTGTACTTTTCAATTTCATCGCAACAAGTTAACGTAATATTTTTACAAGCCGAAGTAGTATTTTTTGGCCATACAATCTTCTCTGGTTCATAACTAGAGGATCAATAACATTTTTTTAGAACACTAAGATGAGATAATTTAAAAATGGGGCACGTCATTTTAATGATAGCGACGCTCCAAGTGGTCGGACATGTAAGCATCTGACAGCGTTTTGTTGTTTGTCGGTCTATTTCTTCCATAGTTTAATGCTAACTTGATTCCAAGATATTCATTATGCTGAATCCATCCGCCTCATTACCTCCAGAATCCATCCGCATCAATTTGGAAACTGGCAAAACTGCTGGATTATACTAAAAGTTCTGTGGCGTGAGTGATTGAAAAGTACAATAAAACTTCTTCAACTGTTCGCGAAATGTAAATTAAGCGTCTGAGTGGAATCTTTGATCGTCAACTATGATTTAAAATTATTCGGCAAATCAAGGCTGATACCAAACACGATGAATGTGTCTTGACCGACGATGAAATTTGTGCGGAAGCCGATTTCCAACAAATCCCAAGGTTCAAATTTTAGGCTCCTGCTCGCGGCAAGGTTCTTGCCAGATTCAAGTTTGTTTTCGTGGATAAGTTTGCAAACAAAATTATTATTTGGCAAAATACCGTTCCTGTAGCAAGAAAACCAGCGTTTTTGTGACGGATAAGACTATGAGTATTCCAAAGTAAACAAAACGGAGTGCCCCAAAAGACGGATTCTACCCTTCAGTAAGTCCCACGATGGTGAAGTTACGTTTTGGACAGGTCTAGTCTGCTGCCATTACAACATGGACGTAATGAACATCGCCAATGGAGTCCAGTTCATCCCAAAAGAGCTGAATCCATCAAATTGTCCCCAGTTACGTCTAATGAAGAAGGTGTGTGCGATAAAGGGCGAACACGAAATTATTGCTACACTTAAAACTGGCTGGAACTTTTTTTACCACAGGGCAGAAATTCACCACATTATGTACAGTTCCTATTTGAAGTGTATTGTTTACATCCTGTTAATTGCGTAGTTGTGTGGTTTGTTGCGGCCAAGATGGAAGTGAGTCAAGTGGAGAAGCGTGAAATAATGTTTTACGCTCACATGGCAAATTCGGAGCTGTCCCATCGTGCTTTGGGAATAATGATGCAAATCTGTTATTCAACCGTCCCAAGAGTACTTAAAAGGTTCAACAACCGGTTGACTTTGGATCACAAACGCGGAGTAGGAAGGAAACCGGGAGCAACTTGGAGGAAGACGGAGTGAAAGGTTAATAGTAATTTCACCCAAAATCCCAATGTTTCAACACGTGATGTAGCCAAACAGGTCATCGTTTCGCAAAGCTGCGTCCAGAAGGTCAAGGCAAGAGCTGGATTACATGCATAGAGATTAAAAACTTTCCAAACTACGATGAATGGTAGCATACTGTTGCCGAGACCCGTGTTAGGAAGCTCTACATAGAGATGTTGACCAGATGCTGTGTGATGGATGACGAAACATACGTCAAAGCTGATCTCCAACAAACGCCAGCACAGGAGTTTTACACAGAAAAGATAAATTCAAAGTGGATGATTGTTTCAAAAAGCAGAAAATGTAGAAATTCGCATGGAAATCCCTCATATTGCAGGTTATCTGCACCTGTGGAAAGCGAAGTGAAATTGTTCGTAACAACAGGCCTCCAAAAATGGTACAAACTATGATAAACCTCTATTTTGGCCGGATTTAGTTAGATGCCACTGTTCTTAAGGCGTGCTGGAATGGTACGAGACTAATTGGGTGTCCTGAACTACGTCCAATCGAAACTTATTGGGCCATGATGAAGCGGGAACTCAGAAAGACCAGAGAGAAAGTAAATAATATAAATGACATGCGTAGGAAGTGGATAAAAAATGAGAAAAACGTACCGGATACGACTGTACAAGCTCTTATAGATGGCGTGGAGCAAAAATGTCGCGAATTTTACCAGACAACCTCCAATAATTGATTCAATGTATGTAAAACTGCCCTGCAAATTTGGTTTTGATCTGACAAATATAGACTGTTCCAATAATTATAAATAAACTAATGATTAACCGTCAATTCAAAATGCGTGCAGTATTCAACCAACTTTTGGCTGTGTCTTGTTGTTTACATCCAAATTAAAGTGATGTTGTCATTGTTTTCAATTTTTCGCACGGAAGTCACTGCCCACAGATTCGCCTTATCGAAACTTTCGGGGCTTTGACGAAGGTGAAGCTGAGAAAACACATGAAACCAGCGGATAGTGTTGATAAATTTAAGAAAGATTGTCCAAAAGTGGTGAAAATGGTAGGAGAAAGCACCGAACAGAAGCTTATGAGTAGAGTTAAGGGAAAAGTTAGGTGCCGCACCGCACCTTGGGAAAACTTTTTTTTCTGTACTTTCAGCCTCGGGCGGGTTCATCTCCTGTCGTAATCACTCAAACACCTCTTTTGGGTGTATTTCGTAACTTGTCCGGGGGTGAGATTTGAACTCGTGACTTTGGCGTGCGAGGTATGGATGTTAACCACTACGCATCAAATACCAAAAGCGCTAATTTTCCCAAATGTCCAGAGCTACGTCCAATTGAGAGAAATCGAGCTCTAATGAACGGCAAACTATCCGGGAACAAATGGTACGTCAAAAATGTCACACATTTTCTGTAAATTTGGACGAGAACAACCACCACGGTTTATGAGGAGTCTCTATCAACCCTTACGGCTGGAGTTAAACGCAAATTCGTAATTTTTTGAGAAGGCAAAAAAGTAATGTTAAACCCTATCTCGTACAATAAAATTTTATATACAGTTCGTATTTTGTGTCTCATTACAGCTCGTAATAAAAGTGCTAATAAGCGAGGATTACAAATCCATCTTTGGTGGTTACGTAAAACAAATAAGCTTGAAGAACATTGAGATCGTTAATTTTTGTATATTTGTTGTTTCGAATATATATTTATTCAACACCGATATAATTCCACGATACACTGCAAACACTTCAATTGAGCCATGTTCCCCAAAAAAATGTTAAAATAAATCTTCTACATAATCTAGAATAGTAACAAACGAATGAAAATATAATAGATACGCATGCTTGTAGTATTTTTCATTTAAATACACACTTAGAAATTACAATTTTAAACCCGACGTAATTCATGTCTGTAAAAAATCTGGGAATGTAAAGATAGATTTCGTGTAAAATAATGTCCCCTGAAACTGTCACATACGCAATTCGATAAAAGATGTGTTTGATTGAATTTATTTTCTCGTCTCTTTCAACTTGCTCTTGTGTGCTAAAGACCGCTCGCATGTGTCAGTCTCAGGGGACAGAAATTTAAATGACATTTTAGTAGTGTGTAAATATATACACTATTATATAAATATTTTATGGGAATGGGAGGGACCATCAGGGCACCCGATTGAAGCACTCTGGACGGGGAGAGTGGGAATGCCAACTCCCCATTGCCAACAGTTTGTGAATAGAGGGCAGGCTCTTCTCCCCGCCCATTGGGGCATCCTCACGTTAGATAGCTCGCTCTTATGACCAATTGTTCAATCATGTTGTTGGAAGAAGATTCTTTATATCCCTGTGGATACGCATAAGTGATGTTGCATATCGATCCACCCAACCCCTTTTTGGCCCTTCATACAATGGCATGATTAGGATAATCAGTGGTTATTAAAGCGTGATCAAGTATAACAGAGAGGAGAGCCCATTGCTGTCAGACTTAGTTTCCGTGCTACAGTGGGTGGTATCATACATAGTCTAGTATAATAAGGTAGATTGCAGCAAATTTTGAAATTTTCGCTTCCGCTATTCTTAAACGATTTAAAATCGCATTTTGAAAACCACCTTGAAATTTGAGCACATTTGATGGGAATATGGAGTTAACCTAGAAATTACTAAGAAAAACGCAAACTTTTGATCCACTATCTACTAGCCTTTTCGAAGATCTTTTATGGGAAAATTTCTATAATTATTCTTATAGTAAATTTTCTATTCTTATTTAATTTTTTGTCAAACCGTTTTTTAATCAAACGTCAAAAGAAATAGTTATTAATCCATTTCTAGAGTTATACACTTTCGGAACGATCGAGCAGCTGTACAATCAGCAACACTGTATTTTGCAGTATGCCATAGAAGCCATGATGTGTATGCTCTTTTACGTGGACCAGAAAAACCAATGTTGCCTGCTGAGCAGTTGATCAAGCCTAATCAGAGCTGGTAAACCTCACGACCATCATGTGACAACGAAAAAACAGACAACCTCACTGTCGCGAGAAGAAACGATGGGTTTCTTGTCATTCTCTAACCATCATTGATGATGATGGTGTCATGAGATTTTTTATCTTACGATTTTGAGTTTCTGAAGTTCTAACTACATGAGGTTGGCCAAGCAATAAAATGCGTTCCCGAAAATGAAACCTGATCGTCAACTAGTTCACGTTTTCAGGATTTTTACCTAAAAACGTGAACTAATGATTACATGATTCAGTTCACACTGTTTTTTTTTGGCTTGTTCTCAAATCTATGACTGCAGTTCACGGATTTGGGTACGGATTTTTATCCATGCATTCGATAGAAAGGAAATTATATTTGAAGGTATGCGTTGAAAATAACCTTTATATCAATTAAAGTGCTTGTAATAGCGATGTCAGTTAAGAATCTATTGCATCGCTTTCTTGAATATTTTCAGATTATTTCTGTAAAAACCGTAATAATTCATCATTGGAAATGACATTTGCCAGCCCAAATTATAAACTCTAGAACTGAAATGATTAAACTTGGTTCCTTACGTTTATTCGAAAAACGATAAACAGCAAAGTTGTAGGTAAGGTAATTATCTATTTGATAAGCTAAATACTTAAAAGGCAGAATTATAAGGCAAGCTTTTAGAGCGACGCTATACAGAAATTTACGCGCGATCTTAAATTTACAGCACTGAAAAACGTTAGCTGTAAATTTACTCGTGCTCTCTATATATGAGTTGTAAATTTAAAATATGCTGTAATCTACGGATCACATTTTTTGTGGTTAGGAAAAAATTAGATTTATTTGCTTTATTTATTTTTTCTTCACAAAAAAATAGAATGATTTATTGATTCAAAAAATCTTCTTTGTATTTGCCTTTCTAAACATGTTTCAAGTTCCAGTTAGCTCAGTTGAATGCATCAGTTAGTAACTGCTATTTTTCAGGTTTGAGATTTGCGAGGATATTTGTAGACGATTCTCATTTGTCGACTGGGTACTTGAAATCATGCCAGCTTCGGTGAATTCGGCTGTGATACATAGAATCTGATACACTTTCGCCTCAATTTCCACAGGCACACTTTTTTTCGTACAAAAATCTCTACACTTGTTCATGCTTAACTGCTGTACGTGCAGTTACACAATATGGCGCCGACAACATTTTATTTCTAATATGACAAATTCATATAATATTCATTATATGATATAACTTTTCATGAAGGCAGTGCTTCTTGCTATTTACGGTACTTCAAATTGAAGTTTGCATTCAACCATTAATTAAGTCAACATGTTTTCAGTGAATTTTTAGATCACATCGGAGGTAATTTTCATAAATTTTTTCTGTGTTGTACTGTGTACAACAGAATTATAACTAAAAGTGTGAAAAGTCTGAAAATCTTACAACAAGTTAAAATATGCCTGAGAAAAGCTGAAACTGAAACGGTTGAACCATTTATAATTAATAATCGTTGTTTGAACCTTACGGATTTGTAAAAAGTTCAGTTTAATCGAAGCGTATACACAGTTTTCAAGTGCCTTTGTCTATAGGCGACATGATTGCAATCGATTCGATAAGACAAGTTGAGTCAATCAGTACAACGTTGATGATTGGGAAATGAGCGACTCAATCTGTTCAAACGATCGACTTTAGCGGGAACCAATTACATCTAGATCAGCATCAAAACATCAATTAAAAACAGCCCCTAATCTACAGAAGCACGTTTCATCATGTGACACGTTTCGCTTTGTACGAAATAATGAAAAAAAAAAACTTGGACCAGCTGTAACTGTATCAGTGGCACCACCTATGTGCTTAATTCTTTTCATATGACACTAACTGTAAGGCAGAGTGGAACGACTTTGAAAATGTGTTTGCCTTTTTCTTCATTTCTCACGTATGCTCACTCGTTGAGAAGCAATTTCTACTTTTGACGCTATTGTTTAATTATTCTCGTAGGACTTGCACAACCCTAAACACAATCACATACTCCGGTATCTTCTTGGAACAACATAATTACTACAGCCACGACTAACAACTATAAGAACGATGTCGTAAAATTGATACAATCTCTGTTTGTGAAATAACACAGTAAACTTGCTTCTGCAAGCCTACCTAACATAGCAACGAAATTAACAAGCGCGAAATGTACTCACAATTATCATCATGATCGGAGACGGCCTCGCACGATGGAAAGATATCCTCCAGGATACAGTTCCGTTTCGGTTGTTTGCTGTCCACCGGTTGGACTTCATACTCGTGTGCACCGATTTCCGATATCCGGCCCTGAATGTATCCCGCCTGGGAGTCCCGAGCCCATACTAGCTGGGAGTCCCACATCGTGGTGGCACTGGCCTACACAGACGACACGCCGGATTATGCACTGTGCTGACGACCTTAATTCCTGTCTCCTACGGTATGATGCCCACGCCCGAGCCACAACCTGGCCGTCACGAAAACCACGATCACAATGACTGCGTTCGGCAATCTGAAAGAAGGAAGGGAGAACCATACATAAGATAAGATTGCTCGCTGCTATCTGGTCTGGAATGGTAGGTTAGATAAGGCAAAAGGATTGGGATGGTCAAACGGACAACATACTCTTCAAAATACAACTATCCATCGAATGTAATATGTCTGTTTAACCATCCCTAGCCAGAGTTAGTCACCACAGCTGGTTAGTGACGACGATACACAGCGAAAGGTTACTAACAGTCCAGAAATGCAATCTGATAATGACAGCGAAAATAGCTCGCGAAATGAAGTGATAGAACTCAATGGATTCAACCTTGGATGTGGAGCACCGGGCCTGTATATATGTGTCAGTGATTTATCTGTAACAACCGACCTGTGTACGGTAGAGGTATATGGGAACGTGTTTCGCGTCAAGTGAACATTTCGCTTCTTATCATGCTTGCCTACTGGTGACAAACGTGAAAAGAAAAGGTGTAGAGTCAATTTTCGAAGAATGTATCTAATTAGCTAATTGATTTACGAAGTGGACGGTTTTGAAGCATCGAAGATGCATCCGACAAGCGACAGACGACAATAATGCATAGCCATGTGTACGAAGTAGAGCATCATAAAATTTGACGCTGACTGAAGAAAAGTTCTAGTAAGATTGAGATCTATTCGGTTTAGTAGAAAGCATAGTACTGAGAAATCATTAGTTTGTTAAAAATGTGAACGCGCATTTGATATAATTGATTTGATAAAAATTAAAAACAACACCTAATCGCATGACACGTCCAAGTTTAACCAATTCTCATTTGATAAATCCGTATCTTCATATGAAAAGCAGTTCTTAGTGCCCACCCCTTTGAACCCAACAGAGGACAAACATCCAAAAAATAAATTTCGGATATTGTATATTAGAGTTTAGTTTCATTTTTCCTTCAGTATACTATATCTGTGCATAGTTTTTTTTCAGTTCCTTCATAATCGAGATTTTCAGCTCTGGGCTGGTTCATCTCCCGAATATATATATCTGTGCATTCATGTGCCAAATTTTGAAGCAAACCGGTTGAAAAATAAAGCTTCCAGATTTTTTTTAAGTTGGTAAGGTTTATAAAATTTGCTGAAATTCTTAATTTAAAAAAAAAATGTCTCCGCCCTGATGTTCAATTCGGTATAGTTTTTTACAAAGTAATTTTATGCATACATAAGGGAAAGTAAATTAATGACGTCATGCAGAAAATATCACATTTTCAATTCACCACCAGGGGGGGGAGTATGGACATGAAATGATCTTTGTATGGATTGCTACAGTCAGGTTCTCATTCAAAATGTTGAAAAAATCGATTTTTTTTATTGCATTTGTTGATAGATATATGTGTCCAAAATGTTGTCGCGAAAAGGTTTTTCGATCCGGGAAGCACAAAAAATGCTACAGCACATAGTTCGAAGCAGTGTCACGGCCACCGCGCAACGCTATCAAACTTTAAACGCGCTTTTCTCGAAACAATGTTTTTCAAAACTGCGTGCACGATTACAAAAAAAAGGCTCGACCAATTAACTTCTACTTTTTACCCCGGAAATGTAAACACTTTTTATTGGAGCTTGTCGGTGTTATAAATGTAATTTTTTGATAATAAATATTTTTTATACAGTCTTAAACATTGAAAATAGCACGAAAAAACGATACCCAAACTTCAACTTAGCACCAAATTTTCAATTTTAAAGCTATTCAAATTTCGGCTACGTCAGACTCTGCCAAACTTAATGCAGAACCGACTAAAAAAACGATTTTTTATTTCAGCAAACATGTGAGCAGCTACAATGCACGCAGATGGATAACTACCATCCAGCTCCAAGTGACATTGCAGGCGCCATTTTGTTTTCTTTTGTAAAAAAATTATGAAATAAAATCAAAACTATAGCCAATCGAAATACCTAAAAAAACTATTTGTATGTCTTTCCTTTGCCTCAAAAAAAAATTCCAAACTTTGCCAATTTTCACCTCGTTTGAATGAGAACCTGGCCTTAATGGATGTTCTCCAAAGGCGTATTTTGTAGATTTTTTTGTAAGGAATCCACTGGCGTGCCTAGATTTTATAGAAAAAGAATATTTGAAAAGTTACGATAGTAAATGGTAGATATATATATATATATATATATATATATATATATATATATATATATATATATATATATATATATATATTTTTTTTTCTTTTTGTAGAAATCATTCAAACATCCGTTGCTGTCGGACATAGTTTCCGTGCTACAATGAGTGGTAGTACATATCATTCATCATACATATCATAAACATTATATTTATACAGTAAAAACTTGCTTTTCAAATATTCTTCACCTCAGATTTTTTAAGAAAGAGATAAAGATTTTAAAAAAGTAAGCTGATTTTAGATTTTTGCTAAGCATAAGGGAGTGTTTGATGCAAAAATATGATTCAACACCCAGAGAAAAAATGCTACATGTTTGACGTATTTTTTATTTTTTTGGAAAATTAGTTTTTTTTTCCACCGCACTAAGGTGTTTTTAATTGCAAAAATATTTATTTTTTTATTTAAATTTAAAAATGTGTTTTTTTGATTACATCATCAATAATTTTTGGAACCACCCTAGAATTTATGTTTTATCTAGTAATAAAGAAATAAAATTCAGCACCCTAAGATTACCCTGTTTCAACGTAAAAATGAAATTTCAAAAGTGATTTTCGTAGTAAATATATTTCATTATTTTCATTTTGCATCGTTTTTGTGGGACAATAAGAGCGCAAGTCAGTCCAAAGTCGATGATGAAGGAAGGGTGATGGCGAACTTGTCTATTCAGACCACGTGAACTCCATGGGAAGGAGGTTATGGTGGGTGGTTAGACGTTTTGGACCGGTAAAAAATACTGCAAAAAGAAGACCCTAAAATCGGTTAATCACAATTCCGCACTACAATGAAATATGGCAAATCATGAAAAGAGAGAGTAAGATCGTGAATTTTCAAATCACACTTTATATGAAGTCATCATTTTGATCTTTCTGCAATAATACAAGAAATTACTAAAAGAGAAATGGTTCAAAAGTGATGTTTAAATCATACAGACAAGATACTTTTTATTGTCGCGATTGTTTTAGTTGTGAGTCTGGGTTATTATTTTTATGACTTTAATTCAAGAGACTATTAAAGCCAAACCTCACCGATGTAGAGAAGAATTATTTTATGGTCTCAAGGCTACTCGCCTCCCTAAGCGAACACTCCGCGTCCTACTCTTTTCATAGAACCTTAGCCTTTAATTCTTTGTTAGCGTCTTTCTTAAGAAACACTTTTCGATTACCTTTCTTCAATTTGAAAGGTCTGATCCCTAGCTAGATAATACGTTTTTAGAGTTAGTGCTTTGATCACGGCTGTCGTATAGAACGCACATTCAAATTATAGTATATATTTGCAAGTAGAATTTTCAGCACCTGATACATCAGAACATATTATTAGTTGCTCACAATCATGATCAAAACACTAACCCTTTTCAATAATGAAGCGAATAATAAGATTATTAATGATACCGACTGTATAGGTATATTTGATGTTTAAGCAATGACGTTTCTAAATTATTTGATATCCAGTATTTGTAGATTGTTCCTAGCTTCAACTAAGAGTGAATTGCGGCTAAACCCGCCAGTATCACACCTCTTTCAGTGCCTTCAAATAAACGTACTACGACGTGGCAACTTAAGGAAAGCAGAGTATGATACTATCACTGCTGTTCATGTTCTTGGTCTCCAATGACGGCCTATTGCATGAGATAAGCTTTCTCACCTACGACAAGGTGACAACCATGATCTTCGAGAGGGATACATATCATTCATCATATATGTCATAATTCTTTATACAGTAAACACTTTGTTTTTAAATAATCTTTTTGTAAAATTGTTATAATTGTGGAAAATGCAAGCTGGAAAATGCTGTATTGCCTACGTAATGAACAATTTCTGAAACACCTTTAGAGGGATTTAGCACCCACAGAAAAATAAAATAAAAATGTTACATGTTTACGAAACTAATTTTTTTCGTAAGCCGCATTTTATTCCACCGTATAAAGGTGTTTTTTTGTTATATTACAACACGTGGTTTATGACCCATCCCTTAGCTCTCAAAAATCTATATGAACTTATAAGAATCACTTTGAATTGATGGGGACGAGTGGTTGGCAAGTTACTTTGAATAATGAAAACGCGAGATAGGATAGTCAGCGAATACTAAAAACATAGCATTTTTTTTTTTAAATGTAGCTCACAAAATAAAACACATTCATCGCCAATTTATGCATATATTATGTAAAAAAGTCTAACCTTTCAAGAAAAAAAGAAACGGGGTCTCTTTGGTCCTGAGACCATAAAAACCATAGAAAACGCATATAATTCATGTTTTCATAATGAACATCACAGGTGTTGTTTATAAAAAAAAATAATTAAAAAATTTAATTATCTTTCATTTGCGTAGATAAAATCGGTTCAATTGTTTGAAAGATATTTTTTTTTGAAAAAAATGCATACATAACAAAGTCAATTTTTCGGACCACCCTTACGTAGAAATAGTCACCTCATTGACAAAATTAAAAAATGCGGGCCAATATTTTTGGATAAGGAACAAAACTACCAATTATTATGAAATTCTGAGCGATCACACATTTTTTCTTTTTGGAATTACTGTATACGTCTCATAGAAAAAAAAATCCATAAACAAATTAAAATGTCTAGTAAATATATAGAGGTTGTAGCAATGTGAACATTGAAAATTCTTTGAGAAAAACTAAAATGCTCAACATTAAAAAGAGTTTCTATAAATTTTCATGATCGAAACTAAATTTGCAATACGATATATAACAATTCTACAAAAGAATCCAAAACTAAAACAAAAAACAGAGAAAAATTTCCACAAACAAATCACAAAAATCGATAAAGAACGTACATTTTCCATTGAATAAATACAAAATTCATACAAAAATATCATGAAATACTACTTAATTTATTTTCATATTAAATTGCAACAAATTTGAAATAGAAATAACAAATTTTTAAAGCAATACTTAACTAGATAATTTCTTTAAAAAAAAAACAAAAATCTCATAAATTAAAATCAAAAATTCATTAAAAAACAGGAAACTCGCATAAAAGAAATATCACAAATTTCAAAAAAAAAAGTTATAATTTTCTATGAAAACATTTCAAAACAGTAATATAAAAAAAGAGAGTTTTCATTTTAAAAAATATAATTATTTAAAAATTAAAAATTATAAATTTCTAAAAGAGCTCAACATTAAAACTTTAAAATAGTATGGTGTAATAGTAAGCGTTGTTGCCTTTCATCGCAGTGGGTCTAGTATCAATTCCAGTAGTCGCCGTTGGGATTTTCTGAGACACTGAAAATCTCTGATGACGTCTTTCTACGGGAGGGAAGTGGAGACGTTGGTCCCACCCGAAAAAAAATTACCTTAAACGAACGATATCACAAATCCTCCAACCATTTATTTAATGGTTTGAATGATACCCCAAATAGGTCGATAAGAAAAATAACCATACGAAATTTATTAGGGCGGCCATTGTGTTCGACGCATAAGGTTCAAGTCGTCTCCTTGGCGTGACGAACCAACTAAAAATGCTAAAAGTCTCGTTAATAAACAATGCAGAAGAAGAAACTGGACCGAAAGACCAAAACACAAGCAGCGGATAGAAGGAGGCTGCCGATGAATGCCCCCGCCATGGAGGGTTGTGCCGACTCCTAGCTCTGTAGCATGGGTGGTAGAAAAAATACGAAAATGTTTAAACTTTAACATTAATTTGTGATAAATTTGTGTAACTAATGACTTATTTCTGTTGACAGTGTATTTGTTTATGTTTGCTTTCAAGTACTGCATCAGAACATTGTTTTATTGCTAAGTTTTGAAAATGTACACCAAAGAAGTGACAACGAGTTTGCCAATGTGGTAGGATGTCTTTTGGGCCTAGTTTATCGCATCAAAAAGTCTCTATAGGATGATTCTAAGCAACGGAAGCCGGGAAGGAGAGACCCGCGGTTTGCACGTATGCCAATCGTGATAGAATCGGTCCGCGCAAAGATTGCTCGTTATTCGGTACGCAAGGAAACTTGCCAAATAAGCCAACATTTCTGAACAAATCACCTACTTTTCTCTTGCACGCAACTTCCAGAGCTAAAGTGAAACGCCACTTGATTAAGGACCGGGTAAAGAAACTACGAGTGCCTCGTTAGAAGAGATTGCATTCTTTGTTGAAGATGGAAAAAAATGATAATCCTGTTCTCTAAAGAAAAGCAGTTCAGAAGCGATGTTGCATCCAACAGTAGCACAGACCGGATTATTCGATTTAGGCGTATGTCTAGTAAGTCTGTAAGCACAAGCCTCCAAAACATCATACCCTTGTGAGAAACCCTGAAGTCTGTCATAACGCGCACATGGCAGTCGATGTCGGAGGACTACGTTCGAAAGGCGTGTTCTAGCTTCCGGCGTCGTCTTGAGGATGTCATTGATAACAATGGAGGACACACCGAGTAAACTTGTTTGAAAGGATCTAATAACGATAACTGAACTCGAAAATGTTGATATTATTGCTGAAAGTAGTTGAAAATGGGATTTGAAAGAAATACCATAAATTGTCGCATTTTTTCCTGTTACTCCCTTGGTAGCTTGGCAATCTGAGTGAGGAATAAACTAACCAAAAACGCGACGCGAAACAAGGCACAACACTTATTGTGCCTTGTTTCGCTTAAGATGAAATATTAAAATGGCGTAGAAATTTTGATTTTTCTACTGCTCCATAGATGTCGCTTTCAAAACTTTTTTCACTAGAAAGTTAAGTTATGTGAATTTTAGTTCAGGCAGTTTTAATACTTTTTATGTAAATTTAAGCTTTCTTTATGATGCGTTTATATTCTAGTCGAGTTAATGTGAGATTTTTACGAAATTTGATCGAATGTAGTTTCGACCAAATATCCATTCGACTAAATGTTCATTCGACCAAATGTTATTGAGCATATGTCATTTGACTAAATTCTAAATGACCAAATGTCATAGGTCCGCTATAGTAATAATTAGAACACGATATGGTTTTGCCGCGTGTGAGTAAGCTGTAAAACTGCTTTGTTACGTTTATTTTTATGCTTTGAAGTAGGAAACATGTAGAATAAGTTTGTACTTGTGTGTTGTACGTATTTCGGATGCTGTTATCAGAGCGATAATGAAAAAACTGGCCATCTCACTATCACGAGGAGAACCCAACTATCATGAGCTTTCTTGTCATTCACACATCATCATGAAGTTATGAGATTTTTTCTCTTATGATTTCGTTTCCCAAATTTCTAAATAATCTACTTGAAATTAGCCAAGCATTAATAAGTAATCGTCAGAGCGGGAATATTTTATTTGAAGTTTAGTGATAAAACTAACAATAACATGCATGGATATGCTTGTAATAGCGATGACCAAAATACTGTCACGTGCTATCATAAAAAAAGTCAATGAGATTTAGGAGAAAATCTCCATCATCGATTTCACACCCGATAAAATTTTCAGACGTTATTCGATAACAACCGCAGGTAATTTTTCATTGGATACGACATTTTCCAGCCCTGGCTGTAATTCATAACCTCGAAAATATCAAAGATTCCGTATCGCAAAGGCTTCAAATTGTATCACCTTAACCCACGGAGAATACCTAGGCATGACTCATTGCCTCATCGACGGACAGTAAACAGCCTGACTGTAGGGGAGAATTACACGCATACGCGAAACGCAAAACAACGCCGGGAGAGAGTCAAGATCCAGTCATCGCTCAACGCCTGGTGCGAAAAAAGGTATTCTCCGAGGGCAAATCATTTACAGTGCTTTATCGCGTATCAACCGGCTTAAACCGCACACCAATGCCGTAAATGTTAGGTTTGTATTTCGGGTCGCTGCGGACACCACTTGTTCATATGCTGATTGTTTATTACTATCACTGCTGGTGGTCGTGTTGGTATGGCACTATAATGCAAGTACATTACCTTCAGTTGAATTTTGAAACATTTATTCACGCATGGGCTACACTTAGAAAAATGGCTTTCCACAGCAGTGATGATTCAAATAAGCTACATGCCTCGCTTCCTTGAACATGCACCACGGCGGCGTGTGCTTAGAACGTTAGTTCAGCCGAAGAATCACTCACTTTTTCCGTTACAGTTGCAACACATAAAGTTGCATAAAGTTGCTCCGTTGCCGGAAAATAGTTCCGAGCGTAATTATGGAATGCACATGCTAACACCTGATCGCCATTCAAGTTCCTTTTCACGCAACGCATCCAGGCCCAAGGATCATTCACGCGGGTGGTGTTGTTTATGTTGTAGTTATTACTGCGCTACTTTTCTACCTATTTGTGCACTTTCATTTTCTTCGGAAGATACTTTTAACATGTTGCGCTAATAGTGTTAACTCTTGTTTTACGCTTGTTTATCCGGTCTAATGGATCAGGATTTGCATCTTTCTTGATGGGAGAGAAGAGAGAAAAATCAATTTCAGCAGACCTAGTTTTTCCTGCAATGACACTTCTGCCTAACCTAGAGAGAGAGAGAGAGAGAGAGAGGGGGGGGAGAGAGAGGGGGGGGGGGAGGGGGGGGAGAGAGAGAGAAAGAGTCTTGTGAAGCGCCATAACTGCATGCAGTTGGGAATGGATTGCCAATTTTAGTGAAAGGAAATGGGTCATTCCTAGTTGGATGAACGATTTTGCTTCTAATTAAATAGGATGATGAGGCACTATCCTACATCGCTTTAAATGCCTTTCCTTTGACCTAAGACTCTTTTGATTTATTGATACTGGCGGTGCTTCAATAATTTCCAACTATTTAAACTTCTTTCTGCTGTAAAATATGAAATCCTACATAAAAGCGCAGATAAAACTAGTTTCCCATTTGAGTGCAAGTTCAACGAAAGCGAATTCGAATCTCGGAGGGTACAGCACAACGATAGTGAGGAGCTGCATAAAAGCACAAGTTTTCCAGTTTTATGTTCCAATATATATATATACATCTATGCAGCATCCAAATGCACTGACCAAGCGCAATAAATGCACTCACTATCGGTCGCAAGACCATCCTATGTGCAAAAGTGAAGTGAAAGTTGTGCGGAGCACTTTTACTCATTCCAGTCAACCAGGAAAACGAACAACTTGAATTGCTTGAATTGTAAAAGGCCGCGGTACTGGTATTGACTGGCACAATCGGATCGATATCAGCAATCAAATACCGTTCAATCGCCGGGCCGGAAACTGGGGATTTTGCAGCTTCGGCGAGTGGGAATTCATACATTTTTATTGTTTCATAAACGGGTAAAAGGTGAGTGCACGCAAACCATTCGTGCAATACAACAGTCTGCAAATGTGTTGAGTTTATGAGCTACCCTTTTGTGCACATTAATATTTATAAACAAACGATTAACCGCGGCAAGCAGCACGCATCACGCGATGCAATAACAACATGTGCGGAATTTGAAACGAAAGAACACTAACCCACCAATTACTGACGTGATTTAGACAAACATATATGAATTGTGTTTGAGGGGAGCAAACGAATTAAGATGTTAGCACATTTTGAACAAAACGGTTAATGATTATGCGGAATAATCTTTTAACTTAGTCTAACAACAACATAGCTACCCATTATCGATTTGAAGAAACGGGAAAAACCACAAACAAAAGACTAACTTGCTTCTTTCAAACCGAGCTAGACTGACCTAATACAAGCCGCCCTTAATATGGAGTTACACACGTCATCTGAGACAATCTATGCTTAGTTGCGAAAGTCATTTTTATATGGTTTCCTAGTCCATCATTTCCTTTGAAGCATGTCTTATACAAAATACTTTTGTTATACATACTTCCGAAGGCATACGCAAACAACACATATTTCTACATTCAGCATTTATATGTATTTCGGACATGTTACATGCGCTTCCGACATTGTGTCTATGCATTATTCTCTTCTTCTGTTGGATCCTAATCCAGATGGTCTCAATTACTTTTTAACGCCCTTCTTCTTGCATGGGAATGAACGTTGATTTTTTTTTCATTCCATACTCAATCATGCATAAGAAAGCTTGCAAGCGATCAATAACCTTTCCTCCCATTTTTTAACGTTCTTCGTTTACAAAAGGTGCTATTTGCATTTTGGGAGTGCACGAGTGGGTGTTGGTCCTAATAATTTTCCCGTTTATCGTTTGATCGCTTTTGGTCAGACGCACAAAGCAGCGTTTCTCAATCTATGCATCGCGGCCCATTGGGTGGGTCGCAGAATGTTAGTCAATTTGTAATATGTTATACAATGTAGGTGAAATAAATTGGAGTTTTTTTTCTGAAATTTTCTGAGTTTTCTGAGTCTTTTTTCAAAATAAAAATAAAAAATCTAAAATATCTGTGACATTGATAAGCAGATAATGATTGTCTGTTGAGATGTTTTGTTGCTAATGGTATATTTCGAAAAATGTGTTAAATAAAATTAATTCAATATTAATTTAGAAACTTAAATGCCTGTTTTGTGATTCATGAGTAGCTCATCAAATCTTCCGGTCCGCAAAGCATCTTGCTATGAGGTACCAGGTGGGTCTCCACCGATTACCTGTCGATCTGCCAAATTTGGAAGACTTGTGCATTGAGTTATCTCAAATTATAATAATCCGTCCACTTTAACACAAAACATTGCGATTGGTTGAGCGGATTGGAGATAATGAAATAATTGGTTATAGGACCAAGTCTCCCCCGGGTGGTGCTAAATCTAAACGATAAAATACAAATGACCACTTTTAACTCTATATGGAAGCCTTTGGTACGGGAGGTCGCTTTCTTCTTTCCATTGATTCAGAGTAGTAGAGCAATTTCAGACACTCTTTCTGGACTCGCTCTATTTCTTGGAATCCTCTCTGCGGCACATGCTACGCAGTTGGCCTCGCCGGTGACAAGAAAAATGATGTAGGTATTTAAGAAGTCATCATTTCCAGGATACTTTCAAGAATTGGCTGCGTTAGTGTGAGATTAGATTAGATGATTAGCTAGCGCGATTATTTGACATCCTGGCAATATCAGAGATGTTCAAAACAATCCCTAATTGTACCTACCAAAATGTACGAGGGCGGATCAATAAGTCTTCTTAATTGAAGGGGCAACACTGCTCCTGTCAACAGGCAACTGTCACTTTACTCCTGTCAAAATTTGAAATTTGTTTCCAATTTTGAATGATCACTTGGGTATGAGAAAGCTTTCCGCAAAATGGATGCCGCGTTTGCTCACATTAGACCACACACGCAACCCTATGACAACTCGCAGACGTGTTTGGTGTTGTTCAGCCGCAATATTGACAAGTGATTGCGCTGTTTCGTAATCGTAGACAAAACTTGGATTCACCACATCACACCAGAGACCAAACATCAGTCAAAACAGTTGATTTTTTGGAGTGAATCGGCGCCAATAAAGTCATGACAACCGTTTTCTGATATGCACGCGATTTCATTCACATTGACTACCTTCAAAAGAGACAGAGAGTAAGCTGTGCCGTTCCAAATGTCTGACGCATGTTTTTTCGTTGATCTTGTTGGCGGCTGCCGTGCAGGGATTGAGATACTATTCAGCTTCGCTCGCTGTATGTATAAATGTGTGTCTGCATGTGTGCCTATGTGTAAGTATTTATGAATAAATGAAAGGATGAACGTGATTTTGAATTTTAATCAAAGGTGAACAAAGGTGAATATTGAACATACAGGGTGTTCAATTAATTCGAATACAACTTTTCATCGTTGTGTAGGTGTGCACCATGTGCATTCTGTGTATTGGTATTGGTGTCAGCTTTATCATATATAGGTTAACCAACACGCACAAGTGTGTTTATTGCATCAAAAAAAAGAGCGTGCAACGAATGATTTTTGATACCATTTGAACCGTCCTTGTTTCAGTGTTGTATTTACTATCAGCCTTAGCTAAACCACCCACATACACACGGCCAGCCATTTCAACTCAGTTTTGAGTTGTTTTTGACTAACTTTCGTCATTAGTGGAGTCACTCAAATTTGAGTAACTGTAGCCGGTATTGACAAGTCGACAAACCAAAAACATCGACTCAAATCAGTTGGATGTTTTTGATTTGTCGACTTGTCAATCCCATTTACTCAAATTTGGGTGACTCCACTAATGACGAAGGTGAGTCAGGAACGACTCAAAACTGAGTTAAAATGGCTGGCCGTTCACGACAATTTGGTGTCAGAAGTGGGATTGGTCAGAAAACCTCTCGCGCTACGGAAGTGACGTTAGGATCGCTACCGAAAGCACATTCTTCTATTCTTACCAACTAGAATGGGTCCCGAGCTCATGTTGGCGTTGTTGTAATGACTGCGCAGGAGCTCAAAGCATCGATCGGAAGAGCCCGTGAACAAATTCCGGCCGGCGACGCGGAGCTGATTACCGCTCTGAAGTTTCTAGTTACCCCCGTCATCCTGCCGAGATTCCCTACGCGGAGTTATACACCACCACGGTGAAGCACTTCGATCGTACGTGGATTAAGTTCGTCGAGAGCGCTAAATTCAAACACATCGTACAGCAAAAGGGCGAATCCGACGCACAGCTCGTTCTTCGACTGAAGGAGAGTACTGCCTACTGTGAATATGGCGAATTCCTGGAGCGAATGCTCATCGAACAACGTCTACACGGACTGGAGTCACGAAACATCTGCGACGAGATTATCGCGAAGAACCCGGTAATATTCGCTGCTGCGTACGAGATCGCGCACTCCATAGAAGCCACTCGGAACACCGCACGAGAAATCAATTCTGGTGCATTGACAACGTATCCGGAAACATGAGCATGAGCATGATTTACCGCCCGAGGTTGCTACTTCGTTATTGCCAGGTCAGCTGTTATTGCACAGAGAACCAAAAGATGATGCTTAGGACTAGCATACATCCTCAATGTGTACCTAGTGATCCCAAACTAAGGGAATACCGGTCCCGGCCTCGCCCAAATGAAGGTCAAGTAGAGAATGGGTAGGAATATGTTGACGTGGTAATCGCTTTGGAGGAAGCCGCGGAGTCCACTGCACTTCCACGAGAAATCACTGGGATGTTGGACAAAATGGTTGAGTTTGCAGCGGGATCCATTTTGGTAAACGGTGTGTGTAATTCAACTGACGTTGGCAGCGAATCAGATATTCAACTATGTTGCCGGTTTATTCTCTGTACAGAGATGATTTTTTTTTCGTATCTCAGACCATGAAGAATCGAACGCTAAAGTGACACTCTCAGGTGTTCAAAGTGCAATTAAAAGTGAGTCTTGAACTGCAGGCAGACTGGTTAACTGGAGTTCAGCCCAGCCAGGTTATTAACCATTCAACAAGTCGATCCTTCTCATCTTCCGTAGTGCATAAAATGGGTACATGATTTCTGTCGGACCTCAGGCGACGAAGAAATGAAAAAAAGCATGTAAAAAAGTTACTTCCAGGAGGAATTGTAATCTCTTGCCCATCACAACCATACATTCATCCTACCCACAAACCAAGATCACATCGAGTCCATACACGGGACCAATTCCAATCTTCGAAATGAGTGAAATGGTTAATGATTTCGAGAAAAAAAGTGTTTTTTTTTATGTTATGAAAATACATTATGAATAAGGATTTTCACACAATTGAGAGGTGTTAAGTGCTCTCAAAAACGCGGAGCGAAACAGGTAATTGTTATCCTTTTTGTACCCTGAATTATATGAACTATATTATAAGATCACATAACTTATCAAGGTGCATCCTGATCCTACTAACATAGAAAAACCTCCTTCCTGTGACCTTTGTGGGGATGCAGAGGTAAACACGGTTCCTCAACAGCAAAGGTCACACTAACTTTCCTTCCCTATTGCCACCTGATTGTAAGGACGTGGCCGGCGACGTTATTGATTATTTAAGAAATTGAGTCACTGAAACGTGTACAGTGAGAATGGCCGGTTACTCCCAGCCCCATTCAGTTGATTCATTGTGCAACTTCACTGATTCTGATCAATCACGGAGTAGCAACCATTGATACGTGCAGTCAGCCAAGCTAAGCTAAAGGTTAACAAAAAGGAAGGTTTTGACTTGCTGTCATTTGTTGTTTGTTTACCGCGCACGATGAAGGAGTACCGCGACGTCGTAGTAAGGTTGTTTGCGAGAGGTGAGCGACCCGGCGGTTAAAATCCCATGTGGTGAAGCGGAGTTCATACCACCATCCGTCAGTACCGGGAGACGGGCTACCGCAAGGCTAACGGAGGCTACAACGAAGAAGAGGCTGGACAGAGCCAAACTGTTACTTTCGCGGTACACAGGTCAGGAGTTCGTGTTTTCCATCGTGATGTCCAAAATAATCAGCTGTGGGCGCCGACGTTGGTCAGTATCCCCCCGTCCCACATAAACATCCCGCGGATCCAGAATGCCACGTCGGTGATGGTTTGGGGGTCGTATCCAGGCGTGGGAAGCTCCTATTAGTGTTTATCGAGAAAAACGTGAAAACCAACGCCGCGTACTATACGACCGAGTTTCTGGAGAAGGGTGTGGCCCCGGCACTTCGGGACCTCTACTGGAAGGATTATGGCGTCTTTCAACAGGACGGCGCACCGGCCCACACGGCGAATATCGTCCAAGCGTCAATTAAACTAATTTTAGACAAAATTGCAATTTTACCCTATGGGTACTTACATTTGTTCCTTAAAAAAATCTAAGTGATGATTTAAATCGGCCATGATGGTGGCCATTTTTGTATTCTAGATACCTTAATGACAGCATTTTTAAAGAATCTGCATTTTTTCGTGTTCAATTGATTTTTATGGGCAAAAAATAAGGATTTAGGATTAGACGATTAAAACCCTCCACCACAATTTTAACGTTAAGAAAAGTTCTCTCAACAACGTTTTTTGGGAAAATAACATACTGGAAGCAATTGTCCATGCATACATTTGGAACGTTTTTTTCTCTACTCTTCTCTAGTCTACTTTTGCTTTTTTTTTGTATGGCACACCCTGTAGATATAGAAGCCTGTGTTTTCCATTACCTTTGTTTGACATTTTGTCAAGCGATAAAAGGCAGTTAGTTACATATTTTGATTCCCACCATATTGTTGTTTTATTGTACACCAAACTGTTCATTTTGGTATTTTAAGTGTACTTTGATAACGCGCGGCACATCAATTTTTAGCTTTTAAAGCTCATTAACTGCCCAAATTGGTACGACATCTTTAAATTATGAGTTGTACACTAAGAGAAATGAAACAAGTGATAACTCTTTGTCCTGTATGCTATCTTTGGTTTATTCCAAACAAAGCAACTGTAAATTGGCAAATAAGGTCAACCGTGTTCACGGTCAAATAGAGAAGAAAAACCGAAGAAACATGCTATCATGACAGACGTAGAAATGGCTAATCAAAACTCCATTCACGTACTTAACTGGCGTCTCGTTAAGTATCGCGCATAGCATGCATCAGCCAACCAATTAAGATCAAGACGGATCTCACATTTTGTGACATATTCGTAGGTAAGAAAATCAAGCAGATAGAGAAAGAGTGGACAACGGGAAAAGTAAGCACAAAAGTCGCTAAATTTATCGCCGTGACGTGCCTGCGCATCTATAACAAGTCATCTCGTGACTTGAAACGAAGCCATCGTTCTTCTTCATTCCGACTACATGTTCTTGAAACAATTTTGCAGACTCTCAAAATTGTATTCTAGTCTTTCACAGTTTTGAAGCTCGTAATGTTTGATAAGCACCTTGTCTCAGCATGCCCAAAGGCATGAAAAAAATCAAACCTGCCCTTTCTGCCACTATAATATCATGCAACTACCAAATAAGCTACATGAGACCCCTCAGCCGTCAAATAGAAGAATGAGCAAAAACATTCACTGAATTTTTGATTCTACAGTTTATGAAGTGAGGAACCCACGTTGGCGCCATTAGTCATCTTTGTTCTGTTGAAATTACCGGTCCTCCCACGCGAGCTGTAAACAAATTAAGCTTTACATTAAGCCTCGAAATGAGCTTGTGAAACGCACAGTTTTACGCACGGCTTTGTTTTCCATTACAAAACGAAAATCATTTTTAACTCATTCAAGCGGATCACTCAATTGATAGTGTTCTGCTGCTGTTTTGCCCGATTCTGTTTTTGAATCTTGGGAGATAATATTGCAAGGCTGTACCGGACGGTCCATAAATAGAACTCCCCTACTTTTCTTTATTCATGTTACTAGTAGCAGAAGCCCACAACGTTCAATAACTGTAATTACAAGTTTCTCTTTCACCGGGGCTCTAGCTCCGTTTTTCTCGTATCATTATTGTTTGTTCGCAATCCGCAATACTCTCGGATATATTGCGGCGAATGAGCGTGAGCGTAAAATGCAAAGTAGGCGTCCGTCTCACGGCTGCGGATAAACTTTCACGCGCGCCGCCGTACGTTCCAGAACCGGTGTGCTGCTGACCGCCAGCTTCCACAGCAAGGTCCACATGCAAAAAAAAAACGCTCCGAAATGGTCAGTATGGAAATTAAATGCAATCTGCGTCTAATGCAGCGGAAATTTGGTTCATGTTGAATTGTTTTCCTTTCTCTCCGATTAGTTCCATTGACGACCCCAGCACATGAAGAACCTTCCATAAATGTCACCATTGCCCTAAGTCCATGAACAATGAAAACAAATGAGCAAATTTAACACCCTTATTTGGAGGGGATCCAAGACCCGATTGCAATTGAGGACGACTATCTGCACACGGAACGTGAATTGTCTGCTGCAATAAATCCATAACACTCCATGACCTCGGCAGGGGCGCAATGCAATGGGTGGAGGTTCGAGTGGGATGTTGTTCGAGCTACGAGACGGTAGCGGTAGAATGAAGTCACGACACGGTTGTAAACAACTCGACCCATTTGAAAAATCGGCTTGCAGCACGTTCCAAATAGGTCAGATTTATTTTCCATCGATTACTGCTTTGTTAGAATAGAAGTGCAAGACTGGAAACTAAGTATGATTCTCTCATTATTTAACGATGAGAAAGTTCAGCAAGATTATAAAACTTTTGATTACAATGATATTTAATAATTTGAAAATTTATTTAATTAATTCGTCTTCTTTGGTTTTCGTCGAAGATTGTTCAGTAGGGTATCCCAAAATAGCACATTGTCAGAAAAGTCTGGGAGCTCACCATCGAAATGATAGCTAAGGGGCTATTCATAAACCACGTAGACTTTTCTGGGGGGACGGGGGGTTTTACCAAAGTCTACGCTCCATACAAAATTTCAAAAAATTGTATGGAGAAAAGTCTACGAGGGGGGAGGGGGGGGGGGGGGGGGGTCTGAGATTTTCAAAAATGAGTCTACGTGGTTTATGAACAGGCCCTAAGGGTGTCAAAACAAAACTTGTCTATGACGACAACCCTGGTAAAGGTTATTTACAACAACTTGAAACCGACGATATTTTTGAAAAAAGGGCGGTCTCCTTAACTCTTTCAGGCCTAAAATTTTCCAAGCGTTATTATCCAACAATTTGGTGTATTCTGATTGATATGGTGCTCAATAACATAGAAATGATTGAAAAAGTAGGAAATATTTTTATGAGAGGTGCTTGGTCGTCCAAACAGTCCTGGAGTTAAGAACTGAATATGCATGAATGCGTGACGTCACTTTCAATAGCCCAAAACGCTACTGTTACTACCGTAGATTTCAAGTTGCAAACTCCAAGACAGTTTGCATTACCTAGAGGATCACAAAGTTATAAAATAATTAGTGTTGACCAGAAGATTCATTGAATATGTTTGAATACCTATCGTCAACTTATATAGCCCAAACACTACTGTTACAACTGTAGATGTTATGTTATGAACTTAAGGACAGTTTGGATGACCTAGAATATCCCAAGATTGTCGTATTATGTCTATAGAACTTCCACACTATTGAATGAATATTGTTAACTACATATTATCCCTTTGCATTCTCCAAAAACCTACTGTTACAACTGTTCACCTTATGTTCCGAGCTAAAGGACAGTTTGGATGACCTACATCATCCCAGCGATAACGCAGAATGTTTTTTTTTCGTTCGAAAATATTCACTGAATATGGTTGAATACGTAGCGTAATTTTGTATAGCTCACAAAGCTTTAGTTACTACTGTAGATCTTAAGTTCTGAACTCAAGGACAGTTTGGATGACCTAGAACATCACAAAATTATCAAATAATGACTGTTACACCTTCCACAAAGTTCATTCAATATGTTTGAATACATATCGTAACATTATATAGCCCTAAAAGCTACTGTTACAACTGTAGATCTGAAGTTCTGAACTCAATTACATTTAGGATAACCTAAAACTTCCCAGTAAGATACAAAAATGTTTAACGTTTATCAACGAGAATTTAATAATATGTTTGCATATACATATTCTAAAACAACGCTTTACCCTATTAATGAACCATTTATTTTTTTCTTTCTGAACTTCATCATATTCAGGATGTTCTAGGACGTCAAATAGACCTTTAAACTCATGTTTTTTTTCTCAGATATAAGAATTGATGTAAAACAAATTTCAACAAATCAAGAAAATTGTTTAATCGAGCAAAAGCAACTTCAAATTGGTCTCAATACAAAGAGGCTCTTACAGTACATATATAGCAAGGAAATAAGAAAATCCAACGTAAATATTGGATTCACACAGGTTAAAACATTGAAAGCACACCTGTTACTACAAGCTTTCAAAATGTTCTATCAAAAGATCACACAAATGGTCTGGAATCACTTGAAAAGACAGATGGTGAAATCCCAATGCTTCGGGCAGGGATGTGGCAAAAAAGTTGAATGTGTCCAAGTCTTTCGTTCAGAGAGCCAAAGACCGGGAGGGACTTACAAAGTGCAGTAGGCCCCGAATCGTGACGAACGGCAAAATACGGTGGGAAAGTCACGGGCCCGGAAACTGTACACCCAGATGCTGACGAAGCCTCATTGTCTTCCGCTATATCCGCTAGCTTCCGGGGCTACTGTTTTTCACCGCCCAGCACAAGTTTGATGTTCCGGAGGCAGTAAGGAAGCATAAACTTTCAAAGTTTGCCAAGAAATACAGGATTTGGCAAGCAATCTGCTCATGTGGCAAACGGAGTGCCCCGTTCGTCACTACCGGGACTGTAAACGGGGAGATCTACCGCAAGGACTGTCTACAGAAGCGTATGCTTCCTCTGTTGAAGCAACACGAGGGCCCTACGATCTTCTGGCCGGATTTAGCTTCCTGCCACTATTCAAATGTTGTCCTGGAGTGGTACGAAGCCAACGGGGTCACTTTCGTACCCAAGGACATTAACCGGAACGCACCGGAACTAAGAGCCATCGAAAAATACTGGGCTATTATGAAGCAGGCACTACGGAAGCATCCCAAGGAGGTCAAATTTGAGGAAGACATGAAGAAAAAGTGGGTTTCCGTAAAGAAGAAGCTGCAGCCAGATGTTGTACAGAACCCACTGAGTGGAGTTAAGCGTACGGTTATGGTATTGAAGTTGAAATAAATGCCAAAAGCTTACTAATGGGTTATATTTTATTGTCTGAAAGTTTGGAAAGGATCGGTCAACTAAGGTCTGTATCCGCAATAATCCGGACACATCAAAACATGAATAAAACATAAATTTCGCATTATATTTCCGTCGTAGTTATTTATTTCAGATTCATGGGATGTGTTTTAACAATTCCTGAAGACAAAACATAGTTATTCGGTATTTGCATAAAATTTTCGAACTTTGCGCTTAACTCCGTCCATTAGGGTTTGTACAGACTCTTCAGAAATCGTAGAAGCCGTCTTTGTCCAATTTTGCTGGAAGTGTTTGATGTCTTTGATTCCTTGCTTCTTTCCAGAAAGCTTCCGCTTCATCAGTGCCCAATATCTCTCGATTGGTCGTAGCTCTGGGCAATTTGGCGGGTTTGAGGTTTTTGGTACAATGTTCACTTGATTTGCTTGGTACCACTCCATCACAGTTTTAGCATAGTGGCATGATGCCAAATCGGGCCAGAACAAAAGTTTTTCTTTGTGACTTTTGATGAAGGGTAGCAATCGCTTCTGCAGACACTCTTTCTGATAGATCTTCTTGTTGATTGTGCCTGTAGTGACGAAAGATTTACTCTTTTTGCCACACGTGCAAATTGCTTGCCACACAAGGTATTTTTTGGGAAATTTCGATGCTTTCTTCGTTCTGAAATGCTCAGCTGTAGCATTTCTGGCCATAGCAGAATAAAAAGCCAGCTCTGGAAGCTGCTTGAAATTCTCCAGGACATAAGTTGTATCGTCCATAACAACGCATGAAAACTTCGTCAAATATTCGCAGTACAAACGTCGAGCCCGTGATTTTGCTGCCAAGTTCTGTTTGTCGTTGCGATTTGGAACTGTTTTTACTTTATACGACTTAAGTCTCAAACGTTGTTTTGATTTTTGGACAAAACCAGGCGACATCCCTATTTTACGAGAGACCGTTCGAATGGAGAGATGTTAGTTTTTCGTTAATATCCTTTTCACCTTTCGGTCCATGACAGGAAGCGCGTCCAATGTTTTTGTCACTTCTCGGTTTCCTCTCCACCGTCAAACGTTCCGAAAATGATTTGAGCTCATCGTGAACAGTGGATTTCGGCAAATCCAATGTTTTTGCAAGGTCCCGTATTGACAAGTCAGGATTCGCCGTACGCCCGTACAAAATTCGCTCGCGCACTTGTTTATCTTTCGTCGCCATCTTGAATACTAAACATGAAATGTAAACATCAATCATAGTCTTTTTCATCATAGACTCTCAGCTATACCACAGTGAAAATTTTTCATTCCTACGTGCAATATTTCAATGATTTGAAGGTATCCGGATCAATATGGATACAGAGCTTAGGTAATTTTCTACAGTGTTTTTTTCGTGATGCAATTTGATGTGGGACACCCTTTAGTGAAGAGAAGAGCTATGGGCTAGTGAAGAGAAGAAGGGGTATGGGCTTCTTACATGGGTCAGGAATGTCATGGAGGCTATAAACTTAGCAAATATAGTGTTTACAAGCTCAAAAGAAGAATGGGCAATAGACTCATTTGAATCATTCACATCTTCTTGTTCGGATGAAGTTTCTCTAGTGCTAATTCAGAAGTGTAAAAATATAATACTTCCTATTTTAGTTCAACTATTTGAATTTTTTACTTGGCGACAAGTCCGGGTAGTATTTATACAAAAGGCTAATAAAAAAGATAAGTCTTCCCCCAAACTATTTTGACCAATTAGTCTGTCCTCAATTTGCTTGAAGCTAATGGAAAAACTAATAAATGAATACGTTGAATTTGGAATATTAAAATAACTGAAATACCTTTGAACAAATCGCAATTTGATTATCAAACAGGCAAATAACCAATAACTGCTTTGAGCACACTTGTAACAAAAATTGAGAAATCTCATGATGCCAACGAAGTGCTAATGGCAGCTTTTCTTGATATTGAAGGAGCGTTCGACAATGCATACTACAGATCTATGAAATATCATGGATAGCAGAGATGTTATCAAAACGAGAAATGACATCAACTCAATGAGATCCCAAAAATAATGATAACAGCTGGAAAAGGCTGGTCACAAGGATGTGTACTACGTGCTCTTCTATTGTCTCTAAAAGTTGATGATCTTCTAACGAAACTAGAATGCTTAGGGGTTGAAGTAATTGGATTTGCGAATGAAATAGTCATATTCGTTCGTGATAAATTTGATAAAACCGTTTCTGAAAGATGGCAAATAAAGCGCGATTCAAATTAAATTTGGACGCATTCAAGTGATCATAACTCAAGAATTAAACAGCATAACACGGTTGATCAAAACGTCAAACAAAAGGGTATTTTTTTTCAGCTTTCAAACGATATATAACAAGTTATTACATTTCATCGTTTCGAACGGACTATCGCACTTTACTTATGATCGATGCCATCATGATCTGCACATTCGCTGGTGACACTGTACCGGCGAACTTATTCCACTTTAAACGCATTTGTTGTGCATTTGTCACTTCTTTACCGCATCCTCGAAGTTTTCGCTTGACAATTGCCCAATATTTTTCGATCGGTCTGAACTCAGGGCAATTCGGAGGATTAATCTCTTTGGCGACAAAATTAACATTGTTTGCAGCATACCATTCTAGTACCTCCTTAGAACAGTGGCCGCTAGCTAGATCCGGCCAAAACATAACGTTGGTCTTGTGTTGCCGAATCAAGGGTAAAATCCGCTCTTTCAGACACTCTTTAATGTAAACCTTCGACGTCATTGCGTGAAGTGTGATGAAAACCTTTGTGTTAAGGCCTCAACTGCAGATTCCTTGCCAAATCATTCGTTTCCGAGCAAACATATCAGCAAAAACAAATTTATACCTGGAACATCCCCACGACTAGTTGCCAGGTAAAATTTTCTTCTGGGGATTTGTTTATTATCCATTTTGACATATGTTTCGTCATCCATTGAAATACAGCCATCAAATTTCGTCAAAATTCGTTTGTATAGTAATCGTGCTCGATTTTTGGCCACTAAATTTTGTTTCAGGGAGCGATTCGGATGTTTACTGGCACAAAAAAGACTTATATCCTTCTCTTGAAATGATGTTACACACGGTGGAAAAGTTGGAATCGTATTTCTTTGCCAAAATCACGTATGGAGACACCTAGGTTGCCTTTCACGTACAGTCACCGCCAAAATAAAGTGCCCACTTTTCTCATGAACACGCTTCATCTCTGAAGTCATTGAAAAACGCATTATATCGTATTCATATATTTTTCTAAGCATGATAATATTATTATTTTAAAGATGCATGTGTATTTTTGCAATGGATAATACACATTTTTGCAAAATTATTTTTTGAACCATACATGGTGTAAATTTGGTGTGTCATAATAAAGTGCCCAAATGAAAATATATTATGTGTATGTAATTTTTACATCCAAACGCCCCTCGTATTCAATTTTTTTGACGTTTCCAGGTGTTTGTTGATCTCCTTACGGATTTCAGTTGTCGGTCAGAAAGATTCAATGCGAGTTATCTAAATAACCATGGATAATACGGTGGCAAGCAAAACTATTCCCTTGCAGATCCGAAAATGTGTTATTCGTGACATCGAGAAAGGTGAATCGCATCGTAAGATTTTTGAAAAGTATGGATACAGCAAAGCAGCGGTTACCAAACTTTTCGCAAAGTACAAAACCTATGGTTCAGTAGCTGATCGCCCAGGAAGGGGAAGGAAACGTAGAACAGATTCCCGAACAGATGCGAGAATCATTCGAGAAATTAAGAAAAATCCTAAGGTTACCCTCAGGGAGATCAAGGAAGTGATTCAACAACCGATCTCGGACAGTACTCTACGCAGAAGGATCGCTGAACACGGTATGAAGAGCTTTTGTAAGAAGTTGCCTTTTATTAGCAAAGTCAACAAAACGACGAAACGACTCAAATTTGGTCGGGAACATGCTGATAAACCTTTAGAATATTGGAAGACTCTTTTGTGGACTGATGAGTCCAAATTCGTGTATGGCGTAGACCTGGAGAGGCGCTTCATGATCGACATATCCAGGGCACAGTTGAGCATGGTGGAGGGAACGTGGTGGTGTGGGGTTGTTTTTCTTGGGCGTGTGTTCGTGCTTTGGTAAAAATCGATGGTATTATGACAGCAGAAACCTACATCGACATATTGCGTGAGAATTTGGAGGTTTCGTTGGTTAAAACTGGGCTGTAAAACAAATTTGTGTTCCAGCAAGATAATGACCCAAAACATACCGCGAAGAAGTCAAAGGCATTCTTCCGTTCCTGCCGTATTAAACCTATGGAATGGCCCCCACAGAGTCCAGATCTGAACCCAATAGAGAATCTGTGGGCCATCTTGGATTCACGAGTTGATAAGACAGGAGTTACCAACAAACATAACTATTTTCAAGCTCTTGAGAACGCCTGGGAAGATCTTGACCCACAACACCTGAAGAATCTGGTGGAGAGTATGCCGAAACGTTTGCAAAAACTGTTGGAGGCCAGGGGAGGACACATCAACTACTGATCACTCAACAGACTGGATCTACAACTTGTTTTTTTTAAAGAAAATAAGAAGATGGCACTTTATTTTGACATGCATAATTTCTACTATAGTTTGATCTTTCTTGAAGAAAATAATGAATTTGCAGGACAAGTGTTTTTTTATGTACCAAAAAAAAAAAAAAAAAAAAAAAACGGGCTGCAAAATGGTGAGTAGACACCTGGGATGGAGCGTGCGTCCACGCAACATAGCTATGGTCCTCACAAGTTCCTACCTCATGCTTCCACGGGTCAGGAGATGACAAAGACCGCCAGCTAAGGGTTGCGTACTTAGCTGGTAGTGCAGCCTGGGCACTGTTGTCCTTCTGACTTCAGCTAGATTGAGGCGGTGCGTGCCGAGCGTCTGTCCACCAAGGAGGTGCGGCTCAAACAGCGTCTGTCCGGGCATCAGCGGTTAAGTAAGAAACGCTGTATCGCGTCAACTATACATTAGGTGGCAGCCGCACCAAGGCGATGTAGGCAGCGTGACCCCGGTGAAGTAGCATGCTGAAATCTTACCCTACCACGAAAAATGGAAGTATTCTTTATACGGTATATAATTTCAGATCATCCATGGAATTCCCAAGTATTGTATAATAATTTTGAATTGTTTTCTTCCCCCGTGGCTATGATAATGCAAGTCCTTCTACAATTGCAGCAGGATCAGTAGACATGCAGACATTACAAATATAATTGTTATTATCATTTTATATTATAACATCCCTTCACAATATTATTCAATGCTATTTCCTGCTTCGCATTTGCATCGTTGTAAGTTTTGGCCCACCTAACTCACGTTGTGTATTTGAAAAGATAGGATGGTTTTTACGTTTTTTTTTAGAGAGAGGATAATATACGACAAATTCTACAAAAAAAAAAAAAAAAAAAATATTCGTCGTCCAAATTAGTTAATTCAAAAACTAACATTGTTTATGAGCCTACCTTTTCTATTTTACAGACATAAAGAATCATTTATGGGACCAGTAGGAAAAAAAGAGTTATCGGAGAATTTCCTGTCATTCATTTTTTTTTTTTTTTTTTTTTGGATTTATTGAGTTTCCGTTTTTGGGCAGTAATCATACTCGTATGAAATTTATTTGCTTAAATTTTCTTTGCTATTTTGCTAGGATGCCAGGTGATCAACTTTATTTCATTATATCACGTTGGAATTTTCGCTTTTTTAGAGTTTCAATCATCTAACATCGCATCGGAAGAGGCAAATAGCGGCATTTAATTATTATAATATATGTACATTATGTAGTATTTCTTTACAACATCGTATTATTTCCATCATATCATGACCGTCACATTTTCATACAACAAACCTGATTTAGGCGGTATCTGGCTTAAACACGAAACATACATTCAATTTATGACATCTAGCATTCCTTATATGTCCAGTATATAACGCAGAAAATTACAGCTGTGGTAGGCTTTTGCACTTATTGCTGAATGTATTTTTCATTTCCGGTTTACAAATGGACTTTTTACCAATTCTGAGCTGATCTGATTCATGCAGCGCTGTGTGCCATTTGGCTAGTGTTTGATTTTACATTTCAACCTTTGTCATTACTTGATCATAACTCACAATATTATTATACTTGGTAATATTGTTTTATTGATTTTACTTCAAAGATGATTAAAACATTACTTATTGTTTTTTGCCCATTTATCTTTAACTCCCTTCCACTTGAATCTTCCCATTCCTAACTCGGTATCAATAACTATTAGGTCAGCAAAAATAAAAGCGGATTGCTATTATAAAATCAGCATCTAGTAGCAAATAGTTACCATGGCAACAGTAAATTAAAATGTATAAATGTTAGTTTTGTAAAATCTCAATAGATTTAATAAACTTTTTCAGGATACCTCAAATCAAGATTTTGGTGAAATGCTGCTATCGCTGAAAACGAACGAAAACGTGCTTAAGCGCGAACCACAGAACTCTACACTTTAACACTATACAACATTTCTTGAATTTCAGGATCAACCGAATGAAGATCATATATTATAGATACGAATGCTTGTAGTATTTTTCATTCACATAAATATATACACCATTATATAAATATTTCATGGGAATGGGAGGGACCATCAGGGCACCCGATTGAAGCACTCTGGATGGGGAGAGTGGGAATGCCAACTCCCCATTGCTAACAGTTTGTGAATAGAGGGCGGGCTCTTCTCCCCGCCCATTGGGGCATCCTCATGTCAGATAGCTTGCTCTTTTGACCAATTGTTCAATCTTGTTGTTGGAAGGAGATTCTTTATATCCCTGTGGATACGTATAAGTGATGTTGCATATCGATCCACCCAACCCCTTTTTGGCCCTTCATACAACGGCATGATTAGGATAATCAGTGGTTATTAAAGCTTGATCAAGTCTAACAGAGAGGAGAGCCCATTGCTGTCGGACTTAGTTTCCGTGCTACAATGGGTGGTAGTACATATCATACATCATACATCATACACCAGACAAAAAAAAAAAAAAAAAAATATGCAAAAAAAAAAAAAAATTTTTTTTTTTTTGGTAAAGTGTGTGGAAAAAAGGAAAGGGGGGGGGGGGGGGTTTTTTTTGGGGGGGGGCACCCTTCCCGGGGTTTGTGGGGGTGCTTTTGATGGGGGGGTGTTACTTGTGTTTGTGGGGTGAACGTGGTTGTGGGGGGTTATTGTTGTTTTGTGGGGGCGGGGAGGTTTGTGTTTGTTGATAATTTTTTTTTTTTTGGGTGGGGGGGGGGAAAAAAAAATTACATTTTTGGGAATGCCTTTCAAACGTGTTTTGTTGTATTAAACCGTGCATCCAGATTTACATTAATCGAGCTTTAGTTGTGTCTTAATCCATCATTCAATCCACTTCCTGAGCATAAAAAAGCAGGAAAGGCAGTCAACAATGACGAATTTACTATTCAAACTACATATTGCTTCAGCTTTATTCGATACTCTTTATTTTTTTAAGAGAGGATCAAGAACATTTTGAAGAGGATCAGACATCTTGAAATTACCCCAGCGAGCTCATAAGAGTACATACAGCTAAATTAGTGTTCAGTAAAATTAATCGTGAATGTTTCATCGATTTTGCAAACCCCAATTTTTCTGAAATTCCGACGTGTTATCGTAATTCCTGGAGTTTTCCTAAAAAATTTCGAAGTTTTCAAATTTATGTTTTTTTTTGCAAGTTTTCCCTGTGGGTGGCCACCCATAAATTTATTTCTTGTTGGATGTATTTAACTTTTCTAGTTTCGAGGCTAGTTTTACGATGGTGGAGAATACATTGAAGAAGCTCCAATTGTCTTGTCCCTTCGAAGCTAGTTCCCAGTAGTTTGAAGATGGCCAACATGTAGCCAATCTGCTTACCAACGAGTGAACTTTGAAAATCAGTTTAAAACGTGAAAAAAGTTTGCTTAAAAAAGAAAATTTGATTTGTTTTCAGAGATTGTAAGGATTTTTTTTCGAATAACTTAATTAACACTTGGATGGAATTCAGACAAGTTTGTTGGAGTCAGGGAATTTGGTGGATATAAAATTTTGTGAATTTTCAAGAAAACTTCTGTCGTTAAGCGATGATAAATCAAGCGGCCAAACACGTTTTACATCTGTAGTAATCTGTGATGTGATCTGTAGTAGAGGTCTGGCGATGATTTTTTCAACTTTCTAAAAACAGAAGCAGTTCACACAATCAAACCAATTCAATAGTAAACATGTCGAAAGCTCTTAATATGTTACCGTGAAAGCGCACCAAAAAATTGAGATCCAATCGAAAATATCTTTGAAATAAGAAAAAAAAATTGAAAAGGTTCCTCCGAAACTCATGATTTGATTACTTCATAACACACTAAACGCAACAGCTGTGCTCTAAGTTCATATAGAACCAAACTAACCCAGCCCGTCAATCCATCGTCTATTTGACAGGTTGCACACTTTCTATGCAAATCATTCTCAGACAGGCAGACGGACACGGTTGGTTCATACCAACAGCTGTGTGGCAAAGATTTATGTAACCATTGTTCTCTTTTATCCACAAAACATTGGAGCAAATTACCAACAATTTAAAACAAAGCAGGTGGCGATGTAGATCGGTGGAATCACTTAATTGGAGCACATCGAAACCAGATAAACGCCTCCTCTCTTATGCTACATGCTGCATTACGAGCGTCGAGCAGCTTCCTGGTAAGGGTTTTTTGTGTGTGAAACAGCTAACTATTAACTAAACGACGACGAAGACGACGGTGTAAGTTTTACATAAAGTCAATCGCACCGAGATGGAAGCAAGCGATTAACAATCAACGGAGAAAGCGCATTTACCTATGGTTCAAAATTTTCTCCTCGTTACCACAGCACACATAAGTAGCATTTAGTTGTGCACAATTTTTGCTCCCGATAAAAATCATTATTTCGAACATTGTTATCGTCGAGTTACAGTCGTGGCAGAGCTACCCGGTAATCTCGGTTGTTTTGGTTGGGGTGTGTATTGCTACCTTCCTCTTCTGTTTTGTTTGCACGTCTTTATTTTGCCAAAACGTGGTTCGTTGATGAACGATTAGATGCGATGATTGATGGTTTATGAGGTGGGAATAGGAAGAAGCAACCGACTGTGGTTTGCCTTTATTTGCACCTGGTAGTAGATGAGTGCTTCCTACTAAACACGTCAATTGCGATGTTTTTTTTACAGTCATACAGTTGGAGAAAGTATAATCTAATTATGGTTTCATGTTTGTTGGTTCAATCGATTTTTCTTTTAAACGGTGACCCCTTCTATTGATTCATAAAAAGACATGTCACGAATCACTCTTTCGCAGTGTTTCCAAAACCTAAAACCCGCATTGCACATGAACAACGGTAATGACAAGCCATTTACTTTTTCTAACATTGTACCAACTTGCCACCTCAACTATGCCTTGAAATTATCGTTTGGCTAGGGAAAAAAAAATAACAAAAGTACTCATCGGTCCATGAACACACAAGAAAGTCCATGCGCTCTCCATATGTAACCATGCCAAACTGAAGTACTCAACCTCTATTGCAGTACTACACACAAGTTACTTTGAGTGGTTGCTTCCTTTTTTCTCTTTGAATTTATCAAAGCTCCATCATACGTCAGGAACTAGAAGACAGTTCGTACTAATCTTCCACTGTCTATGTTATGTCATGTTTACCAGCATAACGTCTCTATTGAAGAAACTGCCTTCGTTGCTCCCATTTGACATGCATGCATCACATTGGTAGTACGGGTAAAAGGCAAAAGCCTTATAAGGCGTGCTTCAGTTATAATCCTGACACACAGATAATTTTTTAGCACTACCCCTAGTGACTAACATTTTTTTTAAGTGCGCTTGATTTGATATTTTCGTTTGAAAGGTAAGATATTGATTGCAAATCGTGTAGCTCTCAAGAACTTGTCCTTGATGGATAGCAAAGATACGCCCACTTTGCAACCAAATTCTCAGCTACTTTAATATTTGTTTGCCCTAATTGGTAGTTGATAATATGAATGAGTAATCTATATCAGAGGCCGCAATAAGCAATAAACAGAGGACGGAGCGTACAAACAAAAGTTACTTTCAAAAAAGTTTGACAAACAAAACCACGAGACTTGATCTATTGAAATTCCGTCTGCGTAATCTAATATAGTTATACCACGGTTCTCTGGGTTTCCACAGAAGCAAGCTTTGCAGCGAAAGGTAAATATTACCCAATATATCCCAGGGTTTGCTTCTTCCGCAGTATTTTGCTTCTGACTGTTTGCTTCCCACAATTTTCTTCGCAAGCAAAGTATCGATGTTTGATGTTTGAACATGAACATAATGGAGCTGCAAAAATTCGACCGCACATTCGTTGCGGAGAAGTTATGGAGCAAGCGATAATATAGGTTAGTCTGTCAAAAAAGTTAAGCTGGTCAAGTGGAACGAAACAGAAGTACCGTTGGCAATGAAACAATAGAACGTGTAGATTGACAAACGAATACGGAACTGGGGAATGGATATCTGGAGAACTTCGAAGAAGAATGTTATAAATGGAAACATTTATGAACATTTTGGGCACCCTGCGCGAAACTGAGCGATGCGTTGGTACACGTTAAGTTAAAGTGGACCGAAAACGGCACCTATTTTATGTCACTGATTTCGGTTCGTGAAAACGACTACATTATACAGGGGAAAGAAATCAAGCGATTGGGACTTGACTCAGCAGAAATACGTGAAACTTCCCGTTTTAACCCGTTTAATTTTACTCTTAAGGGTTTTCAATTAAGGACTGTAACGAAGCAAATTTGAAAAATTCAAAACACAATAGCTATGTAATCGTCGAATCCATGCACCCCTCGCTTATTGTGTTTACAAAGCTATATTGTCAAAAAGCCTTTTGACGTGTAATGAGCATTTTTAAAAGCTTTGTTTAACAGTGGCAATGAATCAAGCAGAGCGCCGCAAAATCATCGTTTTCAAATGGATGGAAAACTTTCAGCGCCCACATATCATTATTTCATCGTAAAAGAATTAAATATGCCGAGGAGTACCGTCGACGGCGTTTTTAAACGGTATTCCAAACACTTGTCAACAACAAGGAAGGACCAAAAATTTGTTCCTCAAGCACCTCGGGTTCCTAGTTTCTACCACAATTCTTCGGAATCGACAGTTGACAGTCTTAGATGTTGCAAAAAAGTGTGGAACCAATGGACAATGGTTGAAAGAGTCAAGCAACGAAGTGGAATGAAAACTTACAAGAAACAGAAAGCAACAAAAACATCAGAAAAGATCAAAACTAGCACTCGAAAGCATTATGAATTTCTCGAAAAAAGCAATGTTCATCTAATTTCTGGCAATGAGGCATACGTTAAAGTGGATTTTGCAACACTTCCTGGACCGCAATACTACACGGAACTAGAAGGAGAAACTCTTCCGAAATCCAAAACCACCTGGAAAAGTTTGGAGGAAAGTATCTTGTTTGGGAGACAAACTGTCAATGCGAAAGCCGGAGTTCTGCTTTCGTGACAAGCGGTACAACCAATAAGAATGTGTACAACAATGAATGCTTAAAAAACGTTTACTTCCGTTCTTTTGAAGCTCATTATTTTGTCCAGATCTTGCGACGAGTCTCTACGATAACGATGCGCTGGCATTTATGAACAGTAATGATATACAATTTGTGCCCATAAATATGATCCACCATCCACCAAATGTTTCACAGTGTCGACCCCTCCAGAGATACTGGGCAACTATTAAGGGGAGTCCAACTGGTCCATGTTGTAAGAACCATGAATGACATTCGCAAGAAATGGAATTCTGCCAGTAAGAAGATCTCGGATAGTACTGTCGTGAACCTCATGGCAGGGGTCCGAACAAAGTTGCACTGGGAATGGGAGAGTAAGAGCGATTGAACTAAAACGAGCTGCAATATTTCTAAAGCCATGTCTCAAACTATAATAACTTTTAAATAATTAAAATAATGTTTTCGAAAAAGTAACGTGTACTTGAATTTTATTAGTTTGGTTCGTCACGGTCTTTATATATTATATTTTGGTACATTTATATATTTTTCTGCAACTGACAAACCGTACGGATCACACTTTATTACGTTGGTTAGATTTTAAATTTGTTGTAAATGAATGCAGGATACCAAACTGTTTTCTCTGATAAAGAATTAAGTGACGACAAAATTGGATTCTTTTAGTATCTCTTTCGAAAGATGTCTTTGGATCCGCGAAAAAATAAAAATTATACACGTTACGAGCAAAAACCGGATCGTGTTCCATCTTACAAGCCTTCCCTCTACATTATACATTTCATTCAACAGCATCGCAGCTAACCAAAACATTTATTTCTGATTAACTAACAAATCGCACGAAGGACACCTCATCCAGCCTTGATGCAAGGATGTGATCAGTTTGCCTCATTTACTTGTAAAACTACGATTTATTAACGTTCAAATTTAATGATTGAACACGAAAAAATCCGGACACCGAAGTCTTGTTTACTGTTCTCTTAGTTCAATCTAACATGTATGACCATTGTTTCAGTGGTGATGGGTCATTAGGCCGAATGCCATTAGGCCAAATGGGTCATTGTGCCAAATGGGTCACATAGATGACTAAGTGACTGATAATTGATTTTTTTGTTTCTGTTTGCTTGGAATCCCTTTCTGTTCTAATTGATGGAAAAAAAAAACTTCAACGAGGCATGTTAGCGGATTTAAAGTTTTAAAATTCTAAAGAACTTCTTACAATTGAGAGGAGAAAAAATCCCTCATTTCAATTCATTGATTACTAAACTAAGTTCAATTTTCAAAAAGACTTCAAACGAACGGAAAATGGGAGCATGGATTGTTTCATGTTCCAAACATATCAAATTAAATTCTTATACTGTAAATTTTAAATTACAAAGAACTTCTCATGATTCGAGGAAGAAAAAATCATAATAGTTCATTGCTTAACATTTTTTTCTTCAAAGTACTAATTTCTAACTTTAACTTATAGCAGATTACCAGATTTTAAATTAGAAAGAACAGCTCATCACTTAAAGAAGAAGAAATATCTCATAAAAGCTCATTCGTTTAAAGCTAAAAAATATTTCAAAAAATTCTAAACTTAATCTTCCACAAGGCATTCTGGCATATTGCGAGTTTTGAAATAAGAAAGATTTGCTAGGTGCTGCATGATGCAAATAAGGAATCATTGGTTTCATGTTCAGAAGATTTCAAGAAATTATGAATTAAATCTTTCACATAACAGCTAAGAAGTTTGAAAGTATTAAAATTAGAAAGACCTGCTCATGTTTTAAAGAAGGAATCATCTACTATGAAAGTTTTTTTAATAAGGATTTCATGAAATGTCTAGTTCAATCTGCTACTTTTTAAATTCGGCCAAGTGACCCATTCGGGCTAGTGGCTTTCGCTCTAATGGATTTTGACCTAATAGCGTTCGGCCTAATGGCTTTTAGCCTAATGGCCCATATGGCTTAATGACTTTCGGCCTACTGATTCATTCGGCCTAATGGCGTTTGACCTAATGGCATTCCGCTTAATGACGTTCGGCCTAATGGCTTTACATCATTTCAGTCTTCTTTCTTAGAACTTTTCAAACTTTTCTTCGTACACGGTCCATCATATTTTGAACGGGCCCTGTTCCCACTTGTCTGACGGCCAAGTTCCATTTTCGCTTGAAATCCTTCAGGTCAATTGCAGTTGCACTCTTTTGCTTTAGTACGTGCTTCACAATGAAATAGTTCTTCAATTGGACTTAGGTCCGGAATATTGACCAAATTCATCTTCTTGGGAATCTCTGTGGCGCCATTTTCGCTTCAAAAAGGCTGTATTCTCTTCCATAGCCACTTGTCCTGGTGAATTTGCTCATCATGGTTCCAGAGATAATGCATGAACACACAACTGCAGATTGCTTATCAGATTAGAAACTTTTGAGGGGATTTCGATTTCGTTTTGGTTTCACATTCTTCCTGTTCCGGTTAACGAAGGTATAAGATTTCTGCCTACAAATTTGATTGAAAACTGTCAGGCAGTATGTTTCTTCGTAGTTTTGATTGTATTTGGTTGACAAATTTTCATACATTTTCGTCATTTTCTGCATTTTGAACTGTTCTGCACCACTGTGCGCCACAGAGATGTCAGTCGGCAGCTGGATGGAAATAATTCTTGGTGAATTGGTATGTTTGTCATAGAGAAGATGTCTAGCGATCGAGAATCGAAATCTGGCACGATTTTGATATCCAAGATGGTCGACCGAAGTTCAAGATGGCCACATTTTCTTAAAGATTTACTATCGGAAGTCATGTAATATTGGTATATTTGGTATGTAGGGAAGATGTTTAGCGATCGAGAATGGAGATCTATTTTGACTTCGAGGTCCATGTTGGCGGACCGAAATTCAAAATAGCTGCATTGCATAAAAAAAATACTATAGGAATACATGCAACATGGGTACATCTGGAATAACGAAGATGTCGCCGATAACATAGTTGTAAATGAGAGGTCGTTTTTTTCGGTGACAACTAATTACCGACGGATGTGGGTAATTCAAGACGGATGCCTTTATAAACAATAACTATCAGAAGTCATGCAATATGGGTATATTTTATTATTTTTATTATGTATTTATTGGTTTTATTCATCTGACAATAGTCTCAATGAATCAATACTATAGCTCTTTAAACCTCAACAGTAATATTAAAATCAAAATCTGGATACCATTGGATAGACGCGCTAATCATTGACTTAACTGGCTCGTTCAGATCATACTCGTAGTAGCGTCGAGGCAGGCGAAAGAATTCACTGGACCGAAGTGTATACCCAGGCACGTTTACGTCCAGCATATCCAGGAGATATGGAGCGTTAAGTTCACCAGGCAAAATTTTGAACACGAACACAGCTTAAGCAGTTTGTCTGCTTCAATGTTTTTATGCCCAGCAACCGACATCTGGCTTCATATGGTAGCAGATTCAATGTGTCATTCCAGGGAAGGGAGCGTAAGGCGAATCTAATGAACTTCCATTGTACAGCTTCAATTCGATCGATTACTGTTATGTGGTATGGGTCCCAAGTGGTCCAAGTGTATTACAGGAGGCAATCCAGTATCCTTACTCTTGGAGCTGACGAAGTTCCAATATCGCTTAGGTTTTTGCTTCAGATCACATTCAGTTTTCCTTGCGTAACTCGATAGATTATACCGTTGACTACAACATTTATAGAAGAACTTGTTTAGAGATACTCGGTGAACAGTATGTACGACGAGCTGTATTCCGTTCCGTTTTACAAACTCGAAATTCACTGTTCGACCATGGTGGTTCCATGGAGGACATTTTAGAGGCACACAACCGTGGAAAACTTGATGAAGAATCTACGAAAATTTGCCTATACAATCATCGACCTCGACAGACAGCAGACCAACCGAATTCCATCAATCGTTGACACATGGCATCATAGTTAGCATTTTTGAAATCAAAGGCAGTAAGGTCATGTTTGCTGTAGGCATTACCTGTCTCAATACAGTTTTGAACGGTCATTATATGAGGAGGATGGCACGGATCAACGGACATTAATGGGTCGACAGCTTTTTCTAACTCAAATTCCCACAAATTTCCCAAACGAATCATTAACAAGACCGAGGTTAAGCGTGTTTCCTGCATGATTCTTGACATCGTTTACTTGTTCTAAGCCGTTCGAATACATGCAATCCAATAAGGTAGTGCATTATCGAGATAAAGTTGAATTAGAACGTTCAACAACACCATACGGCCCATCTAATCGCGTCCATCGAGGGTAGATTGTAGTCCCCCAATACATCGAGCTTCTCACCGTTCACACTGGCCATAGAGATTTCCTCCACACATGCAACATGACGACGTAAGACCAAATGATCACTCGACATATCTAGAGGTGTAGACAATAAGCGAGTAGTGACTGAGTTTAACAGTGATCCAAACATGTTCAATAGTATGATCGTATATCTCCAGTGTCTAGGACGATAATATGTTATGCAAAGCAATTAATACACCTCCGCAATGTATTTTGTGGCTTGAGGTCCCATCGATAGACCGTGTATCTCTCATCAAACAACATCCGGGACTTTAAACTCAGGACCTGTACGACCTGATGAACGCTGGCTGCAATGACTCAACTGTGATGGGGGAATGCGGGACTTCTTCTTAGCGTTTTCAAGCTTATTGCTTTCACAATTAGCTTATCGCTTGCTATCAACTTAGTGTTCTAAAATGCACTTCCACAGTTATTAATTGAGAGCTTTCGATGCCAGGTATTATTTTGCATTAGTATGATTGTGTGGCAAATACAATCATACCCTATGCCCAGGGAGTCGAGACATTTTCCTTAACGAAAAATTCCTAGACCAGACCGGGATTCGAACCCAGCCACCTCCAGCATGGTGTTGCTTTGTAGCTGCGCCTTTGCCGACTGAGCTAAGGGAGGCCCCAATGCGGGAACTTCCAACGTGCAAATACTGGTGCGTCCCGGTAAAAAAAAATCTTAACTGAAACTCATGACAGGGGTGACGTATGGCGATGTCTCTTGTGGTTGAAGCAGTGGTATCATTGGTCTTCTGGTTTTCAATGGAATCCGATTTTTTTTAGAATCATTGTCCTCAAATTTCTCGAACAACAATCGCGCAGGCCAAGTTGCTGGATCCAATGCCATGGATTTTAGTGATGGATCTAATCCAATCATAGAGGACACGAAATTGATCATACTGATGTCCTTATCCTTGAGGACGAGTTTCATAACAACTGGATCAACGTCCAACGCGTGATTGGCTTTAACCATGCTACAGACTGCAGACAGGTACAACAAATTTTTTTGACCTAACCAATCAGACCAAGGCCGCAGCACATGGGCCCGCAGGTCGCCTTCTACTCTATCAATCTAACTTGCTCGTTGCACGCCTCTTCTTCTTGTGACCGTCGGTTCGTTTTCAAAAATAACTTTAACTGGGCTGTCGTCCGACATTCTTACAACATGCCCAGCCCTCCGTAGTCGATTTTAGCGGTGTGTACGATGGGAGGTTCTCCCAGCAACTGATGCAATTCGTGGTTCATCCGCCTTCTCCACGTTCCGTCTTCGATTTACACTCCACCGTAGATTGTACGCAACACCCTCCGTTCAAAAACACCAAGAGCGCGTTGGCCCTCCACGAGCAATTTCCAGCGATGGAGAATCGAGATCCATCATGATTTCTAATCCAAGATGGCGATTTGAAACTCAAGATGGCTGTATTTTCTTAAAGATTTGCTATCGACAGTTATGGCATATGGGTATATGAGACCTGGACACACAGTTCGGCCACCCTTAACAATCTCATTGACTTCTCATATTATTTGAAGTGTTGCTTGATAAGTTTAACGTAACCGAATGGAACGTAATTTATAGAGTAACGACCTACATTTCTGACATATTTCCGGAACGGGTTGATCGATTAAAAAAATACTCAGACATAATATGCATCACCTCCACTCATTATATGTTATCAGAATTGATAGGCGATCGTTTGTTGTTGCAACTTTGCAATTTGAAAATAAGGTGGACACTATTTATTTATGAGGAATATTTTAAATGTACACATTGTGTTTTGTCTCAATTGAGCACTGAATAAAACGCACATAAATGAACGCATAAATTACAGTAAACTATCACAAAACTCTAATTCCTACTTAAATGTCCCACAAGAAAGAAGCACCGCAAACGTCTAATTGGTCGAGAATTCGAAAAATCACCGCTGCAGAAAAAATGTTCATAATGATGTTTCGACTACAAATTCGTCTCTGGATGGGTTCTTCCAGCTAATCATATAATAAGGGGAACGAGCACGCCTTCTCTATTTATAGAAAATATCCATGCGATGCGCAACATTATATAAAAATAAAACATCAAGTGAAAGCTCGCAGCCCTTGACTTCGGAAAATTTGTAAACAAAAGCTCGGAAATGTATTATGCCACACAGTTACCAAAATCAAAACAACAGCGTAGCATCACAGCTCTTCACAGTTGAGTTGATGTCGGTAGCGTACCGCAGGTGGCGCCTGCCTGCTGATCTCTTGTGCGTCTTGTACACATTGTGTAATCCACTACGTCGACAGTTACTTATTTTCCCCTTACCAGTTATACCGGGAAAATGTTAATTGGAGCGCTTTCTTCGCCACACCCCAAATTGCTTCATTACAACAGAAAATAAAACCTCTGCTGCTGGCTGTTGATCCTACAATTTGTTGTGGCTAATTTCGATCATTTTCGCCGCACAATTCGGCTCAAGTAGGCAGTGTTGACTTGATATTTCCATCTTGTGATAAAAGTTACGTATACATAGCTGGTATGGATGCACGCTCCAGTGGTTGCCAATTCACGTTTCAACCCAAGAGCTGCGAAAGCGAAAAATTTCGCTTTTCAAAATAAACATCTTAGCGAACGCCCCATAAGCACCCGGTCGGTGGCTGAATGTTTAGCCGCTTTCGATGGATTATGCAATTTTCCACGAATGCAGCGACCCAGTTGCCAAATGAAAACAAACGACTAAAAGTTTTCCAGTGTATTGTTTGTTTGATACGGTCGATAAAATTGCTCGATGTGATAACTTCAGATGCAAATCGATGTGATCTGCAGAAGCTTCACGAACTTTCATCAATCCTTGTTGGATTTTGCATTTGCAGTTTTATCAAAGGCAGTCAAACATATCTAAGTATGTCCAATTCGGAACGAAAAAGGATTGTAGCTTTAAAACATAATTTGACGAAAAGTTTGATTTCTTAGAACTTGATATTTATTTTCCATTTTCTTGATTTTCAAACTTAATTATACTTCTTTGTTTGTGATAAAAAAAAAATCCTTCATTCAATTCAGGTTATGGTGGTCAGAATTTAAAAAAAAAAATCACGAAGAAACCATACCAATTTGATGAACAGCAGCAAATGAATAAAGTATAAATGCATGTCTTTGCATGCGAAATTTTTGCACTTTCATAAATTAGCGCAAATTTTTTTTTTCTTTTATTTCTTGATCATCGCGATTTTCAGCCTTGGGCTGGTTCATCTCCCGTCGTAGTCACTCAAATACCTCTTTTTGGTATTCTCGTAACTTGCTAGGGGGTGAGATTCGAACTCGTGACTTTGGCGTGAGAGGTATGGCTGTTAACCAATACGCCGAGGTCGCCCCAGCGCAAATACCTCAACAAAACGAACAAAACGAACAAACCGAAAAAATAATGACGAGGTGTAAAAACCAATAAGAAATTATAAATAATAATTTGAATATTTGAATCATATTTGTAAACTAGTGACCATCATACCGGATCCTGAACCATACCGATTCGACCAACAGCAAGGTAACCGGTTGGTTACCCAGTTTCTGCTAATCGTATAGCCCCAAAAAGGCTACAAACACCATAACTCAATCCGCTACTTTTTCCTTTTCATTTGCTTTAAGTTAAGAGGTCAAAACGAGTCAGGAAGTAAACCACAAAAGCCTCAGGCCGCTTGCATTCATCGGTTGTATATGCAGAAAGCAGCAAAAGAGTTATAATAACAATAATAATACCGATACGATGCTTCTGCTACCGCAAGTGCTTCGAAAAGCTACGTAATCGGATATTTATTTTATATGGTTACAGCGATGATGGTAGTGCACACTCAGTGGCTCAGCACAACTGTTTTAGGCTGTTGCGTTGCGTAGCTATGGTTTTAAAAATATCTCTATGTATATAACAAACCATAGAAGGCAGAAAACTCATACACCACCCAGCTCCGTCGACCCCCTTCAGTTTTCCGCCCTAAGCGATCACTGCACCATCAAGCAGTCAACGACGGCTGCAGCAAGTTTCCCCATCCTCTTTTTTCTCGACTATTATCTCTCCTCTACGGTCGGTTGTTTTCCACCTGGCTGGCACTTAGCGGAGGTTCCGTGCGATATTCCATTGTTTACACTTTTCTACACGTTGGTAACAACACACTTGAAAATTTCGATGACTTTACTTTAACATATGCACGCACATGAACAAGCAAGAACATATGTGTGCGGGAAATTGGCAGTGGTAGTACCAGCATTATAGACCGATCGTTCTCTGACGCAACACGCTCTCCATATGTGTGTTTGTCGGACGTATGTTCCGTTGGGCCGGAATGGTTAATTAAATGCATTGTGTACCTAATGATCGTGGAACCACCCGCCACCGCCGTCTGTTTAGATTCGCACATTTTTGCGACTGAAAAAAGTAGTGTTTCGAGAATTCTGGGAAACAGACTCGCACGATGGTGCAAGCCATGAAACGAACGACTTGTCGAGGGGAATTCAATGTGCGCTTGGCTACATTGAGCCATAAATATTTATTCTAGATGAATCATCATTGTTGGGCAGGTATAATATGACAATACTTTACACCTTACATGGCAAGTAGTGCAGAGGTCACAGTCGAATTTCCTAAATTAATTTGAGTAGCAACAAATGCGGGAATTCAAACGCTTGTTGGTATGGGTGCCTGCACTTCTAAGCCGGATAATATTAAACAACTCAATCGGAGGGAATATGAGTTATTTTTGGTCATGCATGGGAAAATAGAATCGAAACATGGGGCAAACGAAATTGGTTAAATACTGTGTACTTAGAGAGTTTGTTTATAATAGACGCTATTTGATGAATTTATCCAAATATACTCGGAAGCCTTCTTTACAGCATGTACCGGAGATCGCTCTCGATTAAACTGGTTAACCTGACTTATCTCTGTGCAAAAAAAAAAAGTTTTTCGAGAGTATATCGGTTTCATGCAGGGTTGTCACATGCACAGATTTATCAAGATTGACAGAGATTTTTTCATTTTTTTTTTCATACAGATATCTGTATGTACACCGTGTCCAATATATTCTCATACAAAATAAAACTCTATTTATTTCAAATCAATAATCCAGATTTTATTGATAACTTTACCCATTAAATTGCAATAGAATACTGATCAACTACAGCATATGTTTTGGAATAACACCACCTTTAACCTTCTTGACCAGCTCCAGCCGTTTTTCGAAACCGTCACAGGCGGCACGCACGACTTCCATCGGCATGTCGTCCCAAATTCGTTTGATTGCGGTTTTGAATTGGTTCATATTCGACGCCCTGTGGTCATCTACCTCCGCCAGCATGTATGACCATACAAAATAATCCAACGGATTCAGATCTGGTGAACTGGGAGGCCATTCTTTCTTGTCCAAAAAGTCGGTCAAATTTTATCGGCACCAGCCCTGAACGAGATTTGCAGTATGCGATGGCACTCCGTCCTGCTGAAACACATAGTGATCATCTCCAAACACTTAATTGAAAACGTTCAATTAAAAAATAGTAATTTGAAATTCTAGATATAAGAAAACCATTGTTCCTCATGCTTTGTTTAAAATTTCCACCACAATTTTCCCATCCATAAAATTGTAATTCCTATTAACCTCGAGACGGCCGCGAGTAATCGGTTCCACCCCCTTAACCTTAGTACTAAGATAACTGATGTATATAAACATGAAAACTTGGCTCTGTAAAGTTGATTCGATTGAGCCTGTACAAATAAATGAATTCATAAAAAAAAAAATCTCCAAACACCTCTTGTACATATAGCTTGACAACTTTCTCCAAAACTTCCGTTTTATAATATGCGGCATTCACTTTAACGCCTTTTTCGATGAAAACCAAATTCCTCCCCAAACCATCACTGACGCAGCACTTTGGAACCGTGGAATATTTCCTATCACTCTCTGGAACAGTTCTCGAAGAGAGAGTCCACAATCTGTCGTTCTGGAAATTGTGGGATTGTTTCAAGACGAATAACTTTTCGTCGGAAAAGATTAATTCTTCCCCACCGTTTCAGACATTCCTTGAGATATTGCTTCTGGCGTTTCTATAAAGGTTGTACGGAATCAAATTGCACCACTTTTAAATGGCTGTAACTTTTTACCTGTTTTACCTGTGTTTTCTATTGAAATTTTGGGTGGAATTAGTTCAATGTGTATTTGTATACGCTGTGTATGTTTCACTAGCAGATATGCAATCGTTGCGAAGATGGAGTCGGAAGAACAGCAGCGACGCAAAGAAATTTTGCGCACGTACCTTGAAAATCCGGATCTTTCTCAACGTGCCAACAGCAGGAAGCTGGGAATGGTACATTCTACGGTGTCTCGTGTTTTAAATCGGTACCACGAACGTTTGACCATCGATCGGAAAGAAAAAAGTGGCAAAAATGGATCTCCGTATAGTGTTAAGGATCACAAGCGGGTAGTTCAGGTTTTCAAGAGGAATCCCAACAGTTCAGTTCGAGATGTGGCGAAGAAACTGAATCCAACCAAAACTTTCGTGCAAGATGCGAAAAAACGTGATGGACTACACACGCACAAAGTCCAAAAGGCGAGTAATCGCGATGAACGGTAGAACACGGTAGGTAAAACACGGAAGCTCTACACCCAGATGTTGACGAAACCACATTTCCTCGTTATGGATGATGAGACGTATGTAAAAGCAGACTTCCGGCAGCTTCCGGGGCTCCAGTTTTTCACTGCTCATCATAAGTTCGATGTCCCTGAGAATGTTAGAGAGCAGAAGATGTCAAAGTTTGCCAACAAATATATGATTTGGCAAGCAATTTGCTCGTGTGGAAAGCGGAGCACTCCATTCGTGAAAACTGGAATGGTCAATGGACAGGGGTACCTAAAGGAATGCCTCCAAAAGCGTCTACTTCCTCTTCTGATGTCACACGATGGTCCTACGATTTTCTGGCCGTATTTAGCCTTGTACCATTACTCGAAAGAGGTTTTGGAGTGGTACAAGGCTAAGGAGGTCAAATTCATGCCGAAGCACCTCAATGCCCGGAATGCACCGGAGCTGCTGCCAATGGAAAAGTACTGGGCCATCATGAAGCAGGCACTTCGGCAGCATCCTAAGGAAGTGAAATCGGAGGAAGATATGAACTTTCTTGTAATGAAATCAGGGATTCCTGAGCTTGTGATTCTAAGAAATCCCCGGAGGACACCTGAAGGAACTACACAAAAACTATAAAGTAATTACTGATTCTAATTTTTGGAGAAAATCTTGATATGTTGGAGAAATCTAAGAAGATATATTTGCACAAATTCTATAATCTCATCTATTTAGTTCTTAACTTAAAAAACTCCGCAAGGGGTTTTTGCAGATTTTTTTTTTTAAATTTTCTAGGATTTCTGCAAGGATTCTGACATATAGATCTCCAGAAATTACTTCAATAATTTCTTCAAGTATTCCGCTGGAGGAGTGTTTGTTTAAAAATGATCAAGAGATAGCTCCATAAATTTCGGCAGAATTTCCTGCAGGGAGATACAAAAATACTTCCCGCAGAGGAATTTTGGGAAGTTAGAATAATGCTCTCGATAGTTATTTTTTGCAATACGACGCATAGTTATTTGGAACGTGATTTTTTAATATCTTTAATATAATATAATTGCAGTGCGAAACCTATAAATATATGTTGCGCAATTGTTCAACAGTTCCAGATCAATGGCACCGATTACAAAAAAAGGCTTGTGGGCTTTGGCTCAGATTGAGCATCGGTAATGATAAGTTCTGACCGATCCGTCAAGAAGTTGCTGAAACGTGACTGTCCTCAATTGATAACTATCAAATGTACTTGCCACTCTCTGGCTCTTTGCTACGAATGCGAAAAGCTGCCATTGTACCTGTAGCAATTGATGCGAGGCCTATTTTTTTTCTTATTGAAAGTATGTATTTGAGTAAGGAGAGGGCTGTAGCAGAGTTGATATTGGTGAATTTCTACTAAAGCTAAGTTCGTAGACTTAAATTTCAACGAACTTTTGGAAGAAACAAAATACAAGACGGAACGTGGAGGAGGCGAATGAACCACGAATTGCACCAGTTGCTGGGAGAACCTCCCATCGTACACATCGCTAAAATCGGTCGACTACGATGGGCTGGGCATGTCGTAACAATGTCGGACAACAGCCCTGTAAAAATGGTTTTCGAAAACGAACCGACAGGTACAAGAAGAAGAGGCGCGCAACGAGCAAGGTGGAGCGATCAAGTAGAAGGCGAGCTGCGGACCCTCCGCAGACAGCGAGGCTGGCGAGGTACAGCCATGGACCGATTACAATGGAAACAACTTCTGTGTACAGCAGAGGCCACGCCGGCCTTAGTCTGATTGGTAAGATAAGTAACTTTTGGAAAGGTCGGTTTTTTTTTCTACAATTCTGCGCTTATTTATCTGAGGTTTGCCAAACTTTGAGGAAATTCTACCAACTTTAATGAAGTTCTGTAAACCATGCTGATTTTTTCCAAGTTTATTCAAGTTTTGTGAAATTTTATAAAGTTTTGAGATCTTTATAGAAGCCTTTTGTAATCTTCTAAAGTCTTGCACATTTTGCACAAAGTAGTTCGTTGTAGTTCAGTGAAATATGTTAGAACTCTTTGAAGTTCTGCGAACCGACCCTAGTAGCACACTTGTTACAAAACAGTTGAGGTGACTGAATTGTGAATCAATTAAGTCACAATCAAGTTGCTGCAACTATTTTTGACCATTGTGTGCTGCTTGGGGAGCTTCTATTATGTACCTCGTTAAGTGGCTTCGAACGAACATTTGGAAAAATCGTGTATCACTGATTCCACGAGTTCTATGAGCTTTGCTGAGCTCTATGTTCTGTGAATTTTGCTGAAACTTTACAAGTACTGTAATCTTTGCTGAAGTTACTCCGCTGTAGTTATGCGGTTTTGGTCCCAGTTCTTCAATCTCTATTGAAGTTATTCAAACTTTACTGTAATTCTATGAACTTTTTTGAAACTTTTCAAACCTTGATGAAATGGATCATAACAGGTCAGAAGCTTTGAAAAAACAAATATATATCTTTTTTTTGCAATGTTTGTTAAAGTGTTACAAGATTTTCTAAAGTTTTACGAAGTTTGCTGAAGTTCAGCGGTTTTTTAGTGTTCTGTAAACATCACTGAAAGTTATGTTATCTATGCTTTAGTTCTGATAACTTGTCGGAATTTCGGTGAACTTCGCAGAAATTTGACTAATATTTTCTGAGGTTTTGCAAACTAGATTTTGCTGAATTAAATATTCTAAAGCTCTGCGTAAACTTTGTTGATATTGTTCTTTTTTTTAAATATTGGGAACTTACTTTTCAACTTCTGTGAATTTTACTAAAATTTTGCTTTGAACATCCTCGGGATATTGTATGAACTTCTTTGGAGGGATATACGAACATTCACAAGCATTTCTTTGAATTAACTGATAATTTCTTTGATCTACTATTCGGAGTTTCTTCTTGGGGAACTTCTATGGACTTCTTCCGAAAGTTCTTCAATCTTCTTGGGGAAGTTTCTTTTACTTCTTTGAGTTGAAGGTTTGCAAAATTTGCAGAAGTTCTGTAAACTTTAATGAAGTTCAGTGAACTTTGCACTACAAACTATACATTTCTGAAGTTCTACGACGTTTGCTTAAGATTGGTAAATTTCAGAAACTCTGCAAACATTATACTACATTTCTACTAACTTCATTGAGGTTCAGCGAAATTTGCTTGAATTTAGCATTGCTTAGGTTCTGTAAACTTGAACAAAATGGATCAGGAAATGGATGATAGAAAGAAGTGCATGAAAACGTATTCTGGCAACAAGTTAGATTTTTATGAACCTCTGCAAGTTTTGCTAAAATTGTAGACTGTTAACTGTACTGAAACAAAAAAAAAAGTTGTTGTTCTACGAACTTTACTAAAGATCTTCCAATACTTTTTAAGTTCTGCGACTTTCACTGAATTTCTGTGCTGATGCCGATTCTTTGATGAAGTTCTGCGAAATTTACTTCTCCGAACAAATTTCCCTAAGCTCTTTGAACTTTGATAAGAATCTCTGCGAACTTTGTTAAAGTATTACTGACTTTGCTCAAGTTCTTAATTTTTTTCTGACGCTCTATAAACTTTATCATAGTTTTTTTTTAACTTTGCTGAAGTTTTGCTGGCATTGGTGGAGTTCTGCGAACTTTGCAGAACTTTTGAAAATGTTTAAGTTTAAAATTTGCAATAAAAAAAATTGTATATATTGCAGCCGCTCTATGAGGTTTGAATAATTTATGCGAACTGTGTAATGAAGTTCTTTGATGATTGATGTAGTTCTGCATATTTTGCTGATGTTTTACGAACATTAAGGGTAAGTTGAAAAGGAAGGGATAACTTGTAGGAAAAGTGATAAATCCCTATGATTATTTTTCACAGTAAATTTCAAATTTAAACAGATTGTGTCACTGCAATGACAGGTTGTTAAAAGAAGCCTTACGTGCTTTCCAGGTTTTGTTTACGTTTATCATGCATGGTAATCGTAGCAAACATTTGTTACACGATGCATGAGTCTTCTCCAAAAAGTAGTATTTCCCATATTTTACCCAGTTTTGTGCACTAGCATATGAAGGCTAGTAAGAGATGTTATAGTTAACCCCAGTTACAAATATGATTACTTATCCGTAAACAAAATCTACGGTACACAAAACAAAAGATCCTATTGTTCTTACAAAAGAAATGGAATGTTGACCTTTTTCTAAGTTCCTGATCCCTCTTGTACTGGACATCTGAAATTTCATTGACTTGTCACACTACGAAATCTTAACCGAATTGGAAGCAACGTTCCTAGTTTTTTAAGATCCGAGTTTTTGAGGGGAACTGTGGTGTAAATACCCTTCCATGTATAGTGGCCAGATTTTGAGAGGTTCCAGAGTCAACACTTCTACATTCTACAGATTCTACACAGTCTACACATTCTACACTACAACACTTCTATTCTACACATCAATAAACACATTGAAGGTATTGGGAAAAACAAAAGATTTTATTCCTCCCCAGGTACCAAAATGCATTAGCATATGCAGTAAGTCAACCCTAAATGTGCATTGCATTCAGATGCTACAAGCATTATATTAGCATTGGCATCTTGAATGCTATCTGTTGTAAAGTTTGAATTTCATCTGCTATTTAAATGCTTGTAGCCTGTAATAAGCATTTCAAATGCAAAATAGCATTAATGAAGCATTATCATAGCATTGCAGCAAAAGCAAAGCCGTTACATGGGCCAAAAGCTGGTATTCGAGGTGTTGCATTTAAGGCGACTTAATTGCATGATAGGCTTTTGTTAAGACGCTTTAGAACTGCTCATTAGTTACCTGGGTCGTTAAACTGCTGTTTTAAGTGTATTTTTATGTGTCCTTATTAAACTGTATGCTTCTACATTTTGATGCATAATTTTATATTTGTTCATGTCAGAAAACTCTGTCACCAAATGGTAGGTGCAAAAGCATATGAATTATGTTAATTTATTAGGTTCCCAAAGATACGCGAAGTTCAAGTTTGAAAAAAAATATATTTCAACTTGCCCCTCTGATTGGTGAATTGGTGCAAATGATGAACACAGTTAAACAAACTGTCCTAGAGTTCAGAACATGAGTATCTATAATTGTAGACTGTGGTCGGAAGGTCGAACAAGTAGAATCAATTACAACCAAATCGAAACAAAGCAGGCGAAGTTCCAAAAACAAAACACGCGGACGTCAACAGATACAAAATTTAGAACAATAGCGGTGAAAGTGGAGAAATAGTTGGATCTATTTTTTTAATTTTAGAACTTTTATAAAACTAGACCAAAACAAACGAACACCGCTGAAAACGGCCTAAAAAAGTTTAGAGAGCTTGAAAAATGTCCGAAAATCTCGGGATTGGCACAATAATCTAATTAGTATTCGGAAAAATCGTGGAACGTTTGGCAAGCTTATAAGCCTTCTGAAATTTGCTATACTTCAATGCAACATCTTAGAACAACTGCCACTGCTAGATGCAGCAATTTAGATTGGAAATTGTTGAACAATGTAGATTGGAAATTGTTGAACACTATTTTTCAATTTGGAGTGAATTCGACTCAATTTTCATTTAATCTTTGCACTCGTGTATGCACCAGAAGTATTCTAGTATACCCTTGTTCATAAGAAAAAATTAAAAAATAATAATGGGAAAACCCCTATTGTTAACTGATCATCTTCAAACAACACGGACAATATCGTTGTCTTTCCACACAGAAATTCTGCTTCTTAAAGTCGAAAATTTGAAGTTCCACGTATCAGAAAGCCGTAAGACGTAAGTGAGAAAAACGCCAAAAATCCACTTGAATCGTAATGAACCCCTTCTCGTTGGATCTCGACTATCGGCGCAAGAAGAAGAGTAAGAAGGATGGAACACATGATGAGTATATTTCAAGCTTGGAAATCCGAGCTTACCTCAGCCAAAGCGCCGAGTGCTTTTGTGTAACGGAATTCAGCAACTGCAAGTGGAACCATATGGTTTTCTTTTTCCTGTAGGTAGGTAGGTGCAAAAAATAGGAAGATGAGAGTCGAATATTATGGTTTCAGTTGAAAACCGAATTTATCGACTAGCGACAATCGATTTTACTCTCGTTCTGTACGTTATACCTAATGTCGGAAGTAGTGCGCTGTATGGCGCATCTGATGCGCTATACAACGCGCTACTTCCGACATTAGGTACAACGTATGAATCGACAGTAAAATCGATTGTCGCTAGTCGATAAATTCGGTTTTCATTGCTAAAATTTAGCACTCAAGTTATCAATACTTAAACTGTCGGCTGTATTTGAAGTTATGAATGAATTCACATATATTTTTTTTATGGGATACGGATAAAAGTTAGGTGCATATTCGTTTCATAATATCGATGTCAAAATGACCCAAAATTAAAAAAAAAAAACTCAGAATCAGATGGATGTTGTTGATTTTTTCCAAACAGTGTTTACACAATGTTTTACGTTTGTTTAGTTATAACATTCATATTTTTATGCGTTGTACGATGTTACGATCATGCTTTCTTTCTTTGTTTTTTTTTTGCTAGGTTTTTTTTCATAAGAATATTTTTTTATTAAGAAATGACGGGGGATTGAAATAACAATCTCGATAGTTGATACCTATAATAAACACAGTTTTGTTTCAACCACAAAACATGTTCAGTTCAAAGCAATTTTTTATTTGAATCGACCATACTGCATAGTTAAAAGAGCCGTCACGTTTACATATCATTGGGTTAAATCAAAACAAAAATGTAATAATTCCAACAAGTGTGTATGCTTGAAGCATCTATACGGCAATGATTGTATGGTGGTTTGAGAAACCTCCTCCCTCTGGAAGGAAGGGCTCCCATACAAATGTTACACAAATTTCTACAAAACATGAGAATGATCCAGGTTACTAAAACACAAAACGTGTATTTCTCGGGTAAGAAGCATGTTCTGATAGAAGTTTGAACCCCTGCTTAGTCTAGAAAAAAAATCATTCCGAAAACCAAAACTAAACGTGCCAGTTCTATTAAATTTCCATTCATTTAGTTGCAAGCGTAGCAGCGCTCGCGCCGGGTTCAGCTAGTTTTCAATAAAAATGTCTCAGGTTCGGTTGAATGTTTTTCATATGGCTCAACTATACACAAACCAAAGGAACACAATCAGTGTAGAGTGAATTATAATGTTTTGATTATCGAATGGCCGCTAAATCATATGTGAAAATCACTTAAGTGTTTCTAAGTCATTTTATTATAGTTTGATTTGTGGAATTTTGTGTTGGGTAGGGCAAATACAGCCGGCAACGCCTTAAATCAGAAAATCAGAAAATAAAATCGCATGTAGACTACATTTAATAAAAAATCTATAGAATGAGACGAATACATCCATGAATAGACCCAATTTGGTGCTTATAGACCTACATTAATTCCACACCCCTCGAAAATTTCAGACTTTGTAAAATGAGTTGTGTAATTTTTTGTGATAAATACTACCTATTACTATTAAGTTTATCAAAGCAAATGTATAATCAGTTAAATATTGCTTCCAGGTCAAATACTTTATGAGTTATTATAAAAAAAAATTAATCGATAGTTGCATATTAGGCTGAGTCAAGGGACGCATACCCTATATAAACAAAACAGCTTCTAGCGTTCTGAAAAGCCACTTTCAATAAATGTTGTGACCACAGAAAAGCGAGTTGAGAGTGAAAATTATAACTGTGATTTACTTTGATTGACTCTTCGCATCACTGATCTATAATAACGCGAAATTCCCGCCAATTGCAAATTCCGCGCGAAACGCAGAGTTCGCACTATCTGTAACAATCCAATCAACCGGTCATTAACTCCAATGATTAGATTGTAAAAACAATTTCCTCGTGAAAATTACAAATGTTGACCCACTTTTCATTAAAGAAATACACCTCAGTTTATGTAACCTGGTAATGAGCTACCAAAAATACATTTAAAAACATATAGAAATGCATCACGTCCCATAAAACTAATTGATGAAAAAAACCAGGCACACATTAATTGAAACGATAACATCTATCAATTATTGAGAATCTAAGCTACTTGATATCTGAAAGGTATGTTGAGTGATATGCCGGCGCAGCAGATCCGTTTTGCGAAGTGTTGGAAGCTTTACAGAATTATTGCTGCCAGCCTTTTTTATATTCTCGTTGTAGATATAAACTGAAGAATCAGTTGACCGAAAATAGATTCATCTCTTAATCTGTACAGTATATCTAATATTGTAGGTAGTGCGTTGTTATCTTATAGTGATGCACTACCTACAATGTACAGTATACCCAGGGGCTGGATGGTCAAGTAGAAAATATATACTTTTCTTGGTTCGGGAAGTACCAGCGCATCGGTTCCTAGCTAAGTGAAGTACACCTAAAAACATATTTCCCAACGAATAAATCCTCAAATATTGTGCCCAAATAACAGAGTGAATCAAAAACAAAAACAAATATTCTAAGGTATGCGCACAGCAAAATCTAGCCAAAGAAAAACTCACAGTTAGAATTCATTTCAATTAACTTTCGAACCAAAAAAATGATGAAAACAACGGATAAATTGACAATACATACACATCAAAACATTAATATTCTGACTTTTTATTTTCGAATGCTTGAACTTCTCGTTTAATTCAATCCAAGAGGTTTTGCACAGTGTCCTTGATCTCTTGATTGGCAGCTTTTTCCCACTTCTTAGCAAAATCTTGCTCATCGTTGGCATTTCCTTTAGATTTTCCAAGATTTTGCTTCACGATTACCCAATATCTTTCGATTGGTCGAAGTTTTGATGTGTTTGGAGGATTGCAGTCCTTTTGCACAATGTTGGCGTTGTTTTTCGCATACCATAGCCACTTTTCCATAATGCTAAGACGCCAAATAAAGCCAAAAAACACATTATATGCGTTCTTTAGGGTGAAAGGTTATTTTTGGTGCTTTAGGCACTCCTCGACGACATATCTCTGCTTTATCGTCCCTGTTGTTGTGAAGACTTTTCTCCTCCTCTCACCACAACATACTGTCTGCCACCACAAATACTGTGTAGCAAATTTCGACAACATTTTGGCCTTATATCATCCTTTACACGCAGTGATATCTTCTCAGCATTCTGCAGCACCAGGGGGGGGGGGGGGGCGTTCCAAGCATCACGGATTACACGTCCTCAGAGATTTGGCTTATCGTCGATAGTATAAAAAGTAATCATTTTTATCATTTTCGGGGTTTACAAGTCGTATAGTGTAAAAACTATACTAACGTTTCATAGAGTTTGAACTTATTTCAAGGTGTGCGAGAAAGTTCTAAATAGCATTATTGTCCCTCTTTTAGCGCGATCATGTTGCCATTTCATGATGTCAACATTTCATTGATTTTCGAAAATAAATTGCTAGTTGTGTTCAGTGTGATATTTTTATCAAATAATCAATGCGCTTTAAATATTGCAGGTTTGAAATCAGTGCTCTGAATCTTCCAAACAACAGCATTCGATGTTCGAATAAATCGATGACAGTAAATCGGATCTCTCTGTCTACTTGGAAGTAATTCATATGAAATGAAATAGAGTACCAATCAGATCGCATAGGTTATATTAGTCCATATAATTATTGACATTCTTTGTCTGCATGGGCATGCTCAACGTTACTTTATGCCCAAGTTTCACATTTCCAACCTGAAAAATATCCTTGAACATTCGAATCAATCCAGTTTATCGGTTATTATACACACCGACCGATCGAGGAAATGTCGATGTCATTAATTTGTAGGTTAGAAGTTGACAAAACAAAAACAAATGCAGGGCGGGAAAACATTTTATTCTTAGTTTCAAATAAATCAACATTAAACTACGAATATATATTTCAACATTATACTGCGCCCCTTATATTTCAAGTTTATACTAAGCGAGTATAGTAGCCGTTTAAACGAAGCTATGCGTGAACCAGGCGAATATCGATTTAGTGTGAATTTTAAACTAATTAGTTTAGATTTTTTTCTGAGTGTGGTTCCTTGTGGCACACCAGATATCACATCCGCTACTGACGACAATTTTTCTTCGAATCTTTCTCTTTGTGTTCTACCGGTCAAGTACGACTGAATCCACTTTAAAAGTCCGTCATTGAATCCTAGCTTAGATAGTTCAAAAAACAAGAGTGGGATATTATCCTTATTAAACGCTTTACTAAAGTCGGTATACATATAATGCTTCAACATAATTTCCTTAAAAGAAAATGTAACAAAATTCAACAAATTAGTTGTTATTGAACGTCCTTTAAAAAAAACATGTTTGCTAGAAATCAAAATTTTAGCTTGTGAGGCATTTTTGGATTGACTATAGATTCGAATAACTTTGGGATGCAAGATAATATCGCCATCCCACGATAATTTTCACGTTCGACTTTTTGCCACTTTTAAAAATTGGGATCAAATACGATTCCTTCCAAATTGACGGAAGTATATTGGATTCCAAAGATGAATTAGATAGCCAAAACAAAGGCTTGACTATCTCCGTCGATAGCCTTTTCAAAAGAATTGGTGGCAAACCATCTGGCCTAGCACCCTTCGATGGATCCAGTGTATCTAGACTAAGTAAGATTTCGTTAAGGGATATATTATCAACTGTAACATCCAACATTGGCTCAGGAAGATATGAAAAATACTGATAATCTCGGTCATTATTGTCATGAGTAGTGTAAACATCCTGAAAAAAATCGGCGAATAAGTTACTGATCTTGTTAGTTGTTTGTCCGATTCTGTTTTCTAGTTGCATTTTCGAGGGGAAGTTATTCGACCTTTGTTTACCTTTGACAGAGCTAAAAAATGATATCGGGTCTGACTTAATATTATTTTCTACATCAATGTTATGTTCTTCATTTGCATTTTTTATTTACAGATTCAACTGGTCAAATACAGTCAAATAATCTGTGAGATTTATATCATTCTTAACGTTTTGTATTCTTTGTGTGCTTTCTGTTTTCTATTGTTTAGATTTTTATTTTTCTGTTATACCACACTGGAACTTTTGATTTATTGGATTTTTTTTCTCTGTACTGTTGTTCCTAATATTTCGAATCCAATTTGATTGAACGTGTTCAAAGCTTGTTCTACATTTAAATTGCGAAACAGAGTTTGCCAATCAAATGAGTTTAATTTGTTTTTGATGACCCCGTAGTTTGCTTATTTGAAAGCAAAGTATGATTCGGATAAATCGCGGTCCGACATTGAAGAGTTGTCTTGTATAAATATGGAGTATTCAATTGAAGTGTGACATACTTCATTTTTCCATGGAGGAGCGGGTACCTCAGTAAAGCCAAACTTATCAGTCATATTAGTAAATAATAATTCTAAATGCTAAAACATCTTTCGTATGAATCTTTTTTTGCACTTTCGGGAGGAAAATACACTGCTGCAAAGATTTCACCCATACATTATCAAACTCTTTGCATTAACATTATGCATTTTTTTCTGATTCATAACCATAACAAATTGCAATTAATACTCGATAATATTCGCTGAATCCTAGTCAACTAAAATGGCAAAATGGGTGTTGGATTCTAGCCGAAACAAATTGAGTGTGTACTGCTGAAGGTTATAAGAAAATCTTACTCCTGCTGTAATTATTATGCCCTGATGTAATGATTCTGAAATGATTATGTCCGACACCTCATTGCCATGTCAGTTCTTTCTGGCATTGCGCCATTCTAAATTCTATATCTCATCAATCAAGAAAAGTGTATGGAAAATCTGAGTTATTGAATTTACTGGTATTCAAGGAAATGCGCTCTGTTCTATTTTTTGCGGTCGAAAAAAGGAATTCCATTGTCCATGATGGTACAATTAAGCCAAGTGGGCAAGACATCTAAATCTCAATTTAAGATGGATGAAAAATCCCATCCCGACTCAAACACAGAAAAAAAAATTATTCCATATCTTGCATCCAATTACATCTCGTTTCAGGGCCATCCATCTATTAGCAAGAAATCATAGAACATCATCATAAATTTCAACTGCATCTCAGATTGAGTTGCACCCCTCGAGATATAGGCTGTTTGTTGTCTTAGGAATAAACAGCTGCTAAAACCAATTCAGTCAATCATAAACGACCATGAAGCGCACATGCGGACAAGACGCCACTATATCCAGCGTTAGAAACTTCTTTCTCAGATCAGGAATCGAATCAAGCCATCGTCTACCTCAAAGGGACTGTTCATAAACCACGTACAATTTTTTGAAAATCTCAGACACCCCCCCCCCCCCCTTCGTAGACTTTTCTCCATACATTTTTTTTAGAATTTTGTATGGAGCGTAGACTTTGGTCAGAACTCCCCCCCCCCCCAACCCCCTCCTACTCCAGAAAAGTCTACGTGGTTTATGAATAGCCCCAAAGGCTGACATGGCATAAAATATTGACATTTTTTCAACTACGTATATAAGTGTTACCTAATTTATGTTTATCTTGAAAATGATTTGAATTTTGAGAAACCGTTTAAACACATGTAGGGTTACTGCCCCCATATTAATCTCATTGTTCCTAATTCATCCTACGATGAATCATACATTTGGGCAGTTCAAGGATCAGTTTCGTTTTCTAATAATGTTTGCTTACGTAAAATAACTACAACAAACATTACTAACTAATCCTGTCACGTGTATACCGTTTTATTTCAAGTAGGATGAATTGCAAAGTGATGAGATTAATATAGGCACATCTTCCCTATATAGTAACCCTGCAAATTATTTAACAAAGAAATCTTAAAAGCACTATTTCATTTTTAGCTCTGCCAAATAAGCATCAATATTCTATCCAACAAAACTGGAAGCACTGTATTGCGAACTACTCTTCTTACCTTTCGCGAGCAGAAGAGGAAGCCTTCCTTTTTGAGCCGAGTCTTCGCTCTGTATCTCCCCTGAACCGGTACCAGCAATGATGACGATAAAAAGCACCTCAGCAGCTGGAAGCAATTTTTCGCTGATTTCAACCGTCTTTGCACAATAATCACTAAAGCAGCTAAATCCGGATCAGTTTTTCACGATTGATGTTCGCAAAATGCACCTTAAATTTCACTTTATCGCAGTAGTAGTTTTTTTCGCACCCGAGTTCACTTCGTCACTCTCTCTGATCGAGTATAATAGCGAATAATTATTCAACTTAAACCTGGAAATCAAAATAATAATAACTAACACTCAACCAGTTGCTAATGTGGATCAATCTCAATCTTGTTCATTTTTTTGATCTCTTCATAAGTAGTCAAACAGTAATGAAAATCTCACTGTTCACTAATTAATTTAGCAAATCTGTTCTACACCCTCTTTGAACACCATGAAAAAAAAACAAGACAAGTAACACAACTTCTAAATTGCCATACTTTGGCCAGCCGGAAAGCACCGAAAAACTGCAACAGAACAGGTGAAACGCAGGACGGAAGTGTAAATAGCGACTACTTCCTGTCAGTTTGATTCTGTTGTTTCCATTTTTATTGGAGGAGATCTACCTACGCCCGGCACGGTAAACGGTAAAGAACAAGAAAACTTGCCACGGGAGCAGCCCAGCACACAGAGGAAAGCACTTCTGGAATAAAATACTAACAAAAAAAAACACCGCCGTTGCACAGCAGAGAGATAAAACTCGGATCACAACCGACCGAACAGAGCGACGAAAGCGAACTGGAAGAGCGTGGTTGGTTCAGTACCGTAGCCAACCTCATCCTAGCAAGCGGGTGAGATCCGCTAGGAACGGAACGACTGGGTGGAAAACATTGTTGTTGCTGTTTTTGTTCTTCTGTGGGCGATGTGGGGAAGAGAGCATAAAAACGAGAGCATATGCACAAAGCAAGTCATCCATTGCCATTGCGCCAGCCGCGGAGAAAGCATGAAGGGTTCCGGAGAACAGTGTTGTTAACTTTTCGTAGAGCATTAATAGATTGGTAAATTTACTGAATTTGGAGTCAGTTGACCATTTCCTAAATAATGTTATTCAAAAGAAAAATGGAGAAGAAATTTTTCAATGAGGTATAGTTCAGAACATTTAATCAATTTCAGTTATACTGCAATTATTTCCTGGTTTCTCTCCGGAAACTTAATTTCACATACAAATCCTTTGAACTGACCACACTTCTCTAAAATTGTGCTTAATCCAAAATGCAAGCTTTGCATATGTACCCGATTAAAGACTGATCGTATACACTGTCATTGAATCTTACTCATCTCTGGACATTATAAAATTGTTTACGTTATCTCTCATAATCGTTCACTATACACTGAAGGAAATACCAACAATCAATATGAAACTAGCGATTTAAAATTGGTTCACTGCTTAAGAACCCCATTGGTCAAAAGTACACCTTGCAATGCATTCTTGCGCTCTTAGGGCATCTACAACGGCGATCCAAATCGTGGACTGGATTTATTTTTTTAGACCAAACGCAAAAACATCGCTGCACCGGTGCTGTAAATTTTGTTTTATACTGGATCTATTTTGCATCATTTTAAAACTTTTTTGATCTATTCCTTCAGCAATTGGGAACAAGAAAAATACCGTTCCGAAACACTACACGCTACTTGATAGTACAAATTATTGAGTAAAATTTCAGCTTTTACTAAACAATAACTCAATTTTATTGAGTATATTCTGAGGTATATTTGTGAGCCGAAAAGCAACCGTGTTTGCTGCGTTTTATGCTGGTGGCGGACAAAAAGTTGTGTTGCTCGCCTCGGATGCTGATAATTACCTCAAGTTGCTCCCGGTACTGGTGAATTGTCTTTTCGTTTCATTCCTAAATAACGAATGCTTATCTTAGTTTTATTACAGCCACTGCATTTTCCGGAAAACGCTGACTAGATCGAAATGCGGAGGTTCAGAGATTCCTAATAGTATTTCGATTGCTCGGAAATGAAAACAAAGTAAAACAGAGTAAACAATCGGTTTATTGATAGATTGGTCATGATAAGCACTTGCAAATAGCTCATACAGATACATTTTGGAAAAGCCTTTAGTTGACTCTAGTTGTCGCATAATGTCCAGGAACACCTCCCTTGGCATGCGGAAACGCAGAAAGTGCTTCTCGTTCAAGTTTTGTGTATCGCTAAAATAGTACTGGAACAGCTTCTGATGACCGGAACGGAAATCACGGTCGACGTTGGGGCGTCATCCAGGACGTGACCCTCTCCGTTTTGACTCTTGTTTATCCACTACCAAACTACAAATCAGCATTATCTAATATCGTTTTAATGAAATGCATGCATTCACACACTCACCTTCAGCCAAATGAAAGAACAAGCACAGAGAACAGACGTTCATCTTCGGTCTGCTACTTGTGTAAAACTTTAAACCGACATTTCAAATGTATGTCGTTATGCTCCTGGTAGGCGGCGCTGCAGTTGTGCGATAACTGTCATGTAAATGTTTATCAATAAAAATCCTAGCACATAACCTGAAAATTTTTGTTTGTTTTTCTCTGCACTTGCTTTTTATAGCGGCTGCCCATATTAACTATTACACACGTTTTTCAAGAAAAGGTATATGGACATCAATGTCTGTTCTCTGTGGAACAAGTATTCCTTGTCGTCAGCTAACGACGCACTACTGGCATTGAAAATTATTTGGTCAAACCAATCAATGGCAAAATGTTTGTAAAAAATCTGCGATCTCTGAAAAAAAAAACTTCTGATCTCTGATGTTGAATGATCGACAAGATGACAGATGTTGGGGGTTTAACAACAAGAAATACAATACCGGTGCGGGGAACGCAAAGTTGGTCTATTTTAGCTAGTTCTATTAAAGCTTCGCTGATGCAAATCAGGTATAAAGTTGATCTAAAAATAGATCACCGCTAAAGACGCCCTTAGGAACTAGAATATTTGTTTATATTTTGATTTGCTGTGTTATTTTGACAGAATATTTGAGGGGTAGTTCATTGTGAGATATTGTTTTATGTGTGATTCTTTAAGCTTGGGTACTTCCTGAGCCAAAAACTCAACCCCCCACAACATGACAGATCAGTTTCGTGTAACCACTTGCAAATCGTAGATGTCGACCCGCAACGTGAACATTGTGGTCGTCCCTGGCAAAAACACCGATTTTTCTATTCGGAGCAGCATGTTTTTGAAGATTTCACGCAGCTTTCCTCCGAGAAAAAGTACAAAGGGCAACAACAACAATCCAATCGCTGTGCAGTTTAAAGCAGCATACAAAAGGTTGATTGTGAATAACATTTCATTGCCATTGGCATTGCCATTCATTTTCTTCAAGACTATCCATCCGCTTGCTGAACTTTGTATGTCTGTCCCAGGCATAATGAATACATTTGGCTTAACACGACGTTGTTCTTGTACTCCTTTAAGAGCACCGCCACTGGAGTTGCTTAACGGGTATCTATATCTATTTTCGATCTCCTTTTAGCAACTCTCATCCACACCGGAGGTATCTAAACGGGGATAGGAAATGATAACGCAACAAAAAAAAGTGATGAGTTTTATATTTGGCACCCCGCTAAAACTCTGCTTTGGGTTGCTATTTTGTCGAGACTGTCATTTACACTTTCTTCGTTTACGTTTTGTGGTTCGGTTAAGTTTAAGAATTTCGGTAAGGATGCATAATAGCAGCGATACTAAGGCGAGAGGAAAAAATTGGACCTCCGGTGAAAATGAGGCTCTTTGCAGGCTCTTTGGATCTCTGAAGTACTTCCCTGAAGTTCTCTGAAGAACTTCTCTGAAGTTCTCTGAAGAACTTCCCTGAAGTTCTCTGAAGTTGCCTGAAATTCTTCGAACTACTTTTCCGGAATATCTCCGCAGAACTTCCGAAAGATCTCTGAAGCACTTACCGGCAGTTCTCTGAAGAACTTTCCTGAAGTTCTCTGAAGAACTTCCTTGAAGTGCTCTGAAGAACTACCTTGAAGTTCTCTGAAGGCCTTCCTTAAAGTTTTCGGAAGAACTTTCTTTCAATATAGTGCCAAGACAGCTGCATTTGTGTGAAGAATCTACGCATATCCTAAAATCTTGCAGAGCTTTATAACCTCTTCTCGAAATGGCACATTAACTGTAAATCCGGTTGTGTATTACCTGTACACTATAGTTCCAAATCTCTAGCGCTACTTTTTGAAATTTGAAAACTGAGCAGTTTCTTGGCGGATCTGGATTTCTGCAGAGCTCCCATGTATTAGAAGAAAGATGATCACTTCCTTTATTTTGTGTCCTTCAGAAGTTCCAGTTTTTTTTCTTGATTATCGAGATTTTCAGTCTGTGCTGGTTCATCTCCCGTCGTAGTCACTCAAACACCGCTTTTGGGCATTTCGTAACTTGTCGGTGGTGAGATTCGAACTTGTGACTTTAGCGTGAGAGGTATGGATGTTAACCACTATGCCGGGGTCGCCCCTCGTTGATCCAGTTCTACGATAATACTTCAAAGCTAGTACGTTTCGGCAACCTGAAGCTAGTCTGAAAGAGGTTCTTCTTCTTTCTATCTTTTGAATGGAGGGAAAATCATAACCATTGGTCAGCGAATTGTTGAGAATGAGCCTTTTCAACCATCAATAGACATGCTGTTTGCAGCGCTGGGGCTTTGAGGAAGTTTTGAAGGTTGGGGTTAAAACATTCAACTTTGCTAAGGATTGGAGAAAATTATTCTTACCTTCTTCTTCAATCCAATTGGAGAAGAAATTGTTTGCACCAATGTTGCCAATGGTGGGTAAATACCATCCGCAAGATAGTAGCCGACGTAGTATTGTCTTCCATTAACTACATATTCAACTGGTGGAGCCTTTCCCTTGTATAGCTCCGAAAATAACGGAGAGCCGTCGAGAATATTAATATCATTATTCGATCCTGGCATTCCAAAAAAAAGCATGCCAGATCCAGAGGTCGTAGCTTGCCACTGCTTCAAGGACAATTGTGGATTTCTTTTCTTTTCCCTGGAACTGGCCAGCCCATGCTGTAGGACAGTTCTTCCAAAGATCCAATAATTCCTGGAAATCCATGGTTCTCTCCAACACGTAACCATTTCTCTACATCAGCAGCCGTTGGGACCCTAGATACAGACAAAGGTTTCGCAAAACTCCACAAGACATGTCAACGCTGTTGTCTCTGACATCCTGACGTATTCATCGACAGCATCCACTGGCATACCATAGTCCACCTAACGGATTGCGGCGGTGCATTTTTGATAGCTGATTAATCCTAATTTACCGGCTGCATCTGGCTTTTGCTGGAAATAATGGTTCACTGCTTCTATGTCTTTAATAATTTTTGTGAACAACTTTCGGGACATTCAAAACCGTCACCGAAACTGAAAATCATTGTATGTGGGATTCTCCGAAAAATAGTCCTGAAATAGTCGCACAGCTCCTTCATGGGCACCTCACTTAAAATTATTGAATCACTTGCTTCCAGAAAACCATTTGCGATTGGATTACACAGTGTTCACGGTTGGACTGAAAATGACTAATCACAATCTTTGACAACGTAATGAAAATATTTTCAGTTTTTAGTTAGACACTCTTTCGCTGGTAATCAGCAAAATTTTGCTGGATTTTGCCGAGCTGTAAAACCAGCAATCTATCCAGCAAAATAAATGTTACTGTTATTCCAGTAAAAATAAATTTCATGAAACTGACAGCACTTAATTGTAACTTCAGCAAACTTGCTTATGATTTGCTGAACGATCAGTAAACCCACAATCTCCGTTATATTCTGTTTTGCCAGCAATATTTGCGCTCCTGAAATATCATCGCAATGTTTACTAAAATAAATATTGATGAAAAATAAATAAATAAATAAAAATAAAGTTGAGGCAACATCGGATCCATTTTTTCCAATGCCTTTCGAATTAAACAAAGAACTCCCCAAGTAACACCAGAAACATCTTCTTTGACAAGAATATAAGAAGTTTGTTGTAAAAAAGTCGTGAGGATGAAATACCAAACATGTCTGGTCTTGAAAAAGTTTTCAGGATGTTTTTCCACACATATTCGGTTCAAACGTGGTACCAGAACAGCGAACACATTTTTGATCTATTTTTGTTCGATCAACTTAAATTTTACTTCTAGAAAACATCGGTGACTGTTTGTCATCTTACCACTACGAACTATTTTTACTCATTTTTGAGTATCCATACTTTTGACTGATTTGAGTCAAACGAACTTCATTTTGGATTGTTTGGAAATAGCGTGTATGCTAGATGTTTGTAAATATGTTGATAGGTTGCATTCAAGATGAATTTTAAACATGTTTTCAACATCCTCATGCAATAGTGAAATTATTCAGAATAGCTGGTGAAACCAATACAGTGACGGCTGAAAATATGTTTATTTGAAATACTGGAATAAAATAAAACACTAACTATATGTAAGATTGTGATGCCACTCACTGATTCAAATAGAAGCCAAATTGGGCATAGGGGTTTATTCAAATGTAGCATAAAGCAACAGTTTGGGAGAATTTTTAGTATTTTTTTTATAAATTGTTACGTTTAATTTGTGGGGGAGTCTTATGAGATGTAGCTACGCACAAAATAATAGAAAAATTGTATTTGTATTTTCATTCATACTGACATTTCTCGGTTCAATTTCACAACAAAAAACGCAGAAAAATAAAAACGAACATTTGAAAATCAATTGTGTTACTAATGTTTTTACCCGTACTGTAGGATTGTAGACTCGGTAAATCGCCATGTTGGTTATTGTGAATTCCATAAAGAAATCTCACTAAAATTCAACAATTTATTCGGGGTACCTTCTACGTTTTTGAATCCAATCGATGGCGCATGAAATTAAGGAAGGTAAAACGTAAATTTGCACTGCTAACCTTGAGCCGCATATACAATTTTGATACAACTTCCATGCCCAAAGCAGTTTTTATTTCTCATTTGAAAAAGTAATAAACAATCATCTTTAACGCGTAAAATACCATTATCTACGATATCGTTTCGCCATTAAAATATCTTGTTTATATTTTTTTTTACTTTGTTCAGACCGTGCTTGCTTTGTCAAAACATATCATTATGTTATAAGCATGCTGTTCAAAGCATCCATAGAACATAATATTTGTCTTATGGATGTTCTACAAAACATCTTGTATGACCTAAAAGATGTTCAAAAATGCCACATTTATTGCGCTTTTTCGGTTATATGCGTGCATGAAATTAAGTTATTGCCGTTAGAAAAATAACATGAGCTTGGTCTATAACGTGTATTACTAACATGAATATGACAAGTGGTGTTACTTGGGTCACAACTTGAAAAAAATAATGCTGGATGACAAATCAATTAAACTTTCCGTCGTTGATGCGTGACTTATATTTGACAGGTAAACAGGGTTACCGAATTTCAGTAACATTTTTCACATTTGCTGTTTTTCAGTTATTGTTGAAACCAATTGCTGGATCTCAGCAAAAGAGGGAATTGCTGGTTTACAACCAGAAAATCATTTTACTGGAAAAAAAAAAAAAACTAAATTTGGTGTGTACGCACGGTGGAAAACCAATATCGCTAAACTAAAGGCCAGTTTTGACTTAAAAAGTAGAGAGGTTACGGAATTTTGTTCAATATTACCAAGCGGAATTTGTAAATTCGTTCAAAATTACCAAGCGGAATGAAAATTGATCTGCATGGAACGAAATGTCACCTTCACTTACGGAATAATCATGCGGAATATTTTTCCGAAAGTAAAAGTGACAGCTCCCATTAGTTTGCGTGGAAACCTTACAAATTCCAATTTTAGTAATCGTTCTTTTCAGGTGGATGCAGAAATTTCTTTTCGATTCTTTACTTTTCCGTTTCAGTAAACGGAATTTAACATGGGATTGAGATAGAAAAAGAAATTTCTTTCGAACTTGATACCGACCTTAAAATAGAAACCCACATAAATCACCTTTGCCAAATTGGGGTGCTATTAGGCTTTTTGACGTTTAATCACCTTTCCCTTTCTGGCTCATGCAGAGGAATGATGGTTTGTTTTTCTTCAAAAGATTTTCCTTCCTACTTGCACTCCTTTGATCTAAATGGCGCTGTAATGTGCGTGCGTTAAATGTCACTTAGCCTAATGCTAAAATAGCAACCGAGAAGGAAATTTATAATAACGCTAGCGATCACAACTCCGGTGGCGGTGCTCTAAGCTATCTTGTTTTCAAGTGTTGATGTATACACTTGACTAAAATAAATATTGAATAAAAATACACTCACCGACAAACCGACACGAAACTCAATCTTCACTTTCGATCAAGAATCCATAACAACCGATTCAAATGTGTAGCGGTCCCATCTGTCAAAACCAATAGAATCAATTCATCTAGACAAAATTAATTTGTCCAGAATTGCTCAGACATGAACCTTCTTATCAAGTTCCCAAGCGTGATCGTGGCTTCAATAAACGTTCTCAGCGGACAAAAAGATAAATGTTAGTAATATGCTTTGAACAGAAATATTAGGACATTTTCTATTGTCATTCATGTCGGTTTGTCGGTGCTACACTCAGGAAAATAAACTTAAGAATTTCGTAAAGTGAATGAATCACACTTTTTCACGATTATGAGTAAACTGAGCTTAGGGTGTAAACCGTTTTTCACTCCCAGTATCAACCTAAAAGGTAGAGAGGTTACGGAATTTTGTTCAATATTACCAAGCGGAATTTTGACAATTGATCTGCATGGAACGAAATGTCACCTTCACTTACGGAATAATCGAGCGGGATATTTTTCCGAAAGTAAAAGTGACAGCCCCCATTAGTTTGCGTGGAAACCTTACAAATTCCAATTTTGGTTTTCGTTCTTTTCAGGTGGATACTGCTGCAGAAATTTCTTTTCGATTCTTTACTTTTCCGTTTCAGTAAACGGAATTTAACATGGGATTGAGATAGAAAAATAAATTGAAGAAAGTGACAGCTCCCATTAGTTTGCGTGGAAACCTTACAAATTCCAATTTTGGTTTTCGTTCTTTTCAGGTCGATACTGCTGCAGAAACTTCTTTTCGATTCTTTATTTTTCGGTTTCAGTAAACGGAATTTAGCATGGGATTGAGATAGAAAAAGAAATTTCTTTCGAACTCGATACCGACCTTTGATCAGTAAACTGTACTAATTTTTCTTTTGAAATAAATGGTTTTTAAAAAAGGAAAAAAGAACACCTAAAAATAGAACACCTAAAATCTAATTGTCTTTCACCCATTATTTGTTAGCTCCATTCAAATGGGTATTTATTTTACCCATTAGTGAGTAGTCGCCAGTTTCAGTGCAGAGCTTTGAACTGTCAAACAATCATTGGCCTGCTGCGTCATAAAACGTAAACAAACGATTCTACTTGGTTCCTTCAGTACGAAGTGCTTGTGTATTATATTTTAGTTTTCATTTTCTACTGGCAAATTTGTATTTAACTGCAAATATTAGGGACGAATCACAGAAAATGTTAGGTCTACAAGCATACGCAAGTGGAAATAGCAGCAGCAGCACCACCAGCGATGACGATTCTGAGCAAGAAGATCAGCTGCAGTCGGTGGCTTCCAGCAGCAAAACAGCCACTGCCAAGGAAGAGGAATTGGCACACCTCAAACCGATCACAAACAGTGCAATGTCGGTGGCAAAATCCCTGCAAGTCTGTGCTGCCCCGGTGGTTGTTCCAACGGTATGTATGAATAATTATTATTGTCCATAAGGTTGGCATTCTGTATTTCTACACATTTTCCCATCAGGAACAAACGGAAGTATCTCGGATGATTGCCCCGAGTGTGACGGAACTCAACTACAATCCACGTTATGAAGAACTGTTTGCTCCGGTTGCTGGTCCGGTCAACCCCTTCTTAACGGAACAAATGAGAGCTCACAAAAATACATTGACTGGTTTCGTCGAAAAAGCTCACATAAGCGATTTCCAGTTTGATAACCAACGCAAAACCTTCCACAGTTACGGGTACGCATTAGATCCTTCGGTTGATACAAATGTCACAGCTGATGGAGATGAGGGACCTAGTTACGTTGGGCACTTGCAAGCTGCGTACGATACAGATGGCAAAACGGTATTCGAGTCGTGCAAGCCGAATCGAACAGGAGATAGAAGAAAGCGTGTCAAGAACACCGACCCAGCTGACGTGGATGGTTTCCTAGGTCCGTGGGGGAAGTTTGAAGATGAGGAAACTGTTGCACGTCCCAGTGAACAGGAACGTGCTGAAATCGAAGAGATGATGGCCAAGAAGCAGCGCAGAAACCGTGTCACCGAGGATAAACCAATTGAAGAGAAATCGGTTCTACACATCAAAGACTCTGTCGATTATCAGGGTAGATCATTCCTCCATCCCCCACATGATTCTGGCGTTAATTTGCGAAAGAGTAGCGCTCCAGATCGGTGCTTCCTGCCAAAGGCACACATTCACACCTGGACCGGCCATACGAAAGGAATCTCAGCCGTTCGGTGGTTCCCTGTGTCTGCCCATCTGTTGCTTTCATGTAGTATGGATGCCCGTATCAAAATCTGGGAAGTATACAACGAGAGAAGATGCGTTCGGACGTACTCCGGCCACCGGCAAGCAGTTCGAGACGTGAGCTTCAACAATCGCGGCGATAGATTTGTTTCGGCCGGATATGATCGCTATCTGAAACTATGGGACACAGAAACGGGAGATGTTGTGTCGAGATTCAGCTCTCGGAAGATTCCGTTCTGTGTCAAGTTTCACCCGGATTTCAACAAGCAGCACTTGTTCGTGGCTGGAACGTCAGATAAGAAAATTATTTGCGTAAGTATTCTTGGAATTTGTGATGTTCAACTTTGTCCGGAATTGGCATTTTTATGTTTCAGTGGGACACTCGCAGCGGTGAAATTGTTCAGGAATATGACAGGCATTTGGGTGCTGTAAATACAATTACTTTCGTGGACGAGAATCGGCGCTTCGTCACCACATCGGACGACAAGAGTCTACGTGTTTGGGAATGGGACATTCCGGTGGATATGAAGTACATTGCTGATCCTACCATGCATTCAATGCCGGCAGTTACGCTCGCACCAAACGGTAAGTGGTTGGCGTGTCAAAGTTTGGATAATAAGATTGTCATCTTTTCGGCAATCAATCGATTCAAAATGAATCGAAAAAAGACGTTTACCGGACACATGGTCTCCGGTTATGCGTGTAATTTGGACTTTTCGCCAGACATGAGGTAAGTGGTTTGAATCGTTTGATTGTAGAATCAGTTTCTAGAATGTTTCTATTTTCAAGTTACCTGGTGTCGGGAGATGGCGACGGAAAGTGCTACATTTGGGACTGGAAGACGACCAAGCTGTACAAGAAATGGCAAGCACATGATAACGTTTGCATTGCAGCACTTTGGCATCCGCACGAGGCCAGCAAGCTTGTGACGGCTGGTTGGGATGGGGTCATCAAGTATTGGGATTAAAACCTGGACGGTATCGTGTGAGTATGATTATCTTTATGTTCCAATACAAAACGAATGGAATGTCTGTACGGAATATAATTTATCGGTCACTAGTGATGACATCATTGTGGTTTAGGTGAAATGTGGACTCGGCATTTCTCAGTCACTCCAAGTGGGTTAACCCGATCCGAAAAAAGCGAGCAGTATTTTAATGCAGTCTTCTCTCCACTATTAGATACCGATTTCGAGCTAGGTATTAATTTTATTTCTTTTATTTTATTTTTTTTTTAATTCATCTGACCGTAGTCTACATGAATGTATTAAAACTATTGTAGCCTAGATTGTAGCACTCTTGACGCAGTTATTCTATTTTTAAAAGATCTAGAAGATTCTTTAAAGTCGAAGAGGTCGTCAACCAACAAAAAGTACGAACACATGATGTCATTGGCTCATTAAAACCTTAAGAAATCCGATGGAATCTGGTCAGCAGAAGATATGACGATCTAAGTTGTCTTCCCACTCGAAAGTCAATGCAAGACAGAAGTGCAGGTGCGTCGATTTCACCGTTCACTATCTTTGCGATAAGGGTAGCTTATTGAATATTTCGGCAACGGTGCAGCGTGTAGAGTCCTAGAAGCCGGCATCGTTCGGGATACGGTGGGAGATCTTGAGGATTACGTCAGGGTAGGCTTCTGAGTACAATGCGTATGAATCTACGTTGAACACGTTCAATTCTGAGGATCCACGACAGTTGATTCGGAGTTCAAACAGGATAGTTGATCAATAACGTCAAAAGCGGCCTTCAAGTATGGCATCCACTTGATTTTTAGCTTCAATCTTCGTAATACAGGTACTAGTGAAGTCCAGAAGTTTCGTTGTTACAGAGCGGCCTGGCATAAATCCATGTTGATTGTCTAAAATGTATTGTATCCAGCAGATAGACTGGTAATTCCTCTGTAGTTCTTCACATTTCTTTTATCTCCTTTCTTGAACACGGGGAACATATAAGATTGCTTCCACATAGCGAGGAACTTCTGATGCTCAAACGATTTGTTGAAGATGTGGCCAAGAGGAGTCGCTAAGGAAGCAGCACAGCGATATAAGATAACAGCCGGTACACCATCCAGGTGTTGTCCAGGTCAACATCAGCAGGTAAATTAGAAGCAGCCACTTCAGCTTCTTGTTGAGATGTGAGGCCAGCGGAGAACACAGACGTGAAATGCTTGGCAACCAGTTCGCATGATTCTTCAACTGAAGATGATTCTGATTCGTCTAGAAATACATTTGACGGGATCGAAGAGCATTTCCTCTTAGAATTCACAAAACTCCAGAAACTTTTTGGATCTCTACGCTAGCCAAATTTACACGCATAACATGTGATTTATACAAACTAGCATTCACTAGACGGTAAGCGTCACTTGCAAGTTTAAAAGCCTGTTGCTTAGTGAAGGAACGTTTCATCTTACGCAGCTCTGGGTGGCTCCATGGTGGCTTAACAGGTGACCGAATCTTAGAGAAGTTTTCATTGAGCCATCTGCACAAGACGTCACTGAAGCGCTCTATCATAACGTCAACATTCTGTATATTGAGCAGTTCTGTCCAGTCTATATTCGACAGGTATTCAGTTAGTGAATCAAAATCAATTCGGCGGTAGTTCAAGGGTTCGTGTTGGAACCGTTGGGAGCAGGGGGGTTGGAGGGGGAGAAATAGCCGGGGATTGAATGGGGGAGAATGGGGGGGAGCGATGGGCGGGGGTTAATATGTTAATATCACAGAAGGAAAGTACACCAGGTCAAGCACTCTATCAAGATAGTTGCGATTTTGATTAGCTTGAGACATGTTCAGAAAGTCGAAATCATCGACTAGGCTAGCAGCTGCAGTCCCGAGCGAGTCAATTTTATTACCTTCCTTAATAACGTCACATTTGACACATTTAAGAAAGCAAAATAAATACCGAGTATTGTTATTTTCCTTCATATGCATTTTTTTTTAATTGTCGGATGTCGATCCGATATTGGTAATGCCACATCCAATATATCGCAGATACCGATATAAGAGTAGCATTATATTGTCGATAACGATAATTTACTTTCGTGCACCAGGCGTAGAAAAAAATCGTGCCCCTGGAAAATCCATCGTGGTCCACGTCCAAGCTGGCTAAAGTGTTGAATTTTCCTAGAAACACCGTATGGCGCGTGCTTCAAACGTTCAGGGAATGGACGGAAACCTTGACGACGATTTGGAAGCCACAAAGTAAACGCTGAAGTAGAACTGCCAACCGTCAGCTCGATGGAAGGCTAGTGAGGTCCATCAGAATCACTCAGGTATGTCCGATCGTGATTTGAGTAAACAGTATGATGTCGCTCGTAGTACAGTGCAGCGAATTCGCTATCACGAAGGATTACAGGCATACTGCGCCAGTTGGCAACCCGATCGATCACTCAAGCAGAATACCGTAGCTTGAACCCGTGCTCGAAAGCTGTATGATAACCTGCTAACCAAGTCCATTGGTGAATGCTTATGGCCGACTTCGGACAACTTTACAAGGCGAAGGATCGAGGAGGTATCACTGTCAGATTCAAATTTGTTTTTTGCGGATAAATTCCCAGTCAATATCTGAGGTTTTCGTCACTGAGGAAATTGCGAACTCGGATGTTTACAAAACCGAAGGTCTCCAGAAGTGAATTTCGCCCTTCATCCAGACACATGATGGTCCGGTGACATTTTAGCCCGACCTTGCAAGTTACAGCCGGGTAGAACAACAATGGAACAATGACAACGGAGTCCAGATTGTCCCGGAAACCCTCAATCCCCCAATTGTTCCCAGTTCAGGCTCATTGAAAACCTACTGGGCAATTATCAAAAGTAAACTGAAAGGAGAGATAAACGGCAGATAAGATGAAAAATTAGTGGGATGAAATCGCCAAAGCAGCGAACGAGACCGTTGTGCGCCGCTTGATGGTTCTTATTTAGGGAGAAGTTCGAGAATTCCACGTTGAATGATACGTTTCCTTTTTTTCTGAAAATATGAGGAATAAAGCCTGTTCACGTAAAAATCTCGGACATCAAAATTTACACATAATTCAACAAAACCGATTGTTTATTTCACAATAATAGAATAATATCTACTTTAGAAATAGTTGATTAAGATGTAAGTCCTTATTTCTGTAAAATTCTCGAACTTTCTGTGGATACGCCCGCCATCATGTTCCGTACGGTATCCTCAGATACGCCCGCCGTGACGGTTCTCCTACTTTTCTTGAAAGCATCGGTACCATTTTCTTTCTTCTTAGTTTCGAAGCGTTTCCGCTTAACTAGAGCCCAGTACTTCTCTATTGGGCGAATTCCTGGACAGTTTGGTGGATTGGCTGTTTTGAACCTTATACCATTCCAGGACGGATTTCGCATAGTGATAAGAGGCTAAATCAGGCCAAAACAGAGCTGGAGAGTCGTGGCTTCTGATAAACGGAAGCAACCGCTTTTGCAGATATCTTTCTCGTACATACCTTATTGATAGGGCCGGTAGAGACAAAACTTTTCGATTTTCGACCACAAATCCATATGACATGCCAAATCAAATACATCTTCGGGAATTTGGACACCTTTTTTGTCCGTAAATGCTCGGCAACGGCGTTTCTTTGCATTGCGGTATAAAAAGCCAAACCCGGAAGCTGTTCAAAGCCTTCGATTACGTATGTTTCGTCGTCCATTATGATACAAGAAAAGGTTTCATCGTGGTTGGGCACCTTTTTCACTGTGTACGTCTTCAGTTTTCGTACGTATGATTTCGACTTCCCAACTTTGCGAGCCACATTTCACACAGAAAAATTGGAATTTTTCTCAATAACGGCTACCATCCATTTGTCCGGGCTTCAAATGGTGAGTTGACAACTTCGAAGGAGGGTGCGACCGACCTCTCGTCCTCACAAGTTCCTACCTCACGCCTCCACGAGTCATATGATCACAAAAGACTGCCAGCTGAAACATGGAGACGCTGGTTGGCGTAGCCTGGGCAATGTTGTCAATTTGACAATAGCAAAGTGAGGGGGTGCGACTGAATATCGTGTACCTGTAAATCAAATTGTATACCCATACCTGTAAATCATAGCCTACTATTTTCCATTCTCATTTATTTAATAATTTCAGCACGCTTTGGAATCATCTTTGCATTCTCAAAAATTCTCAGGCATCTCATGATCCTGGAGCAACATGACAAGCATCAGAGGCTCAATTTGTTTTTCAGCATTCCAGTATAACATTTACTTTAAAATTGCACTTCTGAACTTCAACTACTATATTCATAAAAGACTGGCATGTGCTAATAAGCAATGTAGGATTATATTTTAATATTGTGTTTAGTGGTATTATGGTAACACAGCCATTATTTCAGAAATCATCAAACCGGACTCTTCTATCACTCCGATTGCAACCTTTGAAATGTTACTAGAACAGTATAAAGAAAAATATTACAACATGTCTTATAAAATAATATCTTTTATTGAAATTTTATCTCAGATAGTTGGAATGATCTATTCTGTTTTGGGGTTTTCCTGGACTAGAATGATATTAATACATAACTAATTTTTATCTATTTTTCAGTAACAATCCATTGGATGTATCATTTAAGTTTAAAATTTGAATAAATTAGCATTCTTGTCTATAATGATATCCTCATATTTCGTGTACAAACTATACTAAATATTAAATAACACATAACGGGGGAAAGGGAGTGACCATCAGGGCACCCAAGTAAAACGATTTGGATAGGGAGCATGGGACTGCCTCCTCCCTATTGTTAACATTTCGCGGAACGAGGGCGGGCTCTTCGACCCCATCTATTGGGTTTATTCTGTCAAACGAGGGCTCGAGGGTTCTTGAGTGTGGCGTTGATCATGGTTTTAGGTGGTTTAGGTTGTAAGCGCAGCAAATTACCGCTCATTTTCATTGAAAACGGCTTAAAGGTTAAAGCCATTTGCTATAAAACGTATGTTTTGAGAAAATTATTGAACCAAGGGTCCAGTCAAAGCTTTTAAACAACCATTACGTGTTCCAACAAGGTTGAGCACCATCCCACAAGGCAAATGTTATCCAGAGCTGGCTCAGAGAGAATCTGTAGCACCATATCAAAGTGGCAGCGTATTCGTGATTTTTCTTACGCGCAAATGTCTCAAAAAGACATTTCAGTTGCCATGGGAGTGTCCCGGAGGACCGTGAAAAGGGTCTTTGACCGAGAAAAGAAAGGACAACACTCAGCGAAGGTGGCCACAAATCGTCCGAGGTCAGCTCGGATTCCAAGGGTTATCACTGCCATCAAAAGGAAGATTCGGGCGAATCCATCGTTCAATGGGGAAAATGGCGAAAGAACACGGGATCAGTGATTTAACGGCACGAAATTGAAACCAGTTAGAAACGGATTGCGGGGCGAAGTTGAGGGCATGGGAAAAAACTCACATGATTATTCACCAACCGCATCCAAGAGCAACGATTACTTCATAACCTCCATGGGTTGAATTTTGAAACGATTTGTCTTGCATTTTTTCTACTTTCTAGGTGAAGTTCATCTTTGCTTCTAAGCCAGAGTCTCTAGAGACATTGCGTCGGATCATAACAGACTGGTGGAAAAAGTATCAAAAGTGTGTGGGATCTTATGTACCACATCTGAATTTAACAAATCCTGCATGTGTTCAAGTGTCCAGCCGACAAATGTGTCGGCAAAGCTTTGTGAATCACAAAGCTCAACATCCCTTAGGAATCATTGGAAAAAAGATACCTACGCTCAAATGGAATTAGCTTAAAGAGTTGTTTAAAAAAGTCAATAATAAATTTTTTTGAAATGAATTACCTATTTCTTTTATTTTGGAAGGAAAAAAACATGTAAATCTGTTTCAATTCTAACCTTAAAAAATCTGAATCTGAAGATGACAGCAGGTTTTGAATTTACAGTTACTATAAAGATTGCACGAGTAATGTTACAGCAAACGTTATTCAGTGCAGTGAATTTGAGATCACTCGGTAAATTTCTAATGAATATAATGGAGATAAATTTGTTACATCCAAGTCGTCATTATTTTACAGGTTTCATTCGAACTGTGCATTTACTGCAAAAAAGATTCTTAATTCGCCCAAATGCCCAACTCGGCCTAAAAGCGGCTTACACGTTCCACCAAAATACAATATATTACAGCAAATTTCACAACAAAACGTTTGTTCTAACGCAAAGTAGTACATTTAAACTATGAAATTTATTTCCTGAGAAAACTAAGCAAACTTTGATAATTTTCCGATTATGTTACATTACCGAACACAAAACAGTGTTATCTGTGTTTTCATCGACTTTTGAAATTCTCACGTGAAATTAATCTTACAGGACATTATTTACACAAAAACAATGTGTGTGTGTATGATGGGTAAGCACATTTTGAAGAGATGCTAGTGTGAGAAGTATCATATAAAAAACATTTGATAATTTTAGAGACCTTTTATTGAAGGCCGTCCAAAGGTGGGGTTGATAAGTAAAGGGTTAATTGAAAACTAAAAACGTTAGCCGGTCCAAACAGAATTCATCCTAAGACCGTTTGTAGGTAACAGAATGATAACAAAATCTTATTTCGCTGTCATATGGCCGTACAAAATTTCCGAAGAAGGCAATCCTCTATGAGCGTCATACATATGTGCACTATTTCAGGAATTTTTCGAACATCAGTCCCAGCTACCAGCCACCAGCATCATCGCCAAACTGAAACGAAAATAAATCACCATGAATCGTGACACGTAAAAAGCCCTAAAAATCCCCGACCCTCTTAAATATCGCTCCGGCAAAGGACTAAGCCCTCGGCTGCTCAAGAGCGTACATCGCCGCCGAGCCACGCCACTCCTCGACCGATACGGTAATTGAACCCGTCGAAATATGTTAATGTCACCACCATCACTCATCCACTGCGCCGCCGATGGCATCCGTTGCCGGCCAATTGGCTTCTGAAAGGTTATTTTTGTTTGCGATTTTTTGCTGCTTTCTTTTCGGCCTTTTCGAGAGAGGCGTCACAAGAGACTTCGATGCTCGTAAGCGAGGAACCCTGCGAAATAATCGAAAAATTGCTGTTTTCTGGGTTGTGCAAGCAAATGAAAAATTACCACCGAAGGACGATAAATTTCCGGAAACGTTTATTGATATTTAACAATGGAAACGCACAAAAATCCGGCAAATTATCTTCGCTCTTGCACAATGAGACTTTGAATGTCAACCAGAAAACAGCAGCTTCGTTTCCCAATAGAGGATTACTCAAATGCCGTCCTTCGAAAGAATCTGCGTTTAATAAGCCATCAACCGATCGCTCAACCGAGCCCGCCATCATATACAGGTATCTCCTCCCACAACACCCACAACGGCAGCGTGACCGGATCAGACAGCTGATTTCGACATTTTCCTGCTCGAATCAATCGATTGCAAAGTCCACATCGGCCGTTGTCGCCGTTGTTGACCTGACCGGATCGGATCGCCCTCGCCATCATCATCGATGGAGGGTAAATCACACACTCCTCACCATTTAGATATCTGTGTGAAGGCCAGTGACACCACACCGTGGCCAGCAGGCCATCGGGAGGCGGTGCATCTTTTTATTCGATCATCACCTTCGGATGCTTCTACTTCTTCTCGTCGAACCACGACAAGTGTGTTCCTTCGGCAAGGCTGTCATTTTCACTACATAGTTGTAATTCATTACGACTTATTTTCCCTTTGCGTGACGCCCCCCTCTCCCGATCTCGATTAGTAGGGTCCATTGGAGTCATCGGCGATCGTGAGCGGACATGGCTGTAAACCGATACCTATCCTCCTCTGGGGTCGAAAATGTACAAGCCAACGGCGGCGATGATGCGGCGATGAAGGTGGCGCGAAGTTCGTTGTTGCTGACCTAGATGGATCGGTAACTATAATTTTATTACAAGCATTTAGCAAACTAGCGAAGAATTATGAAAACTGAGTTACCAGTGAGGCCCCAGGCTCAGACAACAGTGTCGGTGTGTATGATAATTGATTTCATGCTGGTTCGGTTCGGCGGTGCAACTCGTTCGATAAAGTAACTTAGTGAATTTGCAGATGGGAGGGCCAAGTACAGCTATTCGTAGAGCTATTAGTGAAAAATTTGCTCACTTAACATCGCTAAAGTTCATCGCTTGGCTGCAAAGGAGGATGTGCGCGGTTGAACTTCGTGTTTGAACTACTAAGCACGGGTTTTTTTTACGATCGCTCGATCGGCCGAAGACGTGAAAAAGTCGGGAATACATCCATTTGGTCGACGTCGGGGCAGATTGTTATCGATCTTGTTGTGCTGAGGGAGATTTGAAGCGGAGAAGTATGCAAGTAAGGGTACCGGGCAATGGTTAAGAAAAAGTTAAGTATAAGGGTGTTTGTGGTGAGTATGATGAGCTTGATAATGTTGCTTATAATGTGCGATAGCTATCATAAATGTTACCAAGTTGAGTTGCAAAGTATGTCAACTCTCTATAAGATTCGAGGCACTAGATGCTCTTTGTCCAAAAATAAATTATCTCTTAGGTTTTTTTTGGATCAAGTTGACCTCAAACTTAAATTTAAAAAACTGTTCAACGTTGATCATATTTTCAAAATTTCGCATTATTTCTTACGGTTTGACTCTAATGACGAAAGGTCTGCCACGAAGAAAGGGCCCCGTTTAGTATCCTCAGGGCTTACATTATTTCGTGCTCAATTAATTTAGGAAGCGATTGAAGAAGACTACAATGCTCCGTTACATATTTATAGGCATGATTAAACTGAAGTTCTACGATTCTAACAAGGGAAACCACTGCCTCTGATCCAAAATCTAGATCTGTATTTCATGCAAGTGACGATCTATCGTACGATGCTGCAACATCGCCCGTACTGCATTCTTCTTCTCCTCTAACTGTGAGCATTTTCCGTAAAATCAATCATTTTTTTGATTCATATTGAACGTACCAAGTATCACTTGAACAGTGATACTTTTGGCTGTTTGGATATTTTCCTTGCTATCTTTGAGAGAAATGAAGAGAGAAAGGCAAAGGACATAATCGCAGAAAATGGTTAAAACACACAACCATGTGAGTTAAAACTCGGTTTTTATCGGATTCTTTTGACACTCGAGAGGTCTGTATCCACATTAATCCGGACACCTTCAAATCATTGTAACTTTTGAAATATTGCACGTAGGAATGAAAAATTTCACTGTGGTATGGAGTCTATCATGAAAAAGACTATGATTGATATTTACATATCATGTTTAGTATTCAAGATGGCGACGAAAGAAAAACAAGTGCGCGAGCGAATTTTGTACGGGCGTACGGCAAATCCTGACTTGTCAATACGGGACCTTGCAAAAACATTGGATTTGCCTAAATCCACTGTTCGCGATGTGCTCAAATCATTTTCGGAACGTTTGACGGTGGAGCGGAAACCGAGAAGTGACAAAAACATTGGACGCGCTGATCCTGTCATGGACCGAAAGGTGAAAAGGATATTAACGAAAACCCAAAATCTCTCCATTCGAACGGTGACTCATAGAACAGGGATGTCGCCTGGTTTTGTCCAAAAATCAAAACAACGTTTGGGACTTAAGTCGTATAAAGTAAAAACAGTTCCAAATCGCAACGACAAACAGAACTTGGCAGCAAAATCACGGGCTCGACGTTTGTACTGCGAATATTTGACGAAGTTTTCATGCGTTGTTATGGACGATGAAACTTATGTCCTGGAGGATTTCAAGCAGCTTCCAGGGCTGGCTTTTTATTCTGCTATGGCCAGAAATGCTACAGCTGAGCATTTCAGAACGAAGAAGGCATCGAAATTTCCCAAAAAAAAATACCTTGTGTGGCACGCAATTTGCACGTGTGGCAACAAGAGTAAATCTTTCGTCACTACAGGCACAATCAACAAGGAGATCAATCAGAAAGAGTGTCTGCAGAAGCGATTGCTACCCTTCATCAAAAGTCACAAAGAAAAACCTTTGTTCTGGCCCGATTTGGCATCATGCCACTTTGCTAAAACTGTGATGGAGTGGTACCAAGCAAATCAAGTGAACATTGTACCAAAAACCTCAAACCCGCCAAATTGCCCAGAGCTACGACCAATCGAGAGATATTGGGCTCTGATGAAGTGGAAACTTTCTGGAAAGAAGCAAGGAATCAAAGACATCAAACACTTCCAGCAAATTTGGACAAAGACGGCTTCTACGATTTCTGAAGAGTCTGTACAAACCCTAATGGACAAAGTTAAGCGCAAAGTTCGAAAATTTTATGCAAATACCGAATAACTATGTTTTTTCTTCACGAATTGTTAAAACACATCCCAGGAATCTGAAATAAACAACTACGACGGAAATATAATTCGAAATTTATGTTTTATTCATGTTTTGAGGTGTCCGGATTATTGCGGATACAGACCTTAGAAAATAAAGATCAGCTAACATTCTAAAACATGCGTTCTTGGTTCCCAACTCTGGTAATATTGGATGTACAGAAGTAACGATTGTACTCGAAAAAAATGCAACACTATATACGTAAAGGTTTTTATTGCATGAGTAAAAATTTATGAACTTTTGAGTAAAGCTAGTTTAGAGTGCAATGTTGACATGCGCAAAATTTCGTCACAATTTGTCAAGTGATTTTTGAGATGGCTTCCAAGCAAGTGGCGCTTCGACAAAAAAATCTGGGCGCGGTCGTGGAAAATCTAGGCCAGTCCCACAGGTGAATCGCGAATAAGTTGGGAATCGACAATTCGACCGTGTCCCGTGTGGTAAAATTGTTCGATGAGATCCAGATGACTCAGCGGCCAGCTGGCAGCGGAAGAAAAGCAAAGACGACCGCCCACAGTGGGCAAAAACTGATGAAAACTAAGGAAAAAACTTTTGTCGCTTTTAACCGCGGCTTATAAACAAGGCCATTTCCGCTTGGAAATTGTCTGGGAAATTGAATGGAACTGGTTTCAATCACCGCATGGATATGGTTGTGGAGTTATAGAGCATATTTTACCCCACTTCCCCTTATATTCTTGAATAATTTATAGATATCGTTGCACGGAGTCACTCAAGATCAACAAAAAAGTGCTAATCCCATGTGAAATTTCCTGGAAAATCGAAGTTTTATCCAATAACCATTGAAAGTATTAATCCACGCGTCGAAACTGACTTTTAACTCATCTTCTCTCCCTGTTAAACTCTGCTGTCTCAAGAACTCGTAAACGTTTTCTTTATTCCAGTTTTTGAAATAAATTTCAACTAAATCACGATTTAGCACAACCATTCTGAATCGATTCAACTTTACACCTGAAATGACGTTTAATTTTTGAAAAGCCACCATACTTTTCTGGTGATTGGATCTAGGTACAGCAGGCATGTTCAGAGTTAGTTTTGGAACGTGTGGAATACTACGTTTTCCATAAGTTACTGTGATTGAATCGTAAAAAGCAGACACCGTAACAAAAATGCAGCTTCTTCAATTTGCGGAGAATTTCATGTTGATACTCTTGTTGTGGTGTTTCTTCCCATTTAGACTCCTGCGTGCGAATTATTTGCTAGAATTTTTTTTTTCGTATCGGCTCACAGGTATCAGAAAAGACCTCGTACTAGTAAATAATGAGCAGTACTATGCTAAGCACGACTATTTTGAAAATTAGGCATAACTAACAAGCACAATTGGGTCCTCCTTTAGCTCAGTCAGCAAAGGCGCAGCTGCAAAGCAACACCATGCTGGAGGTGGCCGGGTTCGATTCCCGGTCTGGTCTAGGAATTTTTCGTTAAGGAAAATTGCTCGACTCCCTAGGCATAGAATATGATTGTACTTGCCGCACAATCATACTAATGCAAAAATGGCACTTGGCTTCACAAGCTCTTAGTGAATACCTGTGAAAGCGCATTTATAGAACACTAAGTTGAGAGCAAGCTATAAGCTAATTGTGAAAGCAAAGATAAACTATTCAAGAATACTAGGGGAAGTGGGGTAGAACCAGCCATATCTTCGTTCACAGAGCCGTGCGGTGGTTGAAACAACCTATATTCAAACAGTCCGGAAATTTCACATAGAACTAGTCCTATTTGGTTGATCTTGAGACACTCCGAGCAAAGATATCCATAAACTATTCAAGAATACAAGGGGAAGTAGGGTAAAATCAGCCATACCTTTGTTCTCAGAGCCATGTGGTGGTTGAAACAACCTGTATTCAATTTTCCAGAAAATTTCAAATAGGACTAGTCCTATTTTGTTGATATTGAGCGACTCCGTGCAAAGATATCTATAAACTATTCAAGAATACAAGGGGAAGTGGGGTAAAACCAGCCATAGCTTCGTTCACAGAGCCGTGCGGTGGTTGAAACAACCTTTATTATTTTCCAGGAAATTTCACTTGGGATTAGAACTATTTTGTTGATCTTGAGTGACTCCGTGCAAAGATATCTATAAATTATTCAAGAATATAAGGGAAAGTGGGGTAAAATAAGCTCTATAGCTCCAAGCGGAAATGGCCTTGTTTATAAGCCGCGGTTAAAAGCGACAAAAGTTACAGATTTTTTCCTTAGTTTTCATCAGTTCTTGCCCACTGTGCGACCCCGTGAACGCAAAGGTGACACTGTACAGTCGAACTTATTCCACTTTCAACGCATTTGTTGTGCATTTGTCACCTCTTTACCTCATCCTCAAAACTTTCACTTGACAATTGCCCAATATTTTTCGATCGGTCTGAACTCAGGGCAATTCGGAGGATTAATCTCTTTGGCGACGAAATTAACATTGTTTGCAGCATACCATTCTAGTACCTCCTTAGAGTAGTGGCAGTTGGCTAGATCCAACCAAAACATAACGTTTGTCTTGTGTTGCCGAACCCAAGTAACATTGCTAACAACATCCGGCTTTATTAAGTTTTATTAAAGTTTTATGAAAGCTTCTTGAAATCAATTTGGTTTTATTATGGCACCAAGAGGTCCCGATAAGTTTCATATTTTAGTCAGGTTAATGAGAACCTACACAACTTGTTAACAACGATCTTAAAATCTTGTTTCTCAAATTCCTTTTACTCCTATCAAAGGTTTTATTTCGACTTTATGAACTCGTAAAATGCTGTATTGAAATGCCGTTTTAGGACTCATTGATATTATCTTATTTTGGTCAGTTGAAAAAACATTTTAAAACCATTTTGCCTCCAGTAAGTGCATTAAACGGCAAATTGGCATTGAAGGAAGTCACCATAAGACCAAATAGTTTTATAATAGTCATTGCGAAGAAAAATTGGCTTTATGGCAAAACTGTGATTATTTTCCAATCGCCATATTGAAATATAATGGTATTTTGAATGGTATGCAAATAAACTGTAGATCGGAGACTAGTTTCGGCATTGTTTAAGATAACCTTATCCAATTCCATCAATTTCCAGGAAGTTCGTGATTAATTAATCGAATATATTTGTTTTAATTTGGTTTATGTTGTTGTAAATTCGCATAATTTCCGAGGCGCATTAATTTTCGGCTCTTATCGTGCCAATATTTACCAAAATAATATATGCGCATATAATTTGTAGCATAATACGCTGTAGAAAACACCATTTATTTTGGGTATTTTGTTAACAAACCAAAAATTCCGCAACACTAGACCTTTTTTTTACTGCTAAATGAATCAGAAGAGCAGAGAATCGAACAAAGCAGAACAACAAAGACCAACCTCGATTTCACAGTGAAGTTTGACAGCTGTGGCCATTTGGCCGCATTCTGGCTTTAATGGCAGCCAATAGGTTTTATGACAAGTGGTCATAACATCCTTCACTAGAACATTTTCAAAATCTTTATGTTCTTATAAAGGCTTTATTAAATTGTTTTCACAACCGTTTATAGTGTGGGCCATTTTGTACAAATTTCGGCTTTAAAGAAGCATAGAGGAGGTGTTGGTAGAAAAAAACAGTTTTGAATGTAGTGTTATCAACAAAGCCGGGAAGAATGCTATACGGCTGGAATAAAACTAAAATTGTTACTTGGGAATGAAGGCTAAAATTGGCTTTTTTCAGACATTCTTTAATGTCAACCTTCGACGTCATTGTGTGAGATGTGATGAAAACCTTGGTTTTGAGGCCACATCTACAGATTCCTTGCCAAATCATTAGTTTGCAAGCAAGCTTATCAGCAAAAACAAATTTATACCTGGAAGGGACCCCCACGACCAGTTGCCAGGTAAAATTTTCATCCGGGGATTTGTTTATAATCCATTTTGACATATGTTTCGTCATCCATTAAAATACAGCCATCAAATTTCGTCAAAACTCGTTCGTATAGTAATCGTGCTGGCTTTTTGGCCGATAAATTTGGTTTCAGGGAGCGATCCGGATGTTTACTGGCACAGAAGACTTATATCCTTCTTTTGAAAGGATGTTACGCACGGTGGAAAAGTTGGAATCGTATTTCTTTGCCAAATCACGTATGGAGACACCAGGGTTGCCTTTCACGTGCCTCAACACCTTTCTTCTCAGATCTTTGTCCCTAGCGCCACTGTTATGATAGATGCGCTGTGCTCTATCCACACTCAGAGTATCCTTGTAACGTTTGATTACAAGACACACTAGGCTCTCTTTTACATGTTCACTAGTACCACCTACTGACAGAATTCCGAACCATACTCTCCACTTTCCAATAGTCCTTGGCCATCTGAAAAAATTAGCGGTAATTTTAGAATATCTAGGTGGTCGGGATCACGATATACAGGGTGTCTCACAATAGGTGTCACTAAAACAAAATGGGATTACAGCAAAATAAATCAACCAAATCATAGCATTCGGTTTTCATTTGAAAGGTATATGTTATAGAAACAAACCATATTAGTTCAATTCGAATCTCTCGCCTTTTCCTTGATAACTTTGGGCAAACGCTTTGTAAACCCATCGCAGCTGGCACGCAAGATTTCCTGAGGAATTTGAATCCCAAATATCAACCAAATGTTTCTTGAATTGATCTAAAGTAAGCCCTTCGTAGGGCTTATATGTTGAAGCATATAACCCCAAACCAAGCAGTCAAGTGGGTTGAGATCCGGTGAAGATGCACGCCATTCTTCGCTTGTGATGAAATCGGGCAAACTTTGCGCGCACCACGCTTGAGTCTTCTTTGCCTTGTGACCTGGAGCTGAGTCCTTTCGGAAACAATATGGTGTATTCCCATACAGCGTTGAAGCATGAAGAAGCAGATGGTTCTTCAAAACCTGCTCGATGTTATATTCAGTGTTGATTTTTACGTTAAGTTCTATGAAAAGAAGAGGAAGTTTTCCTATTCGTGAAACGGCGCCCCATACCATGATTTTCGATACATTCTGATAGCGTTCTACAGCTAGTTTATCTCTTGGAATATTGGCAAGACTTTTGCCATACACGCGATCATTTTGTTGATTATGACTGTCCCGAAGGAGGAGGAGTTTTTCATCCGAAAATAAAACCTCGCACAGTCACCGTGCCGAACCCAAAAGATTTCTGCTTCTTTGGACTCTGGCTTGCTTTTAACCTACCGTCAACCCGTGAACCCGTTGTTTCTTGTACGGCTTGCTTTCCAGATCATGTCTGAGGAGCCTGTTCATTGGAGCAGAGGACATTTGAAATTGTTTGGTCCATATACGGCCGGACTATGTCTTATTCGTTCCCTCACGCATTTGATCTTTTAACTTCGTTCTGGCAGTTCGTCTGGCACCTCCTTTGTGTTGAATATGGACATTTCCAGTTTCCTTGAACCCTTTCAAGGTACGAAAAACAAAACGCTTACTCACTCCGAACTGCTTTAGGCTATTGAATATCAGACACGGTCTAAGCTTTTGCAAATGTAATTTTAAAACTTGCTCCCGTATGGCTTCCATGGTAGCTGATAAATATAAACAAATGGAATGGCTTTTTTATCTTCAGCGATAAGCTGTCAAAAGAAAACACTCACAACGGGTATAATCAATGCCACTGTTAAAATTACCCAGCTGAAATAAACCAGGACTGAAAAAAGGTGACACCTATTGTGAGACACACTGTATATTGGTTAGAAAAATTTTGATAATTGACAAAGTTACAAAAGGTTGAACATGATATTTTTTGGAAGCATTATTTTGCTCGGCTCTTTTATGCTACTGGTATTATACTGGTTTCCAAAATACAAAGTAAGTAACAGAATCGTCGAAAGAATTTACGCGGATGACGATCGGCGACTTTCGATCGCCTGAAATCCGTTTTTTTAAGAATATGGGCAATTTTGGGTGTTAAACGCTTTCAATCCACACATTCTTCAAAAAGACCTTTGCTAGATCGAAACTGGCTCTAGAATCTAGAATTCGCTTTACTTTTTCCTTGACCGATTTAAACATAGTAGTGCGAGCGGGCCGTGGTTCTGCCCGGTTTTCGTGGACGTGGTTTATCAAGAACAGATCCTTTAATACGGTATGCTTTTGCATCTTTAATATGGCATCCCACAAACACCGCAATACATTTTATAGGTTTAAGCGCGAGTAGCAAACTGCCCAAGAAACAATTTTAGTATTATTCCAGCCATATACTCCTCCCGGCATTGTTGATAAAACTACATTCAAAACTGTTTTGTCTACCAACACCTCCTCTATGCTTCATTAAAGCCAAAATTTGTACAAAGTGGCCCACTCTATAGACGGTTGTGAAAACAAGTTGATAAAACCTTCATAAGATCATAAAGATTTTGAAAATGTTCTAGTGATAGATGATATGACCACTTGAGAAGCTTCATGAAACCTATTGGCTGCCATTGAAAAATAGCTAAATAGCCACAGCTGTCAAACTTCACTGTGAAATCGAGGTTGGTTTTTGTTGTTCTGATTTGTTCGATTTTCTGCTCTTCTTGCGGGAAGTTTTGTTTGATAGCAAAATATCCAAAACAAATTGAGTTTTTCACAGCGTATCATGCTCCAAATCATATGCGCAATTAATATCATAGAGAATATAGGCGCCCAGGAAATAATGTTAGTTTGCAACAACAAAAACCAAATAAAAATAAATATATTCGGTAAATTAATCACGAATTTCCTGAAAATTGATGTAATTCCGATTTTGGGTGTCACTGAATAAATCGCATGCTGCGTTTGCCTTGCGAACATACAGGCGTCATTTACTACACTGGCAAATGCGCTTCACCGAACGATACGGATCACGACACAAAAGGAGACGGTAAAAGTTTGGCTCAGCGTACACAACGATTATGCATGTGTCGGGGCCCACTAGTTTCATATGGTATACAAAAACTGATCCATTCACATTCTGTGTATGTTGCTGATTCTGAATATGATGGTTCACCGGTTGTTACAGCCGGCGAATATAACTCATGAAAAAAAAAACAGTTTAGTGCAGATTATTGGAAATGTGCGCTGTAAAATAACTTTATTTTTTCGCAGCATAGCAGTAAATGTTTTTTTTTAATCAGTTCGTTTATTTGTTAGGCTCAGGCGTGTGTAACACTTTGCGGAGCCGATATTCAATATTGTTATTAACAATGTTTTATAATTGATTTTAGTAAAAGTGGGGTGCCGATTACTCGTGGTTAATTCGAGGTTAATGGGTCACATCATCGTTTGGAAGGGGCTAGGCAGTTAACTTATTTAACAGCAGTAAATGGTTAATATGAGACATTAAAAGATTTGTCTTGTTTGGGTTACGTGGATTCTAGGTGGCCGCTCAAAAATTCAAATTAATTAACTAGACGTTCGGCTTTCATAGCACTCCAGTCGACGAAGTCCAGTGATTCTGGTGCTACAGTTGGTTGGCGAGACGAGTCGACACAAGATTGGGATGGACCGCAGAAGTAGTTCAGACTTAATCGACCGACGACGTCAAGACCGTCCGTTTTTGCACCGATAGGGAAATAAAAGCACACGACCTAAGGGCGATCCTGTTTTTCGTAATTACGGCCCATCTGACGATATTTCGCTACATCGTCTTTTGTATTCATTTCAATTAAACTCTTTAATATTAAAATTTGGATTTAGACGGAAGTTTTGGAGAAAGCTGTCAAGCCATATGTATATGTCATTTATGTGCATGAAATTGAATTGAAATTCACACAACTTTTTCGAGCTGTGTAGTCAACAACTTGATTAAATTTATTTTGACCCATTGGACCTGTTTTTGATTTTCCACTATATATGAAATAAAGTGAAAAAAAAAATTGAGGCGAACTTGCCTGTATAGAACGATATTATTAATTACCGCAAATCCTCCTTAGCAACGTCTTCACAGAAGTTTGTAAGGCCTTTTCTTATGTAAGGCTGACTTATGTCAGGTCAGGTTTATTTATATATTTTGAGACTTCATTAAAGCAGTCCGTCAGTAAAAGTAAGTAAAACAAGTAACTAGTAAACTCCACTGAATTACTGTTGAAGATTTTCTCATCCAAATGGTAATTCGACTATTGTATTTCATGTACTTAAGTCGATTCAATATTAATATAGGATTTTACTGAATACGTAATAAAAAAGCATACACTTCAACACTTCTAAAAAAAAGGCTAAGAAATATCATCAAGAAATGTATCCTTAACTACCTATAAAGGCATAAACTAACAAAATTGCGTTATTCCCTATGATAATGGGACTGTTACGTATTTATGGGCATTGATGGTACTTAAACTTGCAGTACATTATTTGTTAATGACTAAATGTTTGTCAGGTGTCTCTCTGCCTATAACCAATATGTGTTCATTTTAAAATTATTGTACTATAAGCTGCGGAAATATGACCGATCGAGAACCGTCCTGTACTTGCGATTTTTATTTATTATTAGGACAGGACATACTATCGTTCTTCCGCACTGTATATCATGATATTATGTATGGGGAAGTTGTCTCATATTCCTTACACCTCTCCCTTATTCGCCGCACGATGGCACTATTTTTTTTTTTTGAGGGTATCTAGCTGGAGCTGCGTGACAGCTTGGTTGTCAAGACTAGACCCTTTCCCAACGTCACCTCTACTACGACCAATACCGTAGAAGCAATAGCCTATGTTGGCCGCTTGAGCACTAGTTGAAGTAATTAGTATTGGACCGTAGTATTTTTCAAAATTTCAGTTTCAATTTTCCCACGATGTTGTTTTGTTATGCAGTCGTAAAATGGAAGCTCAAATTAATACCCTATCCTAGATGTCACGAGCTTTGTTCCGGGGCAAAGTAGTAACTAGATTTCAAAAAGACATGTAAATTGCCAAACAATAATTCCTAGGGACGACATTCAGGCCATTGATGTAGTCTATGTTGACAACTAGTAGTACTGAAGTCAACCCCAAGAAGTATTGCAACAAGAGTTTCATAATATTTATTATTCATACAGCTAATGATATTTCTAGACAACCCTCAATTTAATGGTGAGCCTATGTTAGCTATCTACAGCACTGCAATATTTTCTAATAATAACCCTAAAAATTTGAATTAGTATGTAATGAGCTTCCATTTTAAAGTGTGTTATAAGGGTCAGTCAGTCAGGTTGTCTAATGCTAATGGCGTTCATTTTACAGCCCCGAGCTATTTAGTTTGGAATGGAACCGAAACGGAATCGAAATGGAATTGAAATGGAACTACCGTGATTAAAACATCCCCCCCCCCCTTCTAAAGTAAGTCAAATACTAAACCCTCACTGAGCGGACCCTCAGCACTGTTGCTGAAATAAACTACAAGGAAAGGTTTAATCTACTGCTCGTGCTTCCTAAGCGGGCCCTCCGCGTCCTATCTCTAATATACATGCTTGTCATCGTCAGTCTAAAGTAACACTTTTCGGTGGCTATGTGCTTCATTTCGAACCGTCAGATATTTACCATAATCAAAACATTCACCCTTTTCGAAAATTTGCAATTACTTTCACTTATTATACCATGAGCAAACCAGGTATTTTGGTTATTCATTCCATAAAACAAATGGATAAACAACAACATAAGTTGCCACGAAAATGAAAAGTGTACTTTTAGTCGTTTCCCTTTGATTGAAAGTAAGAAGTCTAAGAGTGAATGCGCCAGTATCACACCTGATGTTAGTGCCTTTATATAAACGCTCTACGACGTGGCAGTGAAATAAATGTGCAGAATATGTGATACTTTCACTACTGGTCAAATTCTTGGTCTCACATGCATGTTTATAGCATGAGATAAGCCCTCTCACCGTCGACAAGGTGAAAAATTTGACCCGCGAGTCGTCTCCCTGGCGTCGGTGATTGTCACCATGTGAGGAAATAGGCCGACGTAAAAAAAAAAAAAAAAAAAAACATAGGGAAACTGCCCCCATATTAATCTCATTGTTCCTATATTCATCCTACGATGAATCAAAGAATTGGGCAGTTGAAGGATCGGTTTCGTTTTCTAATAATGTTTGCTTATGTTAAATAACTACAACAAACATTACTAACTGTTCCTTCAACTGCCCAATTGTTTGATTCATCGTAGGATGAATATAGGAACAATGAGATTAATATGGGGGCAATTCCCCTACATGATATACCCTAGCAGCACACTTCTCACAAACCGGTTAAAGTTACTGCTTTGTGACTCAAATTAGTCACAATCAAGTTGCTGCAACAACTGTTGACCGTAGTTTGATGCTTGAGTACTTGAGGTTAGGAGGGAGCATCGGTTTATCTTTTAAGCTGAACTTGGCGATGGCGTGGTGTGACAAATGGGAGTCTAGGAGGGAATGAACAGTATCATTTTCTTTATCTTGCCGTTTCGATTGTGGGGCTGTGTATTCTACTCCAACAATTTCAGTGAGAGTGACGCGTCCTTCCTAACAAACCATCCCGTAGAATGTATTGTAAAATAAGTTATTTGATTTGTTGGATCGTAAAGTTGGAATAAGATTCTTATGTTCCCGCGGGTCCGCTCCATTGGTTTTGGCTTCATACAGTGTTACAATGAACTCAGAACGATAACTCAAATTGATCGTGCTATTAAATGGAGCTGCATACTAGAAAATACCCTAGAAGGGATGGTAGCTGCTTTACAAAAACAATGAAATAATGGAACAAACGAAATATTAACTTTGACGAACAAAACTTCTCATTTAAGGACGAAGTTTGTAGAGATATTATAATTTTTTTAACCAGTTCTGCTGAATTGAATTACAAAATAAGCGAAAGGAAATTTGGTTTGCATCAGTGGATGATTCTGTTATTCCTAGTAAATAATGCAATTTCATAACTTTTGATTCATTGAGTTATGTAGTTTTTTTTTTAAAAAAAAGGATAGCATTAAAAACAAAAGTAGCTGACCTAGAGGTTCCAGATTTGCGGACTTGTCTGTGAATCTGCAGAATCTCAGATTTATTGCTGAAATTTTTCACGATGCCATCATTTATTGCATTTATTGCTGACAAAATCAGTCCGATTGTGTAAAACACACGATCGATTGACGAAGACTATGTTAAACCGTTTGATGCATCAATACGTTTAACATGTTAGTTTACGCAACCATCAACCGAGTTTCCTAGCAAACCATTGAAATGCACGTGCTATTCTAATGAGACGTTGGATCGGCATAAGTAAATGAGTATGTTAAAAAATTCTAGTGGTAGCTGATCAAAGTCAGACCTAGTAAGGGTTTATGAGCTACAGAAATAGGAACTGCGTTTTCCGCCTGTGAACCTGTTCGCGCGGAAGTGAAAAAGAAGGATTAATTTTATTTTACTTCCGTTTTTTTCTGTTCCGACGCTGATCGCGTACGCTGCGTTTGAACTTCTGCAAGTTTGGTTGGAAAAAATTGCTATAGAGCAGTCTCGAAAGAATATCAGGTTTCTCAAGAAGAGAAAGAATCGTGAGGAGTGGTTGCGGGGATGCGTTCTGGTCGACCAGGTAAGATATAATTAATATTAACATTTCGTCAATTGGGAAATCCCCACGTATAATGGCTTGCTCCACATTGGGTTGTAGGATTTTATCACTGGAAGGAGATTCTCCTAAATCCACTGATTACGCGTAAGTGTCTCGGCTTACGGGTCCGCCCATTCCCTCATACAGTGTTAAATTGAATACAGGTAGATTTCGCACCTGATCAAGTCATACGTAGAGGACGATCAACTATCTAATGGCTGTGCCTTGCAACAATGAGATGTTTGTTTGTTTGTTTATTTATTTAACGGCTACTTAACTACTTGGTCATTCAAACCGTTATCAATTAATTAATTACAAGCCCAATCTTAGGGCTAGTATTTCTTGAAACTTTCGTCTTTTTTTTATGTTCATCGGTATATCGAAGTCTTCCCAGGTAATCAATAAGCATTAGCATATGCATTAAATCAACCCTAAATCTGCAGTTCAGATGTTACAAGCATTATATTAGCATTATATCAGCATCTTGGATGCTATCTGTAGTAAAGTTGCATTTCAAATGCTATTTAAATGCTTGTAGCCTGTAAAAACCATTTCCAATGCAAAATAGCATTAATGAAGCATTATCATAGCATTGCAGTAAAGCAGCCGTATCTTGGGCCAAAAGTGGCATTTATATTGCATTTAAGGCGACTTAATTGCTTGATAATTGCTTGATGCTTGATACGCTTTGGAACTGCTTATTGGTTACCTGGGTTCCATGTTAGACGTCAGAGGTTGCCGCAAAACCTTAGGATTATTGGTTCGTTGAAGTCTTCCGTACTAGGCATCGAGGGTTCATACAGATCTGGCAGCCCGACGAGCTTATCGCTTCCAGTGTTTCGTCATAGTTTTCCAGATTGATATCGCCTCACTGAATATTTATTTTCGTAAATAAGCTTTCACTCGTTTCGTAAACATGGATTTTGTACATAGAACGAATGTTTCTTATATTGTATGAAACATTCGTATTGCTTTTTATCTGGTGAAATGCTATCATTACAACATTTTGTATAATGCACAAAATGGATTTCGTGTAGACCAGCCAATCGCTGAGGCTCTTTTTATCGTACTCAAGCATGTTGGTGTTGCTGCTGGGATGAGCGGGAATAATTTATTCATCCCAAAATAAAAATAAAAGCACTGCCAAGAGTTATAACATCATATTCATTAATCAAGTAACTTCTCAAGAGTCACCATGGCCTAGTGAGATCAACCACGGATTCAATAACAGCTCCTTAAAAAAATACAGGTTCGAATCGCATGTCAGAAACATAAAAAATCAGTGGGGTTGTGTTTAACACACGACCGATTGACGTAGGCTACGTTAACCCGTTTGATTAGTTTCGTAGTGTACTGTTCTAATGGGACGTTGGGTTAGCATAAATAAGTGAGAAAGTATGTTAGAATATGCTAAGATTTGTTTCTTAGAAATTATTTGGCAGCCGTGGTAGGGGACGTTTGGTTTGAATGTTAGTATGATGAAAGGGCAACAATTGTGCTGCCTGTAGTGATTGTGTTGATATGATCGACAAGCTGGAGACCATTATCCTTATCGCGTAATCTCGAAAATTTATCGATAAATGATAAAGCTTTAGGAGTTCACACTGTTTCAGTTATTTTTAAATGTTGATTTGACCTCTACCCTTGCCGTAAGTTACATGGTAAATTTGGAGGATTTTTCGAATGTTCGATCTTAACGCGCTTCCGAAATTTGCGCAAACGGTTGGCATCAAAACGAATAGGCATTGCACTTATTCACCCTTTCACAGTTTCTCAAAACTTATTTCTTCCTAGAAGTAAAACTCTATCCAACGCGAATCGTTAACACAACAGAATAACTATTCATTACAGTACTCATTGAAATGTGCATGTTCGAGAATCAAAACATTGTCCGTGATAGGGAATTTCTTGAAACATGCCAGAACGCAACATTCTTTAAAATTTTCATACACCGATTGATGAATATGTATGCGAAATATATTAATCTTTTATTTGTAAAACTTTATATACCTGAGTAAATAGAATGGCAATCGTATCAATTTCTTGATTAAAGCAGTCTCAAAAATAAATCAATCAAGAAACAATCGAATTCTTAGAATTAACATTTGTAAATCGTAAAAAATGCTCCAGGTATGCAACCAAGAGAAAACTAATATTGTTTTAGCCATCGCTGTCATCGCCCGGCGCCAGTTGCCAATCCATACAGGCTCGATGATCCACACAGCTCCAGTACTGCGACACGAATGAGTACATTTGCGAAGGTGTACCCGTTTTATATCGTTCACTGCTGCATATGAGACCTCCCTTGCTTACATTTGAAATCTGTGATAGTAAAATTGAGTGCATTTAGTAAATTTACTCTGAAAAATCGGCATTATAAGACATCACCTCATATTTTGGTAATTTTCAATAGCTTGAAATTATTAACGTTTGATGGTTGTTTGATAGTTGAATTGATACGCGGGAAAATCTATTGATGTAAACATCTTGAAAATCTATTGAGCATTTATTAAGTTATTAGCGTTTAATTTGTAACGATATTTCGTGACGGTCGCTTATTTTTAGATTTTCAATTGACACCCTACCCTTACCGTAAGACGTAGTCTACGTCAAAAAAAAAAAACGCTGGACAACTCCACGTGGTAAGGTTTTTTCGATTACATTGCAAGTCGTTATAGTAGATCTGTCAATAATTCACGCAACCACCAGAGAGACGTTTCTTTTTATTTTGCAGCAAAATATTCGTTGATCTTTGTATTGCTTTCGTACAATGCACGAATGTTCTTTCTGTGTCAACAAATGCTTCGTGCTTTTGACAGTTGCCCGTGTGCCATTAATTACGAAGGTAGTTTCATAATAAGTACAAATCTGTTTCGTTGCTGAAAACAACGAATAGAGTTGATTTCGTATTATAAACTAAAATTAATTTTCAGTGTAGCTGGGTTGCCGCAATGATTAGAATCAGTGTTAGTTCAGTAGCTTTTGATGTTTGTCGTCAGGTTAAATAATGACCTTTTTGATGATTGAAGGGTTTGTTTTTTTACTGAAAGGAGCTGCGTTGGATTGGTTCGGTGTGGTGTGGAATTGGCTTATAACAGCGTATGTATTTTACTGTCTATCAGGAATTTTAGCGTTTTTATAAGTGAGGCGTCATCGTTTCCCAATAGCTGATGTAGGGAGTAGCCCAAATCGTTGTATTTCCTTTCTTGGTTGTATATTCGGCATTCGATTAGTATATGATAAACGGTGATTTGTACTCCGCAAGCGGTGCAAATAGCTGGATCCTCTTTTTTTGCTAAATGGCCATGAGTCAATTTCGTGTGGCCGATTTTCTCTTGTTAATATTCTACTGGAGTGTCTCTCGTTAGTGTATGATGTGTTCTATTCTGGTGTCGTATTTTTTATTTGGCTTAGTTTGTTGTTGTTTATTTGCCATCTATTTTCCCATATAAGTTCCGTTTGGGAGTTTATGAGTCTTTTTAGGTCAGCGAAAGGTATTTTGATATTAATTAGGTCTTGGAGAAGAGCGCCAGCCTTTGCTAAATCGTCAGCTTTTTCATTGCCTGGTATATTAACATGGGCTGGTATCCAACATAATTCGAATGCTCCTTGCTTATCTTGTAGAATCTGTCTGATATTGGTGATCCATGGGTGGTTTGAGTTGTAGTTAGCAACAGCGTCAAGCACACTTTTGGAGTCACTGGATATGGCCGTTAAATTGTTATGATGATTTCAGTGCTTTCAGAATACCGTATGCTTCGGCGCTAAGTATTCAGAGATGTGTTGGTAGACAAATTGCAGTATTCGAACTGTTTGAGTATATATGTACCACATCCAACTCTTTTCTTCATTTTTTAGCCGCTCGTGTATATATGATTGAAATGAGCTAATTTTGCAGTCGCAGTGAGTCGATCTGGAACTTCCATGTTAATTCGATAATTCCTTTCTACCCAGTTTGCTGGTCAGGATGCTGATATGTTTTCTTCTTCTATCATAGTGCTTAGTATCTGTAATTCATCCAGGATGTTCCTAGCTTTGCTTATGATATGAAGATTCGGACTCAGAATGCCTCGTGACAGTTGTTTGAGTGAGTAACACGCGACTGTTTTAGCAGCTATTATGTCTAATGGGAGGTGACCGCTTTCTGATAGAATGCTCTCTATGGGGCATGAATGGAAAGCGCCTGTAGTATACTGAATGCCTTGGTGCTATACTGCGCTTAGTTTTGCAACTGGTAGTTTGCCTGCAAACATGTATGCTGGTGCTCCGTAGGTGATTTTTGGTACAATTATCATGTTGAGTATGAGCAATAGGCATTTTCTGTCAGGTCCGAATTTAGTTTTGCGTAAGCATTTCATTTTTTGGGTCCTCCCTTAGCTTAGTCGGTAAAGGCGCGGCTACAAAGCAACACCATGCTGGAGGTGGCTGGGTTCGATTCCCAGTCTGGTCTAGGAATTTTTCGTTAAGGAAAATTTCTCGACTCCCTGGGCATAGCGTATGATTGTACTTACCCCACAATCATACTAATGCAAAAATGGTACTTGGCATCGAAAGCTCTTAATAAGTTGAGAGCAAGCAATAAGCTAATTGTGAAAGCAATAAGCTTGAAATGCTAAAGAAGAATTAAGCATTTCATAATCTTCAGTCTTTTTTTTTATTTCTTCTTTTGTGATTTTAAGATGGTAGTTACAGTTGAGATTCTGATCCAACCATATTCCTAACAACTTTTGGTATCTCACAAGCTTGATTTCTTCGTTGTCAACCGAAGGAGTTTTTTGCATTCCTAGTTTTCTGCGTTTGCCAAGGTGCATTATCGCTGATTTAGATGCTGAAACTTTGAAGCCCGTATCAGAGCTCCATTTTTATATTCCTTTGAGTATTTTTTGTATTTTTGTGCGCGTCCATTTTGCAGATTTTGTAGCAATTGCGATTGTAATTTCATCAGCGTACATTTTTATGAATGTATCCTTTGGAATGTAGCTAATAAGAAAAAAGTGACGGCCAGAACTGAGCCTTTAGGGTCGCCGTTTTCTTGACTTTTGGAATACACGGCAGAAATTAGCCATATGACCAGTTATTCCTGATTTTGCGATATTTTTCAAGATTAATCTGCGCCATGTCCGATCGTATGCTTTTTGTAAAATTAGAAAAATGATTTCGACATGTTTTCTGTTGTGAATGGTGTCTCTACAAAAGTTGTCTTTGTATACAATCACGTCGCTTGTTTGAAGTCTTTTTCGGAAGCCAAATTGGTCTTCGCTGAGTATATGTTTTGTCTCCAAATAATTCATGAGCCTTCTGTTAACAATACGTTCGAATAATTTTAGGATACAGCTAGATAAACAAATCGGTCTTAGATTGTCTGGGGTGTTGGGGCACTAACAGATGCAATAAGATTAGCAGCTCTCTCGGCTATACCGAAAACTTCTACTAAAGTTTCCCAAAAAGCAGTACAAGGTTCCAAGGTGGAACAAGAAGGTCGCAGAGGCCATAAAACTGAGAAGAAAAAAACAGAAATGCAATCCGAATGACCCGCTATATCTGTCCGTGCTAGGTGAATTCTAGGAAGCTAGATTCAACGCAAAAAAAATCATTGAAGAAGAAAAACTAAAATCATGGGAGGAATATCAGTAATTGATGATACGCCAATAAAAGATATCTGGAAACGAATTAGGGAAATATCTGCCAAAAATTCTTCAAACAAAACCTGGGCCATTGAAACAAACAATGGAATCATCACTAATCTGATTGATATTGCTAATCTTCTAGCAAACCATTTCCACAAAGAATCCCTAAGTGACTCGTATACACACCAATTCCGACAAAAAAAGGAAAAGGAAGAAAAAATCGTGAGGAAAACTTGCTCCAGGACCGAGATATAAAGGAAAAGATTGTTTTCATCAGTCAAAGCACATCTAAGTTGGTTGAGCTCTTGACTTGGTTCGAAAGTCGTCACGTGAGGATTCATTTGGCCTAAAATCATGGATTGGCTTGCAGGTATTTTACATTTTTGAATTTTTTTATTCTAATATTAATTCGAAAAAATTAACAGTATTTTCAGACAAATCCATGGATAAGAGACTACCTCGATGGCAACGAAACGCTTTAGTCGATGCGTCGAATAAGATGAAGCATTACTACTCGACGCCTAGCTCGCGATTCTGCCAACTGAGTTCGAAGTTTCAACGAAGTTTTTGTCTGTTGATGATCAACTCGATTGGACTCCGGAATATGCAGCCAACAAGTCAACGGTACATGATGAACAATTAGCCAATAAACATACCGTTACGGAAATACCGGACAATGTCGATCCACTCACGTTTTGGTTTACAAACCGGGACCGTTTTCCTCAGCTCTCCAATATAGGGGTGAAACATCTGTCTATTCCTGTAAACTCGGTCGATGCTGCACGCAGTTTGACCCAGTACAATTTGTTCAAAACCTCCGGGGGGAAAAAGTTGGGGAAAAAAAAACGGGCACCATGTGTGTTTTTTTGGTGAAAATTTTTATTTAAAAAATTTTTTTTTTTTTAAAAAAAATTTTGGTTTTTTTTAAAAATGGAATTTGATTTTTTTTTTTTTTTTTTTTTTTTTTGAATAATAGTAGGAAACTTGGCGCGGTATTTTATGTTTCGTCAGCAATCCTCGTTGTAGAGTGAAGTATTAATAATAGATAAAAAACATATAAAATACTAAGAATAATTTTTTTTAGGGGGAATTATTTTGCGTGTTTGTGGGTGATTTTTTTAAGGTGTTTATTTTTTTTTTTAGATTTTGTTTTTTTTTTTTTATTCGACGTGGCTGGGTAGCTCAGTGGTTACCCGTTCTGCTTACTGAGCAGATGGTCGGGAGTTCAATCCCAAGCCCGTCACCTTCCTTGCCATTTGTCACTTGCCTCTTTCTATCACCACTAGATTTAAAATAAAAAGCAGTCATTTCATTGATCGCGCATCCACTTACCACAGTGAATCCATGATCTAAAAATAACCTGTCTCACTAACACAAAACTATCCTTGACAATTGTGGAGACGCATAGGGTAAACATGGTGTCTAACCAACGATTGTCAAACTAATCATCCTTCCTCCCTCCCCGAAGACCGTGAGGACGTGGCCAGCGCCGGTACTGATCTAGGTATAAATAAAATGAACTAGTGAACTTGTACATTGAAGATGTAAAGCTACTCCCAAGCTCCATCTATGTGGTTCTCTGTGCAATTACACTAGTTCTGTTCAGTAACGGAGTAGCAACTACAAAACACGGTCTTTTCCTTAAAAAAAATAGGACTACGTCTTTGTTTTATATACTGGGGTATTATTTAAAAGAAAACCTATTGCGACCGTCACGAAACGCGGTCAGGTTTTGAGAGTGATTATCTCAGACATTTCTCCAAACAATTTAAAAATGTTTGGCCCAATCGATCGGAAATATTTCTACCATTGATTATCAACATTAAACTATTGAAAATAACGTAAATTTTAGGTGATGTCTTATATTTTCGTTTTGCAGAGTAAATTTACTACTACTTGGCAGCTGGCGGTGACAAGTTACTAGTGATTTCAATTATCTGCTACCAACTGTTGCAAATATGACGCTCGCTAATGAATTGTCGCAAGCTATTAATGAAGATGTGACTGGGCCATACAACAGGTCCAAAGAAGATCGATCAAACATGGATCATTTAAAATCCGTCCATTTTAGGACGAGCAATTAGATTTTTCCAGCTGAAGAGTTTGTTTGGATTGGAATATACCGAACATACCGTTCCAAATTCTTGTTAATTGGAAGCCAACGGTGGCCGAAATAGTTTCAACTTTCCGCACACCTTAAATCTTTTGTACAATTTCAAACACGGCTCGGAAATTTAAACGATCTCTATATTATCCCGAAGCGCAAATATAAAGCAAGCATTTGCCAAGAACAGCATGCAAATAGAAATTTTACAAATGGCGACCGTCACGAAATATTGAAACAAATGATTATAACATTCATTACATATTGCTACGTAGTCCTACGTCACCTTTGCGTATAACCTCATTGGGCTGTCCCTTGTAGTTTTTTTTCTTCTGTATACGTCATACTGGAGGAAGAATAAATAGTCCGCCAATGAACAGACGCTAGCAAAACCAGCAGCTTGGCGTTTGGTGGCATGTTAAAAATTAGGTTTACTCATTTTTTAACGAATTTAAAAATGAGTCAAATTAACTGAAACATGTGGATGAGGAGGTGCCACTGTTTTGACAAAAACAACAAGTTTGCTCCAAAAGAATTTCGCTCTTAAGGTGATCTACAAAACGTGCGCGATTAAACATCAACCGCCGTGTTCGTCGTTGTCGACTTGTTCCTAACCAAATAATTTTTTTCTGACGAAGTAAAAAGCTGTCAGGAGCCTCTTCTGACTGAAACACAATTTTCAGAATTTTACTGTTTTATTCACTACCAGTAATATATCAGATATTATTCAAGTAATCCGCTAGACTTATTCGATATTACTACACTCTATAATCCACTTTGGATAACCTGTATATATTCAGTTGGCAGGGCTTCTTTACTTTCAAATTATTTTGAAATCATCGCCATTTTCGTTTAATCTAATCAGAAAAAACATCATGCTCTCATAATTCTATATCAAATAAACACCGGAATCCCAGGAATTACCCTAACATCAAGCGTAGATTTATCATCCGACTCACAAACAACGATTTCTTCGAAAAATTTCATCCCATAATGCTCTATTCAGACCGATTACGCCTCTTCCCCTCCAACCGGAGATACCGTCTCTTCATTAATCAAAAGCCTTCACCAACCGGTGGTTCAGTTCCCAGCTCAAATCATGCACCAATTTATTTGTCATTATACTGAAATTATCCACCCAGGCCAACATACCGCACAAATCCGCCCACCCACAAACGATTCCCGTCTCGCATAACTCACACATCTGGTCCACCCGCCGTCTCGTACACATGCACACAGACATACCCAGCGACCAAAAATATTAAAGTTCGTCTCAATTTTCCAATGCGCCGTCAGTTGCTTGCTTGCAGTAGAAGCACAACTTGAAAATTAACAGGCAGTTCATTATCGTTCCGCTTCTCCCGCCTTGTAAACCCTCCGTGGCGGAGTTCTTCCCCAGCAGGGTGGCCTTGGAAAAACAACCAACAACTTGGCAGAGCAGCATCCCTCGGTTGGAAGCAAGAAAAACTTTTTCCCATGTTTGTCATCGTCCCAAGCTGGGCTGAGCCAGGATTTAAAGCTTTTTCATTTTTCCACCGTCAGTTTGGTGCCGCATTAGCTGGCCCCGCATATCTCTAGTTCCAACCGGAACATCAAGGACGGTATCGAGAAAATTAAATTCGGGTTTCTCGAATCACACGCACCACGGAAGTTATTCGCGCAGACCACCTCCCCTCCCGCCCTATGGATATGGGTTGGAAAAAGCTCTCTACTTACATTTGATTTATGGAAATTAATCCTTCCCGCGCACTTGTTCTCTCCCTCGGTGTGCCTCGGCGGATGCTTCTGGCAGTGCAATCCTCGCTGTTTTCCACTCGGTAGATTTTCGAACACGGTCGTTCTCAGATATTCTGGTCCAAACAGTCGGGCAATCGTGTGGTGGGTGGAAAACTGGACGACAAATGTTATTTTCGGGTATTACGTCTGTATGAAGCCTCGGATTAGGTTTCGTCCCCGTGGATGGTTCTTTTTTGGTCCTTCCGGGATGGGTTTTGTCGGTTTCAGCCGTGTTTTTTTTTTTCTGAGAATGAACCCTTTGATTGTGGCCACTCCGTTGGGATAATGTTATTTTCTGTCGCCGGTTTTCGGTTCTTTCACCGAGATTTCACTTTCTGTTTCATTCAACAGTAATTATGAATCCCATTAACGTGGATAAAAGAAGTTACAATGCCGTTCTTGATAGCAGTGGGCTGTTCGGAGACTATATTAACCGAATCATGCCAGATAGAACTCGACCTTCACTTGTTTCAACAACACTTCATCACTTGATCACACAACTCAGCATCTTCTCATTTCCATGACAACATTGGAAACATAACCTTTAATCAATTTCCAATTTAGGACACTATCACTTCTTCATTGCCAATTGATCTGAATCTTCCACTTGATTGATGTGAATCAAATTAAAATCAACACCACATCGATTGACTTCCTTTTTCTTCTTCAAGTGTATCGCCACTCAAACTTCACATAAACATGGATTGCAAAACGAATTCTTCGCATCAACTTCTTCGACAAATCTTACTGTCGGCCCAGTAATAACAAGGTCCTCTACCCTTGCACAACAAACAAAATCGTCGAATAGATAGCACTGAGCACTTCACCGCCTTCTGTGGCACGTATTAAAAACCCTTGCGCCAGTTTATCACTAAACGCTCTATCTTCCCTTCACACTTCTTGCACCTTCTTTCTACGTCTATGACGACGATGGGGCGTATAATTCGCGAAATTGCAAAAAAACGGCAGCTCTGATAATAATCCCACACACACACACACGCACGGACAGCTAGATGCAAAACACCAACCGTTTAAGTAATTCTCTCATTTTCATCTATAATTCTTCCAAAACCCCCTTGCAAACAGCACAACCCGGCGTCGTATTGCTATGGCTGTTCACAAATTTTTATTTATTTATTGATCACGCCTCGATTGACGACGACGAATACGACGACGACGTCGGCGATGATGATGATGACGATGATGCAAGCAAACACCACTGGAACTCGCGAACACGCGTAGCGATTAAACTCGTCCGTCGCAACGATGCACAAACGCTCCCGCAGATCCACGTCGTCGAACGGAGGCCGAAACTCTACTAAAGCGATCCACCGCAAGACGACAGCGACGACGACGGCGACACGGCAAGAACGGTACCCACGTCGAACGGTCAAAACAACATTCAAGCATGTCCGCAAAGGCTTGTGCCAGATGAGACTGTGAGAAGTGAGTGAGTGCATCGGAGAGAGGGCGAAACCACCGGATGCACCGAGAGCGGGAGAGAACGGGCGATAACAGGTGCGAGCGTGCTCTTCGCTTGGAAATGTTTGCCTTTGGCAAGTTTGCTAATCAGCGGGTGAAAAGAGCGAAATTGACGGTGTGCTCTCAGAACAAGTTGAACGAGCGAAGAGAAAACCAGGCGAAACCGCTCACGGCTGGTGAGGGGGCAGATGAGTGAGCTGGAAAAAGTGAGCTGTGGTAAGAGATTCCGGAGCAATTTGCGATTAGGGCGAACATGCAGAATGTAAACAAAAGGGAAATGATGATTGTAATATTGCAAGTAGAATTTCAAACCGTAATTTACAAATTAACGAATAAATTCAAATACAATCTAGCATACAGACAGAGAACAAAGCTAGCTTCTGATTCATATATAATACTGATGGAAATTCGTTCGTTATTCATTGAAATTTGCAATTTTTTAATATCCGCCTGACAATACTAGGATGTTTGATTGCGCCATTTTCAATGTTGGCCCCACAAGTACTGGAAATAAAAGTATCGCCCTATACTATTCGCCTATTGTTGACATTTTGATAGGTTTTGCCCTCCACTTTTCGCCGTTGTTTTGGTTATTTTATCAGTATCGCCTTTTACTTTTCGCCGTTGTTTTGATTTTTTTGTCAGTATCGCCTTTTACATTACGCCATGTTTATGTTTTGATTTAAATTACGCCTTTCACTTTGTCAACAATCAATATGGCGTAAATCGCAGAGTGAATTGTTTTGAATACGAAATAACTCTACGCCCTTTGCAAAAACCATATTTAATGAATAAAATTAAAGCACTACCAGGACAAAAAGGTCAAAACTCATTATTTAGTGGTAGTAATTATGCATTGCATTGAAAAAACATTTTGTTTATATTTTGCATGTACGCCCTAATCGCGAATTGCTCCGGAATTGCTTTATATCGAAGTATACCTGTAATTGACAAAATCGTGTTGTCATGCTTGGTATAACGAGATTTTTGTTTTTCTTGGTTTGGGGGGGTACGCAAGGAAACGGGGGGGGGGGAAGAGGGTATTAGGGACAGGGGATGAAAAAAAAGGAGAAGACTAGCAAAATTTTGTCCAGATTCAAAGTGATACAGTTCAGTGAATAATTAACTGATTTTGATGAAACTAGAAGCGTTCGACGGGGAATTTATTCTAGTTTTAGTATGTTTAATCAAAATTTGATTTGACTCTCGGGCACCGGAGATATCACGGATAATTTGAGGTTATGTCAAATGTGCTAATTTTCTGCAGCTCGTTATTTTTTTTTTTTTTGTTACTTGAAAATCGGAAAACGTATATTTTCTCAGAAATAAGAATTCATAACAAATCTGTCAGTGGTTGAAGATCGTGAATCCGCCCATAAACAACCGAGATATGGCTATTTCCGTAAAATGTAGTTTTTTACCCAATTGCCTGACACTTCTTATGCTGAAAAACTCCTTTTTAATTTATCTGTAACTCTGCGTACCCTTAACCAAATTAGATGCAACATTTTCCATACGATCACAAATTTATCCTAGTTTTTGGAAGAGTAGCGGACATTTCGTTATTTTCCGTAGTTCCGGATTCATTATCGGGAATCGTGAAGGAAGTACGCTACAAGTGTAATGGCCAGAGTTAGAACTGTATCAAACCTGGCTTGCGACATATCAAACTTCATGATTTTACAAACCAATACCACTGGTAGTCAACCTGAGAGTATTCTTTCACATTGGCCACACCTGGTGACGTTCCGGATTCCGGGTTCCCCCAGGGAAGTAGCCAGATTTCGAATGATGTCAAACCCTGGCTTGCGACACATCAAACTTCATGATTTTACAAAACAATACCGCTGGTGGTCAACCTGAGAGTATTCGGTCACATTGGCCACACCAGGTGACGTTGCGGATTCCGGGTTCCCCCGGGGAATTGGCGAGATATAGAACGATTCCAAACTATGGATTGCGACACATCAAACTTCATGATTTTACAAATCAAGATTACTGGTGCTCAACCTAAGAGTTTTCGGTCACATTGGTCAGACCTGGTGACGCTCCGGGATCCGGGTTCCCCCAGAGAAGTGGATGGATTTAGAACGATGTCCAATCTGGCTAGCAACACATCAAACTTCATGATTTTACAAACCAATACCACTGGTGGCGAATCTGAGGTTTCTATTGTGGGCATCAGGATTCAATGGCAAATTATTCAAACATAGTTTCGAAAATATATAAAAGTTCGGATATGCTAACAATAATTCAGTTATTTTGATTATATAGATCGTTTCAAAGGAAAATCGCGTTTAATAAGGCGTGGGTCCACCATTCGCATTCAAAACGGCTAGGATACGCCTAGGGATGGAATCGTACAATTTTCGGATTGTTTCGATAGGTATTTTATACCACTCATCGATCAAAACCTTCTCTAACGCTTTTAGAGACGATGGTGGTGGAAATACTCTTCTCACGCGTGCTTCTAATGTAGACCAAAGTGGCTCGATAATGTTGAGGTCTGGTGACTGTGCTGGCCAATCAAGGTGATGAAAGTCTGTGTCATGCTCTTCGTACCACGCCTTTATGATTTGAGCAGTTTGGATTGGAGCGTTGTCATCTTGGAAGATTCCTCTGCCATCAGGAAAGATGGTCTTCATCATTGGCAGCACCTGTTGGGCAATTGTGTTAATTTAAGTATATTGTGAAGGTTTTCTAAAAAATACCTGGTCATCCAATATTTCTTGATAATCTTTGGCCTTTATTTTTCGCTTCATAGCAACTAAAGGCCCAAGAGAATGCCACGATATTGCACCCCATACCATAACTGACCCCCCGCCATGTTTTGTTGGCAGAAAGCAGCCAGGGTTGTAGGCTTCTCCAGGAGTACGCCATACGTACACTCGACCTGTAGTTGGAAACAAGGTAAAAGATGATTCGTCCGACCGCACAACTTGGTTCCATTGATCTGGCGTCCATTCCTTATGATCCTTGCACCAGCGCTTCCTGTTTACCGCGTTTTGCGGTTTTATTAGCGGTTTAGAAATGGCCGCACGAGCGTAAAGATTCATGTCGTGAAGCTCCCTTCGGACAGTTGATGTAGAAACTGGTTCTTGAAGCGCATTGTTCAAAGCAGCAGTTGCTTTAACAGCACTAATGCGTCTGTCTGCTTTGACTATGCGCTTCAATGAACGTTGCTGCCGGTCATCCATCTTCTGCTTCCGTCCACAGCTACTTTTATCAGGCGATGTTTTTCCATGTTTTTTTATATTCCGACATTATCCGGCAAACTGTGCCCCTGGCAACACCAACCAGTTTGCATGTTTCAGCGATCAAAGCACCGGCTTCTCGAGCACCGACTATACGGCCCCGTTGAAATTCCGTAAGCTCTAATGGCATTTCGAACTGCACACTTCAGCACTTAACCCATGCGCAAGCAAGCACTCAATCCTGTCACCTTTTGTCTTCTTCTATGCAAACATGTACACGGATAAAAAATAATACCCAATTTGAGTTCTATTCCGCCAGGTCGATGGTTCCGTACGCCAAATTAATTTTGAGTTATTTTTCAATTAATTTTGAGTTATTTTTAGTTTAGGTATTGTTTTGTAAAATCATGAAGTTTGATGTGTCGCAAGCCAGGGTTTGACATCATTCGAAATCTGGCTACTCCGGAACGTCACCAGGTGTGGCCAATGGGAAGTACTACTCCAGTGGTATTGGTTTGTAAAATCATGAAGTTTGATATGTCGCAGGGGGGCGGAACGTCACCAGGTGTGGCCAGTGTGAAAGAATACTCTCAGGTTGACTACCAGTGGTATTGGTTTGTAAAATCATGAAGTTTGATGTGTCGCAAGCCAGGTTTGATACAGTTCTAACTCTGGCCATTACACTGGTAGGGTACTTCCTTCACGATTCCCGATAATGAATCCGGAACTACGGAAAATAACGAAATGTCCGCTACTTTTCCAAAAACTAGGATAAATTTGTGATCGTATGGAAAAAGTTGCATCTAATTTGGTTAAGGGTACGCAGAGTTACAGATAAATTAAAAAGGAGTTTTTCAACATAAGAAGTGTCAGGCAATTGGGTAAAAAACTACATTTTACGGAAATAGCCATATCTCGGTTGTTTATGGGCCGATTCACGATCTTTAACCACTGACAGACTTGTTATGAATTCTTGTTTCTAAAAAAAATATATTATTTCCGATTTTCAAGTAACAAAAAAAATAACGAGCTGCAGAAAATTAGCACATTTGACATAACCTCAAAGTATCCGTGATATCTCCTGTGCCCGGAGATCAAATTTTGATTAAACATACTAAAACAAGAATAAATTCCCCGTCGAACGCTTCTAGTTTCATCGAAATCGGTTAATTATTCACCGAACTGTATCACTTTGAATCTGGACAAAATTTTGCTAGTCTTCTCCTTTTTGATCATCCCCTGTATTACGTCTAGTGCATCATTGAAGTTGGATTAAAGCTGAAAAGGGCAAAAAATATACAAAAAATATAGCCTTAGATCGAACGAATGCTATATCTTTTGTAATGCCATAAGACATTGCTAAAGTAGCATTATTGCATTGGTAATGCATCACTACATTCTTAAGCTAATCTAATGCTTCTTTACTTGACAACTGTTGAATTGATGCGATCCCGCATTCCCGATGTTGTTTTTGGGGTAAAAAAGGTAAAATATTTAATGGTTTGGGTTACTTGGGTAAGCTGATCAGATTAAATTTGACTGATATTCCTAGTATTTCTGACACATACAAATTATATGAAAATTTACTCATACCACAATTTTAACTTTAACTGAAAATATTTCGACATAATTTATGGCTGACTGTATTTTTCAATTAAATAGTAACAATTCCAGTAAGCAAAACTGCCTGCGATAAAAAGGACTCCATAGTTAGGATAATTATTCATATATGTAGTCGATTAAAGACTGAACTTGAAAAAAAAGACACAAAAATGATGCAATCAATTACATCATTATGGTTAGGTTTTTACTTCATTTCGAACCAAACTGAGCAAGGCTGCTCTCTCGACACTAATCAGTGGTAGCCTAGTGACCCCCTTGGTGCATGGAATGACTCCACGGCTGGCCGGTAGTGAAAAACCATCACTAAACTTCCATCTGAATTTGAATTCGTCTCAACACCGACACCGCCACCGCCACTCACTGCTGGAACTTGGAATGAGAATCAGAAAACTCTTGAAACATAATAGTAATGATAGGAACTGATACGCCTTCCCCAAGTGATGGTGTGATTGCTAGCAAAGATATCGTCAACGAGAAAAAGAAGCAAAAGGCAGCTCTGAAGACCAACCAAGAAGGGTAAGAATAAGCAGGATATGGGGGATGTTGATTGAGGTTATTCCTTGTTAGTTCACCAATTTTCAACGTAAAATAATAATGCATATTTATCGAAAACAACCATTGTTTTGTAATACAATCTGAACAGAAAAGAAATTCTTTCAGCTTCCTACGACAAAAGGCAGTCAGTAAATTTATTGAAAAGCATGTTCGTTGTCCCCTCTAATGAATAATAATTCGATGTAAATGTAATTTTAAGTGAAAACACTCAGACATTCGACTGCTGTCGGTAATAAATTGTTGTTCTACTTGCATTACGTTTATACCGGTAGTTACTCTGGGCCTAGGCTAAATGTACATGTGGCTGCACACTTATAAACACATGGATTTCTTTTAGTAGTTGATTTTAAACACGCATCTTGTCAGATCTTTACTTCTGCTGTGTAAACCTAGTTGATTAACCATATACTATACTACGCCTCCTTTAATGAGTTTCCTGTTTTCCGAACCCGGTGAATCCCATAACGGCAGCTAGTTCTGAAGTGCTAGCTTCGCTTTCATCCACTTTTTCAATCTTCCGTTTACGTTTTTTCATTTTCACCCGTTTGTATTCTCGGTGATGCTTCTTTTACTTTTCTTCGGTTTTCTTTTTGTTAATCTTTAACTCCTCTTTAAACTGGTCTAGCAAACTCCTTTTGACCTTCATCACCATGCTTAAATTATGTTGATGTTTCTCTTCACTGATGTGATCCTAAAAGTTGATCGGATCTTTCATGACGCGGTCACACACATTGCAGTAGTATTCACAGAATTGGGACGATAAGGTACTTTTGTTAATGACCATGCATTTACCAAGCATCGACTCCCAGTCAACCTTGTACTCGCGCTATTTGAGTAGCTCCAACGAACCCATTTGCGTCTGAAAATTATCCCTTGAAACCATAAATTTACCCACAAAATATTTCACAGTACATACCATCCAAGTACTTGATGTTTTTCCATGCAGTCGCTCCTGAGCCAATCGGGCTGCAAAATGGTGAGTAGACACCTGGGATGGAGCGTGCGTCCCCGCAACATAGCTAGGTCGTCACAAGTTCCTACCTCATGCTTCCACGGGTCAAGAGATGACAAAGACCGCCAGCTAAGGGTTGCGTACTTAGCTGGTAGTGCAGCCTGGGCACTGTTGTCCTTCTGACTTCAGCTAGATTGAGGAGGTGCGTGCCGAGCGTCTCTCCACCAAGGAGGTGCGGCTCAAACAGCGTCTGTGCAGGCATCCAGCGGCTGAGTAAGAAACGCTGTATCGCGTCAACTATACATTAGGTGGCAGCCGCACCAAGGCGATGTAGGCAGCGTGACCCGGTAAAGTAGCATGCTGAAATCTTACCCTACCACGAAAAATTGAAGTATTCTTTATACGGTATATAATTTCAGATCATCCATAGAATTCCCAGGTATTGTGTAATGGTTTTGAATTGTTTTCTTCACCAGTGGCTATGATAATGCAAGTCCGTCTACAATTGCAGCAGGATCAGCAGACATGCAGACTTTACAAATATAATTGTTTATGATCCTACATTTTCTATTTTACAGACGTGGAGAGTCATTTAGGGGCCCAGTAGGAAAAAAGAGTTATCGAAGAATTTCCTGTCATTTATTTTTATTTTGTTTCGTTTTGGATTTATTGAGTTTCCGTTTTTGGGCAGTAGTCATACTCATATTCTTTGCTATTTTGCTAGGCTGCCAGGTTATCAACTTTATTTCATTATATCACGTTGGAATTTTCGCTATTTTAGAGTTTCAATCATCTAACATCGCAGCGGAAGAGGCAAATAACGGTATTTAATTATTATATGTACATTATGTAGTATTTCTTTACAATATCGTATTATTTCCATCATATCATGACCTTCACATTTTCATACAACAAACCTGATTTAACGGTATCTGACTTAAACACGAAATATAGCTTTAATTAATGACATCTAGGATTCCATATATGTCCAGTATATAACGCAGAAAATTACATCTGTGGTAGGCTTTTGAAAATCACGGAATCTGTGGTAGGCTTTTGCACTTATTGCCGATTGTATTTTTCACTTCCGGTTTGCAAATGGACTTTTTACCAATTCTGAGCTGATTTGATTCATGCAGCGCTGTGTGCCATTTGGTGTTTGATTTTACATTTCAATCTTTGTCATTACTTCATCATAACTTAAAATATCATTATGTTTGGTAATATTGTTTTATTTATTTTACTTCATAGATTATTCAAAGATTACTTAATGTTTTTTTTGCCCATTTATCTTTAACTCCCTTCCGGTTGTAACCTGTCCATTGGTTACATTGTTTTATCTTGTAAATTTTTGAATTTTGTAATTTTATTAGTTTTATAATTTTGTAAATATTTTTCTAAATTTTTATTTTATTTCTTTATTTTTATAAGCATTAAATTTTTGAAACAGATCAAATAGAATAAAATAAAATGAATTAGCATATATTATCGCATATTATCACCCATTTCCCATCCTTGACATCCATATTTCCTCATTGGCTGTGACAACCGTTACGCGCAATGCTGTGCGCTCTCACAGTGGACCCTTATTGTCCAAGGGAAGGCTCCCACACTACAATACGAAATCAGCTGATATAAGCAGCTGTAATCGCTGAGACCAACGAATAATAAGGAAAAGTACGTGTGAGCCGTAAAGTGGCGAGGACAGTGAAGTGTCGTATCGGCATCAAGTGGGCAAAGGCCCGGGTGTCCGATACAAGTGAAGTCCGACGGACGGACTATTCGTGCCAAATCGGAGCCAACGGAACGCCGTAGTGACGAGGATTTCCGTCGAGTGGCTTTTGCGAACGGGTCGGTCGACGAATCAGCTCACCGCCTGTGCAACTGGCTTTCCAACAAGTATAGCTAAATTTCCCTGTCCTTTCCCTATTCCTTTCCCCAATAGTTTTTTTTAATAAACTTAAAAAGAAATGTAAAACAAATAATATATGGATTCTGTTTTTATTCTTTTAAGATCTGATCCCTTTTCTACTATCTTTGCTTGCTCCACCTTGGATACACAGTGTAAGGGAGGTGTTCCGCCTAATTCCCCTCGGAGCCAATAAAAGACCTTGAATCCCAGGTTGAAGCCTGAAGGGGGAAAAAAAAAGAAAGTCCCCAGTGAAACGGCCGATCTGGCAAGTGAAATCTTCCCTTGCCTAACTCAGTAGCAATAACTATATGGTCAGCAAACATAAAAGCGGATTGCTGTTATAAAATCAGCATCAAGTAGCAAATAGTGACCAGGGGAACAGTAAATTAAAATATATAAATCGTAAAGTTTTGTAAAATTTTAATAAATATTTTTTATTTTTTTTTATAAATTTTTTTAGGATATATCAAAAAATGTTGGAGATATAACGTGAACAACAACCGTAGCCGCCACACAACACCCTATTCCAGCATCACCGAATCGATGAACAGCGATCGGGATCTCCGATCGTGCAACGATCACACCATTGTTCTCGTACCCCAAACTATCCCCGTGTACATATTAAAACAACAAATCAGTTCACAATAGCAAACCAAGTAGAACGGACGTGCGCGCAATTTCTTTTCGGTCGGATTATCACGGTCTTGTGGTTAAACTTAGCTTCCGTAGTTGGATATTTTCGGTGAAAATATCACAAGTTCCCGTCAGTTTTCGCTAATACAGTCCAGTGCGTTCTATTAGACCAAGTGCCCCTTTACGAAGGGACTTAGTGTTAGCCAGCGGTGGAGCGTTGAAGAGTAGGACGAAAGGTGTTCCAGTGTATCGGTCATTTCACTGCATCGTTCCGAGTGCACTTTCTGGTGGCTGCCTAACAGCAGCAAAGAAAGCCCTTCGGTGACCGGCAAAAGTTCGTGCTCGAACATTTGGTCCTTCGAACCGGATCGAAGGCCATTCCGCGGCCGGAAAGTGTACCGTAGTGAACTTTCCATTGTATATTGGTAGTGTTCAAGTGGCCATTGTACATTGGTCAAAAAGCGCCATCGCGCTCGGAGGTTGTTACCAAGGCGGGTACACCTCGATAGTGTGTGGAGAAAAACAAAACACAATCGCAGTGAAAGTGATATTGCTATTTGCGTGTGCTTATTAGCAACAGTGTTCGGCTAATTAATGAGCCCATAATTAAGCGATCGATTTGTGATAGATCGCTGCCGGTGGGCGAAAGAATTTGGTGTTTGGTGGAAGAACATCTCCGCTTGGGAGAGTGTCAAGGCGGACACTACTCTGTTGTGTGCAGGAGAAGACATTTTGTGACCATCTTGGGTTCAACTGCGGTCGTTGTGCAGACTATTGAACCCCCAATTGCCGTCATCACCGAAGCCATTTTCGACGCTTGTTAAGCGTTCCTGTAGATCAAGGCTACTGGCGGGAAGCTGCTTGCCGGTGTGTGGTGGTGTTAGCATCACTACTGGGATTAGAGCGACGATTTGCATCATCAATCCGGTGAGTCAGTTCCAGTTATCTATGCATGTGGCTTGTGGTAGCAATAAAAAGTTGAAAGATAATTCCAACCAAATTGAACTCAATTTCATTTGGTTGACGAAAGTTGGGTGACTTTTTTTTGATTTTTTAGTCATTGTGGCAATTGGTGGGAAACGGTACACAGTTCAAGTGGAAAACGTTCGCGCCCTTGATTGTGTTACCGCGTAGGATTGGGTCTGTTCGCGACGGGAAGGAGTAATACGTACGATTAAAACAACCCTTTCCCGTCGATTTTTTCGTCGCGAAGGCCAATACACCGCGACGGGAAGGATCTCATTCGTTCGATTGTGTGTTCGCCTCGTCGGTTCGGTTTCGCGTAGAAACGAGTAGCTCGCGCCGGGAAGGAGATCCGTTTTCGATTTGCTACCGTTTCCGTACGTTTTCCGTGTGTGTGCTCGGTGACAATGCCACCCAAGGAAGAGAAAATCCTTGCGGATAAGATGGTCCAGCGGCATTCCTTAATCGCTATGCTAAAAGCGGTAGGGAAGTTCATCGCCGAGTTCGATCCAGTGCGTGATGGGTGCCAAGTGCAAGTGAGAATCGACTCCCTAGACAAAGTTAATGTTGCGTTTGCGGAGGTTCAGGACACCATCGAGCGACTAGATAGCGACGATCTTGAGGCACATCTTGCGGATAGAGTGGATTTCGAGCACCAGTACTGCACAGCGAAAGGATTCCTGCTTTCGAACCTCCCCACCGAAGTTAATCATGCTCAACTGAACGCCTCTTTTGCCGCTCTACCTGCCAACTTCCACCTCCGCTTACCGCAAATCGACCTTCCACGATTCAATGGTGATTTTTCACGTTGGTTGTCGTTCCGTGACACATTTTCATCCATGGTTCACTCCAATGCGGACATACCAACGGTCGCTAAACTACAATATCTTTTGCAGTCTCTTGAAGGGGAAGCAAAGAAGCCGTTCGAGTCAGTAGATATCGAAGCCGACAATTACGCTTGCACTTGGGACGCACTTCTCAAGCGATACGACAACCGTCGATTCCTCAAGCGGAAACTTTTTCGGGCACTCTACGATTTGTCAGCGGTGAAACAGGAGTCTGCCAATCGCATCCACAGCCTGATCGACGATTTCCAGCGCCACGTGAAGGCTCTGAAGAAGCTGAACGAACCTGTGGAGCACTGGGACACGCCGCTGGTGAATATCTTGTCGTACAAGCTGGACCAATCCACTTTGCGAGCTTGGGAAGAGAAGACCAGTACGCAGGATGACGTGAAGTATGAGGAGCTGGTAGAATTCCTTTATCAGCGCGTACGAGTGCTGAACTCAGTCGGCTACGAGCACCATCAGCAACCATCGCCATCGGCAAAGGTGGCCGGCAACATTCCAAAATCCAGCAAATTCAAGTTCGCAGCCAACACCGCTGTATCCTCCAATTCCTCCTCACCGTGTATACTGTCCTGCTCCGACAATCACGCCCTGCGCAACTGCCCCATCTTCCTCGGGAAGGATATACGCCTTCGCCGAGAATTGGTCACACAGAAACGGCTGTGCTGGAACTGTCTGTGCAGCGGACATCAAGTGAAGAAGTGTACGTCAAAGTTTTCGTGCCGTACGTGCCACGAAAGGCATCATTCGCTGCTTCACGACCCTGCTTTATCCAAGTTGTCGTCGAGTTCAACCGTGTCATCATCTGTTCCGGTTCAAGAACCGTCTCCATCCACTAGCGTAGTCACTCGGAGCTCCGCTCCTCCCAAGTTCAGCATGGCAGTCCAAACTGCATGTAACACTGTTCTGTTGGAAACGGTTGTCCTCAATGTCGTTGATGATCACGGGCACGAATACCAGGCAAGGGCGTTACTGGACTCGGCTTCAATGTCTAACTTCATTTCGAAGCCACTAGCAAATCTACTGTTCAATCAAAGATCGAAGGTGGATATATCAATAGCAGGGATCGGCCTCGCTACGCAAATTGTGAAAAGTGCAATCACCGCCACCATCCAGTCTAGAACACAGGAGTTTTCTACGAAGCTACAGTTCCTTATTCTTAAGAATCCATCGGCACAGCTGCCGACTATACCACTCAACATCTCGTCGTGGAAAATACCCAAGGTTGCTCTCGCCGACCCTCAGTTCCACATCCCAGGGAGGATAGACCTCGTTATCGGCAGTGAAGCATTCTGGGAGCTCCATAGTGGTCAGAAGATTCCGTTAGGAGACGGACTTCCATGGTTGACTGAAACGCCATTCGGATGGGCTGTCGCTGGCACCGCATCCAATCTACACAATTGTATTCCTCGGATATGCAACCTTTCTACGAAAGATGATCCGCTTGAAGTTACGCTTCAGAAGTTCTGGGAAATCGAGGATATTTCCGACGGACCAGCACTGTCCGTTGAAGAAGATCGCTGTGAAAAGCACTACGTAGCTACCACTACACGTGACCCTTCTGGAAGGTATATCGTCAGTCTTCCTCGAACCGACAATCCCGATATTGTCTTAGGAAGCTCAAGGGATATCGCAGATCGCCGTCTTCTGAGTGTCGAGCGGCGTCTCGAACGTGATCCTGCCACCAAGAACGCGTACCATCGTTTCATGGACGAATACCTCCAGTTAGGGCACATGAAGAAGCTCAACGATCCGGTAGACGACGATCAACCGCACTGCTACATACCGCACCACGCCGTCTTCAAAGAGTCGAGCACGACTACAAAGATCAGGGTCGTGTTCGATGCGTCGTGCAAGACCTCTTCCGGTTACTCGTTGAATGACACACTCTTGGTCGGTCCAGTCGTTCAAGAGGATCTGCTCTCCATCGTGCTGCGTTTCCGTATTCACTGCGTCGCTGTGGTCGCAGACGTAGAAAAAATGTATCGGCAGATGCTTCACTCTCCGGAAGATCGCAAATTCCTTCGGATTCGCTTCCGGACGAATCCCAGCGATCCTATTTCTACTTACGAGCTGCAGACGGTGACCTACGGTACTGCGTCTGCCCCGTATCTTGCAACGAGGACTCTGCAGCAGATTGCACGCGACAATGGACACAAGTTTCCAGCTGCAGTTAATCCAGTACTCTTCGATTTCTACGTCGACGATCTTCTCTCGGGCGCTAGTGATTTAGAATCTGCAATTCAAGTGAGGCAGCAAGTGACGTCTATGCTCAAGACTGCTGGCTTTCCAATCAAAAAATGGGCATCAAATGTTCCGGAAGCTCTACAAGGTGTTCCACCGGAAGAATTAGCCGTTCAACCGCTGCATGATCTTCAGGAAGAGCAGGTCGTGTCCACTCTGGGTCTCGTATGGGAGCCAAGAATCGACGCACTTCGGTTCAAAGTCCACCTACCACCACCTTCTGCAGTTCTGTCGAAACGAAAGGTGATGTCCTACATCGCTCAAATCTTTGACCCACTTGGTCTCGTAGGTCCCACAATTGTAGTCGCCAAACTCTTCATGCAGCGTTTATGGGCACTGAAGCAGAATGGTGAAGCCTGTGAGTGGGATACAGCGCTTCCAACTAGGCTCCAGAAGGAATGGAAGGAGTTCCATAACACCCTACATTTGTTGAGCGAGGTTCGTGTCCCACGATTTGTTTCGCTGCCGAACGCCGTCAATCTCCAACTCCATTTCTTCGCTGATGCATCTCAAGGAGCTTACGGAGCTTGTTGTTACGTACGAGCCGAAACTAGCGGTGGAGTGTCCGTCCAGTTACTGACGGCAAAATCAAAGGTGGCGCCGTTATCCAGTCGACATTCCATCGCCCGGCTGGAGCTCTGTGCTGCACGACTGTCAACGCAGCTGTTCGAAAAAGTGACGTTCGCCCTGAAGATTTCACCTCCTGCTTATTTCTGGACGGACTCCACTACCGTTCTCCATTGGCTACAATCTCCTCCAAGCCGTTGGAAGGCCTTTGTAGCGAACCGAGTGTCACAGATCCAGCATTCGACCGATGTCAGTCACTGGAAACACGTTTCCGGTCTCGACAATCCTGCCGACGATATTTCACGAGGACTCAGTCCCGTCGACATGCTGCAGTGCAAGCGCTGGTGGAACGGCCCAAACTGGTTGTCACTCGATCCAGATCACTGGCCTCATCTCATTCCCACCGATGAAGAAGCAGAGACTACCGCCGAAGAACGCAATATACCACACGTTGCGATGAGCGTCGTACAGAACGAGTTCCACGACAATCTTTTCGCACGCTACTCCAGTTACTCCAAACTTCGCCGCGTTACTGCTTTCTGCTTACGGTACCTACAAGCCTTGCGAGAACGCACTGTACTACGTCGAACCGATCCGGACAGTTACCATCAACTCAGCATTCGAAACGCTACCGTTGCTGCAGTCTCCACCGAAGAACTCCAACATGCTGAACTTCATCTGTGTCGCCTAGCTCAACAGCAGTCGTTTCCCGGAGAGATCTCTCACCTATCCAGCGGTGAAGCAGTCGCTAAATCATCCGCCATGAAGTGGCTGAAGCCATACATCGACGAAGTTCGCATTATTCGCGTCGGTGGCCGGCTACGGAACGCCACACTCTGCGACTATGTTAAGCACCCCATCGTACTCGCAGCCAAACACCCACTGTCGACTCTGCTGGCTAGTTTCTTTCACTTGAAGCTACTGCACGCAGGGCCGCAACTCCTGCTAGCCACACTGCGCCAGAAGTTTTGGATTCTCGGCGGCAGAAATTTGTCCAAATCCGTTTTCCACCATTGCCACACTTGCTTTCGTAGCAAGCCCACACTAGTCCAGCAGAGCACAGCAGATCTTCCGGCATCCCGAGTCTCACCAACTCGCCCATTTTCCGTCTGTGGAGTCGACTACTGTGGACCGTTTCTCCTGAAGGCAACCGTCCGCAATCGCGCTCCTACCAAAGCATACGTAGCAATTTTCGTTTGTTTCACCACGAGAGCCGTACACATCGAGCTTGTCAGTGATCTCACTACAGCTGCTTTCCTGGCAGCCCTCCGTCGTGTGTTTGCTCGAAGAGGTAAAATTGCCGAGCTGCACTCGGACAACGCCACAACATTTAAGGGTGCGTCACACGCACTCAACCGCATCTATCGGATGCTGAAGGTGGAGAACAGCGATCGGGACCAGATCTTCAATTGGTGCGCTGAGAACGAGATTCGGTGGAAGTTTATTCCACCACGTGCACCGCACTTCGGCGGTCTTTGGGAGGCTGCAGTCAAGTCAGCGAAGAAGCACCTCCTGAAAACAGTAGGCAACACAAACATTGCCTACGAACACATGTTAACCCTTTTGGCCCAGGTCGAAATGTGCCTGAACTCCCGTCCGCTGACGCCGATTCCGAGTGAGCCGTCCGACCTGGAGGTCCTAACACCAGGACATTTTCTCGTCGGGGCCAACCTACAAGCGGTACCTGATGCTGCCGATTTGCGTGGGATTCCTGACAACCGTCTGGAAGCCTATGACTTGGTCCAGAAGCAGCTCCAAAATATCTGGGCCCGTTGGTACCCAGAGTATCTACAACAGCTGCAGTCACGAGCAACAAAAGGCTGCAACCCACCGGTCTCCGTTGAGGTGGACCGCATCGTCGTCGTGAAGGAAGACAACGTCCCTCCTGCCAGCTGGCCGCTTGGTAGGATCATGAAGCTGCATCCGGGCAAGGATGGAGTCGTCCGAGTAGTGACCTTACGTACTGCTGCGGGAAAGGACATCGTTCGGGCCATAGCGAGAATCGCTCTACTGCCGTCACCGAATCCAAGCATCTAAAGCCGTCGTTCCAGGTAGGGCAACCCGCAAGGGAGAACTTGCTCGAAGCGCACCTGCGCTTAACACAGGTAATTGCAGTTTCAATCCCTCCAATTCGAGTCGTTCGATCTACCTGGTCTTCTCTTTTGTTCCCGGTAAACCGATGTCTACAACTTCCAAAATTTTTCCTGAATTCGTCAAACGCTGAATTGCTTGTCATCGGGAGTCCTTCCATTGATGTTTGAAACACCTCCGTGTTTCAAGGTGGCCGGAATGTTGGAGATATAACGTGAACAACAACCGTAGCCGCCACACAACACCCTATTCCAGCATCACCGAATCGATGAACAGCGATCGGGATCTCCGATCGTGCAACGATCACACCATCGTTCTCGTACCCCAAACTATCCCCGTGTACATATTAAAACAACAAATCAGTTCACAATAGCAAACCAAGTAGAACGGACGTGCGCGCAATTTCTTTTCGGTCGGATTATCACGGTCTTGTGGTTAAACTTAGCTTCCGTAGTTGGATATTTTCGGTGAAAATATCACAAGTTCCCGTCAGTTTTCGCTAGTACAGACCAGTGCGTTTTATTAGACCAAGTGCCCCTTTACGAAGGGACTTAGTGTTAGCCAGCGGTGGAGCGTTGAAGAGTAGGACGAAAGGTGTTCCAGTGTATCGGTCATTTCACTGCATCGTTCCAAGTGCACTTTTTGGTGGCTGCTTAACAGCAGCAAAGAAAGCCCTTCGGTGACCGGCAAAGTTCGTGCTCGAACATACACCAATCAGCAAAGTCATCAATCTGCGCTTGGAGGAAATGGAAATTGGCTGTTGAATAGATTCGCATAAAGATTTTCAGGTTGTCAGCAAACGACAGGCGGGGCCTTCCGATAACATAGTGTACGTCGTTGAAGTATACAAGAAATATAAACGGTCCCATATGGCTATCCTGCGGTATCCCGGACGTGGCGCAGAAACTCCTTGACCGAAGGTCACCCAAGGCAACTGTCAATTGATGCCCTGTGAGATATGATCGAAACCATCTTAAAAAATTAACATCAACTCCTAGTCTGTCAAGTTTAGCGATCGCGATATCATGATTCAACTTGTCGAAACCTGCCGTTAAATCAGTGTAGATCACGTCCGTTTGGCATCGAGCGATCATACCATCAGTGATGTACGACGGAAGGCACAATAGGTTTGTAGTTGTGGAACGCTTTGGTGAAAATTCGTGCTGGTCGTCTCTTAACAATTGCTTGCAATGTGTAAAAAGTGAGTTCTTAACGACCAGTTCAAAAAGCTTCGATACAGCGCTTAACGATGTGATTCCTCGGTAGTTGTTCACGTCCCGCTTGCTTCCTTTTTTATATACCGGAAACATGTCCACCATTTTCCAGCAATAAGGAAATGCACCGCTAGAGAGGGACATCTGGAATATCTGATGAAGTGGATACAGAAGACAAGCCATGTTCTGTTTCAGAAAAACCGACGGAACCCCATCGGGTCCGGGCTTAAGCGATGTTTTAAGGTGTAATGCCACGTTCGAGATTGATTCTGAATCCACATCAACTAGGCTAAGTGTTTTATTTGCCAAGGGAACATTGCCGGCGGCAGCGTGAACAGAATGACTGGTTAGTCTCTCGTTTTCATAAACACTAGCAAATTTTACCGAGAACAGATAGCAAATTTCCTGTTGACTGCCAGTAGTTTCGCCATTATAGAACATGGATGAAGGTAAGCCTACTTCCTTACGTTGTTGATTAACATAGCTCCAAAAAGATTTCGGATGAGATTTGAGACGCCGTTGAACCCCACTCAGATAACGTTGAAAATGCGCACGACTGATCCGTTTATATTTGTAGTTGAGCCTGCTATAGTGGCATTTAAGCGACATGGTACGGTGTTTCGTGAATCTTTTAAGAGCCGCCCTTTTAATCCGTTTTAGTGAGCGAAGAGCGTTCGTCATCCAAGGGACCCGAGAGTCAGTCTGAACAATTTTTTTTGGGACGTGTCTGTCAATGACATAAACCAAGACGTGGGAAAAAGTTTGAGCAGCGATGTCAACGTCGGTCGAATCAAGAATGCTTTGCCAATCCAAACTAGATAAAACATCACCAATACTGCGATAGTCGGCTTTACGGAAGTCATATGAAACAGTAGCAGGAGTGTCGACGAAGTCTCGAGCTACAAAGTCCTCGACAGCAACTATTAGAGAAGGATGGTGAGGGACATCCTTAACTAAAAGCACGGGAGCTGTAGAGATGACGGCAGAAATATCTCGGCCACTCACGAAGCAGAGATCTAGAGAGCGATTATTCTCATTCACCACGTTATTAACTTGGGATAGAGTTGCGGTACTGTAGCTGTCCAGAAACTGAAGAGCCCCTGCGTGGAAAGAAGAACGTTCATGGTCGGGACGGAGGAAGCCGCTGTGAGTTGGAGTCCATGCCATGCCCGCTAGGTTGAAGTTTCCCAAAATAATCATTTCATCATGGAGGGCAACCGTATTCGAAATTGCAGAAACAGATCGGCAGTGCGCATCAATTAGGTCTAAATCTCGAGTTAGATCCGGAGGAATGTACACCGCACAAAGGAATAGAATACGGCTTCCAAGCTGAATTGCTACCCAAACTTGTTCTACGGTGATCCAAGAATCGTCTTCAACTGCACTTGCTTTCAACCTGACACTAACTGCAACGAGAACACCACCGCCGGTCAATTTCCTACTGTTGTTTATGTTCCGATCACAGCGGAAAACTTCATAACCATCTCCAAAAACATAACTAGAAACAGTCCGAGAATCCAGCCATGTCTCGGTTAAGACTATAATGTCGGGGCAATGATCCATGAACGCTAACCGATAATCATCAATAAGGCCGTTCATTCCGCCAACATTCTGGTAATAGATTACAAGGTCCGAATTCCGACGTTCAAGGTTTGTAGGACTGGGAAAAGAAATACCATCAGAGCGGGAAGTGTCCGATCGTTGACCATTCTTGCCGTTACTTGGAATCTGGAAGACCCCGTCCCCCAACTCAACCGCAGGGCTGGTCGCTGGCAGGTAGGGCTCGACTGCGTTGAGCGGAATAGGGGCTTCCTCAAGACTAGCGGCAGTTGTACGTCCCGGTATCCTGCTTGCAAACGTAGATCGAAGCTGGCTAGAAGATGAACTGGAAACGACGAACGAATCATTCAACGAATTGTTCGAATTCACAGAGTACTTGCCTGTAGTAGAAGTTTGGAAGCACCCATCACCCAACACAAACGCAGGGCCGGGACGGCTGTTGATCGCTGGCGGGAGATGCTCGACTGCGATGAGAGGGATGGGGACTTCCTTAGGGCATGAGGCAAGTGTGCGTCCCGGTGTAGAACAAGGTCGGTGAAGGCTATTTTCATTAGTATGATCACTTCGATCAGAAGCAACAGAAATGTTGAAATTGGTGTTGGAGGGTTCGAAACAGTTGGAGGCAGCGCTGGAACACGGAAGCAGATCAGGCAAAGAATTGATACTAACAGAAGCATACTTGCTTGAAAGTGGTTGTTGGGAAACCCCACTACCAATCCCGACCGCAGGACCAGAACGACTCTGAAGGCAGGAAACAACGTCATTTTGATCACAGCAAACGCCAAGCGCGACTGGGTCAGGTGGCTTAGGGTTTCCCATAGTGCGACAGGCAGTGCGTTCTGGTTTACGATGATCCAACAAACAATCAGATCTCAGCATGCTGGATCCAGTCCGAAGATCGAAGTGGAAAACTGGGACGAAACCAGAGGAGAGATTACAATGATGCCGTCCATACGAGGTAACCATGAGTTTTTTGGACCATTATCTACAAATTCACGGAACAGAATACCTCTCGGCCATGAATCCGAATTCAGTGCGACTTCGCGTAGTTTGGGTCCATTCCGACTTTTTATGATATGAAGTTCATGCGGCTCGTGTCGAATCCTCTTTTCACCAACGGAACAACCATAACCGAATCTTCACTCTGTACGCTCGTTTTGACAAATTTTTCGATAACATCCGGTTTCACACTAGGGTGAATGCAAGATAAGTACAGCCAGAACATCTCAACAGGCTCAGGAACGGTAAGCACTGTGGAATCAGTAACCGCTTTAGTACCACCAATAAGAGGTCTACTGCTTGATAAGCCGTCTTTACGACGTCGTTTTCAAGGTGGTTGACGAGAGTGATTTCCAGGATCCATAATTGCCGGAGTAGATGGCCGATTTTTTTTTTTTAAAGCTGGGCAATTAGCTCACCTTGCTTTGCCATTTCGTTTCTAATTTCGGCATTCGCGATCTCCTGTTTCTCAGTAATAGATTTGATCACACTACCGAAAGACGAGATTACTGATTTAAACCTTGCACATTTTATCAATTTAACGCACTCATCGCACATCCAAAACAAGTTCGGGCTTGAATGGATTACGTTTACGAAGGTGATAATGATGATGATGGTCCCGCCACTTACCCTTACAAAGGTTTGAGCTAGACGATTTATCCATTAGATAATTTATTTAAAAGCAATTCAACCAGTTATGCAAAAAAAACGAACTGATTTCATCTACAGATGTAAACTTCTTCAAAAATTGTTCATTTGCTTTACAGCGATATAATTGTGAAAAGCTATTGATGTCAACCACAAATGTTCGCAAGTATTCCCAGCGATCAGGAAATCCTATTACAATTCAAATCACAGAATCCTGTATAAGGACATTATCAAGAGACAAGCCAATATCCGATCCTGCTCGCTACAGAGCCAATACAGTTCCCATACTAATAAAGCCGCCAGCTTAGTTTTGGGCTGACTAAGGATATTCTCAACCAGAGAAATCGAGAAAATTTCCAAACCGAAAAAAATCCTGGACCGGCCCTAGTTAAACTTTTACTTTCAACCACAACAGAATTGGCAAGGAATTCCCCGACAATCAGCCAGACAACCCACTACTACTTCATGGTATCTTCTCAAGCATAAGAGGCCAATTTTTTTCATAAATTCAAAAAGAAGTATTTTATACCTGTATACCGCGCGCGAGGCTCAAACTTTTGTAGACTACTTTCTTTATTTTTTTTTAACTTCAACAACATGAAACAAATTTCCACCATCATCACCGTGACGAACAAAATAATTTGTAGTGTTATTTTTTTTTTAATAATCGTTTATTTGCACAGGCTCAATCGAATCAACTTTACAGAGCCAAATTTTCATATTTATATACATCATTTATCTTAAAACTAAAGTTAGGAGGATAGAGCCGATTACTCGCGGCCGTCTCGAGGTTAATAGGAATTACAAATTACGGATGGGAAAGGGGGTGGGAATTTAAAGTATGGTTTACATAACACATTAAATTTAAATTCTAAATTATCTAAAAACTTATAACTATACAATTTATGGTTTTCTTTTGACTTGAACATTTTTTGAAAAAAAAAACACACATACACACATACACAGATAAAAAAAAACTTATAGTAAACAAACAGGTTAAACTAACTACACTCTAAGGCTAATGTTAGTCAAAAACACATAAATGAGTTTCATGTACTCCAAATCACGTACAGCCCAAATATCTCGAATTGGCACATTGGGTTGTCTACCTCGAGCCCGAAGGGAATCACAAAGCTCAGGTCTGACTCCACGATGCTCAGCACAAGACCAAACAACGTGATCTGCGTCCTGATAGCCTTATCCACACTCACAGGAAAGCTACTTCCCTCTCTCAAAAACCCACATCCCAGGAAACGATCGATATTATTCTGCTAACATATCTGCTGCATTTCCGAACGTGAAATATAAGTTCAAGCATAAGTTTGAGCAGAAGGTGATGCTTTATATTGCCATATCTGAGAGAGAAATTTCAAAACCATGGTTCAAGCCTATTGGTTTGGCTATTAATCAAAAAGTGTACCGAAATCAATGTTTGAAGAAACCATTGATTCCATTTCTTTAAGCATATCATGCAGATGGAAATTACGTGTTTTGGCCGGATAAAGCGTCATCGCATTATTCGAGAAAAACACAAGCCTTCTTGGAAAGCCAAAACATCCCGTATGTACCTAAAAACCACAATCCAACAAATTTGCCCCAGTGTCGCCCGATTGAAGATTTCGTTGGATATCTGAGTTCGCTGGTGTACAAAAACAACAGGAGAGCCAAAGACTGTGCCAACAACTGATTAATAGAATCAAACGATGCATTCGCCAAATCGATAAAGAAGCTGTAAAACGCTCCTGTTTAAACATCAGGACAAAGCATCGTCGAACAGCTGATGACAGACCGTATTCAAATGTTCATTAATATTTAAAAATTAAAGTAAAGAGACGTGCCTTCAAAATAACTCAAATCAGTTTTCCTTTCTATAAACAAGTATTTTTGTTATGGCCCTTAAAGACAATTCTCATTTTTTACAGTCATAGTTTTACAAACTTATTAACATATTATTTGATTTAGACCTATGGGCTCTTCATCTTTGATTACAATATTTTTTAATAATTTTAAGGATTCTAGTCTAAGACTAGATCAGTTCTTAGAGGACATAGTATACTTCCCTGCGGAACACCGGCGGAGATCTCTTGTGCATCGGAAACTCCACCATGCAGCAATACACGAAATGTTATGCCCGACAGATAGTTTTTAATTATATGTACCAGGAGGATGGAAATATTGTATCGTTTTAGCTTGAACACCATGCTATGCCACACGTTATCAATGGTCTTCTTGATATCGAAAAGTTCCTTGGCAGATGATTTCGATACAGACTTGTTCCGTCTGAGAATGTTGGAGACTCGGTTCAGTTGGTGAATTTTTGAAAAACCACGCCCGAAGCAAAATTGTTGGTCGGGGGGGATGTCGCGCTCTTCGGCAGACGTAAGAAGCTGACAGCAGATCACTTTCTCAAACAACTTTGATCATCCTGAGAGAAAACTGTTGGTCGTCTATCTCTGGGGGGGGAGGGACCTTTTTCCGGGGGTTGGGGGGGGGGGGGTTTGGGGGCTTTATAAAAAGAGGGGGGGGTACACCCCCATTTTTTTGTTTTTTTGAGTAGGGGAGGATGGTACAAAACGCACCGTTTAAGCAACATCGTGAATTACTAGTGAATGGAAGCTGAAATTTAGGAACAAGTTATTGGGTATGGTGCATTACTATGTTTTCGTTGTAGATCAAATGTAATTTAAATTCAAAACGATGATTTTTCGTGATTTTTTAAACCTTTTCCAATTTGATACCAAGACGACACCGGGGTAAAACGCCTGTTTCATTGCTCAATATGCACCCCAAAATTGGGGAAAGACGCACGACAGCACTGGTATATGATGCACCACAATATTCGGATAGCATGCACCGCTTGTAAAAGGTAAAAACACGGCTATAATAAGTAACTCAGAGTTGTAAAGTGAGGAGGTTGCAACATCTCGCCACATCTTTTTAGCTCAAGCAACCAATGGGTATGGAATAAAGATAGCAAAACGTTGCGATATGTTGCCAACTCCTCATTATATACACGCTTAGAAAAAAGTACCCAACGGAGCATTTAAGTGTGGGAAGCCAACTTTGGGTATAATTATGTTTACTTAGCATTGGGTTCAAATTACATACGTTTGGGTAGAATTTTACCAGAAGTAAATCATTTATACTCAGCGGTAGATTAACATGATTATACCCAAAGTTGGTTTCCTACACTCAACCGCTCCACTGGGTACTTTTTTCTAAGCGTGTAGACGTATATAACGCCCCGGTGCGTTCTGCCCCAGTTTTAGTCTTGCATAGTTTTGTCTAAATATTCTGAAAATATGTAGAATTATAGTGAAGATAGTATATCTTGAAGTTTTTGTTGTCAGCGATACATATGAAGTGAATTTATTACTAACCATGGATGTTAACGCATGGTAAAAGCTTATTTTAAGAACACTATTATTTACGCGAGAGCTAGGTATCGAATTCTCTACGGAGAAAACTGAGTTGGTAGTTTTTTCTAGGAAGCATAACCCATCACAACCGAAGCTTCAAATTTGGGGTAAGCCGATAACTCATTCTATGTCATTTAAATATCTTGGGGTCTGGTTCGATTCTAAGTGCACCTGGAGATCCCATATTGAGTATCTGAAGCGAAAGTGCCAGCAGAGGGTCAATTTTCTCTGCACAATTACCGGGACCTGGTGGGGAGCGCATCCGCAAGATCTTCTAACGTTGTACCGGACAACGATTTTGTCGGTTATGGAATACGGTAGTTTTTGTTTTCAGTCAGCGGCTCGGTCGCACTTCATTAAACTGGAACGTATTCAGTATCGGTGTCTTCGTATCGCGTTAGGTTGCATGCACTCGACTCACACCATGAGTCTTGAAGTGCTGGCTGGCATGTTGCCACTCTCGGATCGGTTTTCAGAATTATCTCTCCGGCTCCTCACCAGGTGTGAAGTTATGAACCCCCAGGTGATCGAAAATTTTGAGAAGCTCCTTGAGTTGAATACTCAAACCCGCTTCATGACCTTGTACCATTTGTACATAACACAGGATGTCAGCCCTTCGCCGAACATTTCCAATCGTGTTTGCTTCTCCGATTTCGACAATTCGGTTCATTTTGATTTATCCATGAAGCAAGAGCTTCATGGAATCCCAGAGCATCATCGTCCTATGATTGCTCCGGTAATATTTGCTGCAAAGTTTGGCCAAGTTAATTCCACTAAATCGTTCTTCACTGACGGATCTTTGATAGAGGAGTCAGCAGGCTTTGGTATATTTAATGAAATTTATAGCGCCAATCGTAAACTTCAAGCTCCTTGTTCCGTATATGTCGCCGAATTAGCGGCAATACACTTTACGCTAGAAATCATTGCCTCATTAACACCGGATCAGTACTTCATTTTCACGGATAGTCTCAGTTCTATAGAGGCTATTCGCTCATTGAGGCCGGTAAAGCACTCCTCGTATTTTCTCATGAAAATACAGGAGCTTCTAAGTGCTTTATCTTCGCGTTATTTTATCATCACCTTTGTATGGGTCCCATCTCATTGTTCAATTCCGGGCAATGAGAAAGCGGACTCGCTTGCAAAGGTGGGCGCTATGGAAGGCGATATTTGTGATCGACAAATCGCCTTCAACGAATTTTTTCCTATTTTTCGTCAACAGTCACTTGTCAGCTGGCAGTATAAATGGAGTAAAGGAGATTTGGGGCGATGGCAACATTCTATCATCCCAAAGGTGTCGATGAAATCCTGGTTTAAGGGGATGGATGTGGGTCGAGACTTCATTCGTGTCATGTCTCGCCTCATGTCCAATCATTATTCTTTGAACGCTCATTTATACCGGGTTGGGCTGAGCGACAGCAATCTCTGCGAGTGTGGACGAGGCTATCAGGACGCAGATCACGTTATTTGGTCTTGTGCTGAACATCGTGGAGTCAGATCGGAGCTTTATGATTCCCTTCGGGCTCGAGGTAGACAACCCAATGTGCCAATTCGAGATATTTTGGCTGTACGTGATTTGGAGTACATGAAACTCATTTATGTGTTTTTGACTAACATTAGCCTTAGATTGTAGTTAGTTTAACCTGTATGTTTACTATAAGTTTTTTTTTTATCTGTGTATGTGTGTTTTTTTTTCTTTTTCAAAAAATGTTCAAGTCAAAAGTAAACCATAAATTGTATAGTTATAAGTTTTTAGATAATTTAGAATTTAAATTTAATGTGTTATGTAAACCATACCTTAAATTCCCACCCTCTTTCCCATCCGTAATTTGTAATTCCTATTAACCTCGAGACGGCCGCGAGTAATCGGCTCTATCCTCCTAACTTTAGTTTTAAGATAAATGATGTATATAAATATGAAAATTTGGCTCTGTAAAGTTGATTCGATTGAGCCTGTACAAATAAACGATTATTAAAAAAAAAATTATTTATTATAGGGTAAGGGTGTAGAAGAAATCAGTGGAGGATTGGGCCTTCCCGGAGGGAGGGCTGGGGGTTTGTCGGTGGGGGGGGGGGGATTTTCACACGCAGTCGGTTTACCAGATAGGAAAAAGAGAAGTCATTTTTCTCACTGGCGCACGCTTTCACTCTGTCTCTTTACCACCGAATAAAAGAGCCCTTTGCATAATCTGCGGTGAGTTATGGTTGTATCCTCTGTGAAGGTACAAATCTCACTCGCTGGCGTAACATTAGTGCGAAATGCCATCTCTGGCCACGATCCGTGAGGCAGATACAGATTTTCATCCGAACATGCCTTTCGACGGCTCAAACTTCATGATATTTCATGAATAGTCTACTTCTAGCCTTGAAATGGACCAATGACCATATTGCCCATTCTGGGACAAACCGGATGCCCCGGAAAAACCCTCTCAAACTTCATGATTTTTCATAAGTAAAGGGTGAACCGTTTAAAATCCACACAAACAAAATTCATTCTCAAAATTAGAGTTTTTATCCGATTATCACCAAATTTTCAGGGAGCAAAAAAAAAAAAAAAACAATTAAAATTAGTATTGGCATCATTCTTTTAATTTATTTTGCCTTTATATCCGAATGCGCGAACCTTGACCTTAACCCCAGCCATAAGGTTATGCACGACCTCAGAATCGACAGTTGTTTGCATATTAACCCATGCTTTCATTATTTCTTCTACATTCTTCACCACTTTAGGTCGTTTTAGAAGGTGCTCCTTCATAATGGCCCAGTATTTTTCTATTGGGCGCAGTTCCGGAGTGTTTGGGGGGTTCAGATCTTTTGGCACAAAATCGACATCCTTCGCCTTATATCACTCTAGCACATTCTTCATGTAGTGGCATGATGTCAAATCCGACCAGAAGATCGTCGGACCATCGTGAGCCTTCAGGAGAGGGAGAAGCCGCTTTTGGAGACACTGCTTGATGCTTGCGGTAACGAAAGGTGTACTCCACTTTCCGCAAGTACAAATCGCTTGCCAAATTAAGAACTTCTTGGTGAACTTCGACATCTTCTGTATCCGGAGGTTCTCGGGAACATCACATTTATCCTTGGCAGTCACATACAGGTTTCCTGGAATCTGGTTGAAGTCCACCTTCACATATGTTTCGTCATCCATTACGCAGCAGTGTGGTTTCGTTAACTTCTGGTCGTACAACTTCCGGGCACGGCTTTTTGCGACCGTATTCTGTTTCTCGTCACGGTTTGGGAACTTCTGAACCTTAAACGTACGTAGTCCAGCTCGAGTTTTGGTATTCTGCACGAAAGTCTTGCTCACATGCAACTTTTTAGCCACATCTCGAACTGAGGCGTTCGGTTTCCGTTTGTAGGCCTAAACCACCCGTTTGTGATCGTTCTCGTTGACCTGAAAGCTCTTTATTCCGGATCTTTGCTTCCGATCAACAGTTCTTCGCCCCGTTTTCTGATACCAGACAACGTGGAATTCGGGGTTCGCTTTTGCTTGGGGGGATGAACCCCGGGTTTTGTTTTCACCCCTTCCAAAAAAAAGTTGGGGTTTATTTTGTGAAAAAATTTAAAAAAAAAACGGGGAACAACTCGTGGGTGGGGGTTTTTTTTTTGTTTATTTTTTTTCGGGTAAAGTAGATCTGTCAGTCCTTCATGCAACTACCAGAGAGACGTTTCTTCTTAATTTGTGACAAAATATTCGCAGCTCTTTGTATTGCTTTCGTACAATGTATGAATGTTCTTTCTGTGTCAACAAAAGCTTCGTGCTTTTGACAATTGCGCGTGTGCCATTAATTTTGAATGTATCTCCATAAAAAGTACAAATCAGTTTCGTTGCAGAAAACAACGAATGGATTTGAGAGTATTACCATAGACTAACTCTAAGACCAGTAGGTCCCGAACAAATACGATATTTTTCTTGGCTCAGTCAGTACTAGCACATCGGTCCCAAGTTCGGTCCCAAGCTCAATGATTCGCCCCTAACAACGTAGCTCACACCAACACATTCTCAAATGTTGTGTCAAAATAACATAGTGAATCAAAACAACAACCAAGATACTAGTACCGGAAGGTACCGAAAAGCGCAAGAATTATTGCAAGGTATACTTCGGACCCAGGGGTTCTACAACAGTGAACCAATTTCAAATCGCTAGTTGCACATTGATTGTTGGTATCATCATGGTATGGGGTATTTTTTCATGATATGGTGTAGGTCCCATTTTTCGCATCAATGACCAGATTTGAGTACAAAGAGATCATGGAAGAGGTTGTGTTCCCAGGACGTAACGATCCGAAACACACTTCTAAGAATGTGAAGGAATGGTTTCGTGCAAACAAAGGGTCGGTTATTTCATGGCCTAGTCAATCTCCTGACATAAGCCCTATAGAAAATTTATGGAACGAGCTCAAAAGGAAGTTATCTGGTCAAGTATTTTCAAATAGAGATCAACTATGGACCACAGTTCAAAGAGAGTGGTATGCTATACCAACTGAAACTTGCCAGCGCTTGGTTGAGTCAAAGCCAAGAAGATTGAACAAGGTTCTTCTAAATAATGGAGGGTACAGCGGGTACTAAGAGCCATTAATGGAATAAAAATAATTCGATAAGTTTGAAGCTTTCTGTACTATAGTTTTATGAAACACACCTATTTCACGGACCAGGTATATTTTATATATGATTGTTATGAGTAAGTCATTTAATGTTTGAACTCTAAATTTTCTTATGCAATTAATTAATTTTTAATATACTACCGAATGTCTTACTTTAAAGTTGAACTAAATAAAATTGAATAAAAATAACTTCAAATTTCGCAGTTATTTTTCCTACACCTATTTTAATGACCAGCAGAGTATGCTTTAAAAATAAATACCTAAAGAAACTCGATTCTGTTGAAATCCGGAAAACCTACTAGCGAAAATCGATTATTCTGATGCATGATAACGAGCATCGGAGGTATTGCGATGAATGGCGCATCGCTTTGTGAATCCAGCGCAATACCTCCGACTTAAGGTATCTCATATAATTCTCGAGACAAATCGATTTTCGGAAGTAGATTTTCATTATCTTGATGGGACAGGTATATCTTGATTATAAATACCTATTTCGAAAAAGAACGAATTGTGAGCTCTGCAATACTTAATGAAAAACCGTTGACATGACTAAATCTGTTGGATGGAATATCTATGAATGACGTTACATTTTATAAAATTTAAAAGCTGCTCTATACAAAGAAATTTAAATTAATGGTTTGGCAAACAATCTAATAATCGCTTTTGCCTCCCATACGTTATTTCGCTTTCAGATATATGCAAACAAACAAATGTTCAAAGATAATGGACTTCATGTTTGAACGATCCCTTGAACCTCTTGCACAATTTATGGTTAACCGCTCCCCTTATGAAACGCTAATCGGCTCCCTCTTCCCCTTTGAAACACGTTTTATATGAAGCAATTCAAAATTTTGTACCGATTGTCACACTTAATACCTCTCCCTCCCTTCAGTGCGTAGTGTAATATGTACAATACACATTTATGTGGGGGTGGGACGTTTGGCATATGGACGTTGGGCATATGGATCTTTACATATGGATGTTTGGCCAAATGGACGTTTGGCCGAATGGATGTTTGGCCGAATGGACGTTTGGCCGAAAATTTTCTATTAGCATAAATGTATTGCAGAGAAAAGGAAATAAGAATCTAAAAAAGTATTTTCAAACGCATTAGATCTTAAAAAAGCAAATAAGGAACCAAATAAACATTCTCGAGCGCATTAGATAGCATCCCAATATAAAAACGCATTAGATAGCATCCCAATAAAAAACTAAATTTTTAAGTTCAAAACTGCAAAAATGGTATTCTGCCATTTGCCCATATACATGAGAAGTATGAATATGTTTTGATAAAATCGTAGACTCCTGATTTGAAGTGGAAATATGTATTATATTTAACAGCTAGACAGAATGGGTCATTAATTTTTCTAATCTTGAAGAAATATGCAGTTTCTCCGAAAGATGCCTTCTTTTGATTCTTTGCACATGGGCCTTCTATGACGATACATATTCCTATATTCGAAAGCAAACTTCTGAATCAAGCGCTTGCCAGGTTTATTACTCTTTGTGAGATTGTTCGTTCTTTCAAACATGAGCAGTGGGGGCGACTCCGGCGTAGTGGTTAACATCCATACCTCTCACGCCAAAGTCACGAGTTCGAATCTCACCCCCGGACAAGTTACGAAAATGCCCAAAAGCGGTGTTTGAGTGACTACGACGGGAGATGAACCAGCCAGAGGCTGAAAATCTCGATAATCAAGAAACAAAAAAAAAAAAAAAACATGAGCAGTGCTTTGGAGTTTTACTGATCAACGAAAAAAAGCACTGCATATTTGACGAAGCATATTCCTGTATCCAGCGAACTTATGATTCAAGCGCTTGCCCGGTATGAAACTCTTATGTAAGATTTTTTCTTCTTTCAAACATGAGCATTTCCACGGAGTTTCACTGATCAAAGAAATGTAATTTTCATGATTTCATGCATTTCAATTTGAGAAATTTTGAACCGACTGTTGAATTATGTGAGAAACTAATATTTGATAATTTTGAGTTTTAATAAAATTGCATTTTTCTTATTTTACTCTCAAACGTTGTTTGTAATCAAATGATCAAAAGATTTTTGGTTAAATGGTTTTGAACCCTAATATTACTTGGCATGGCATTCCACAGTAGAATCTAATTTTAAATTTCGACTTTTCTCAAATAAGTTATTCGTTCTTTTGAAAAATAGTTACAATAAACTTTCTCAGAAAAATCTAGCCTCAAAATGACTGACGATTATCAAAACATGGTGAGAGATAATATGATCAAACTAAAGCAAAACAAATGGGACAAGTATATGAGAATTTAACAATATGAATGGAGAATACACGGCCAGCGTCGGTGGTGTAGTGGTAAGCGTGACTGCTTCTTGGCACCCCAGTGGGTCTGGGTTCAATCCCAGTCGACGTCGGTGGTTTTTCTGAGGCGAAAAAATCTGGTCATGTCTTCCTTCGGAAGGAAGGAATATTCATGAGTCGATAGGTAGGGTCCAGGTGGTGGAGTCGTCTTTCTGGCTGGGGTGATTGTCACCATGTGAGAAAAAAGGCCGACGGAAAAAAAAATAAAATAAAAAATAAATTTACATTGACCTATTGTATTTCAATATCACGATCAGATCCATCTAAAAACTCATACCTGCAATGCATTAGACAATACGACAAATATTTTTTCTGCACTTCACCTCGCGCATAGTAAACTGAAAGAGATTTCAGCTCTCGTTCATAACGACTGAAAGAAGATAGAATCGAATATTGATTTTCCCGATATATTTTTGAAAGTTGTTCTAGTGGATTATTCATTTCAAGAAAACTTCAAATTTTGAGCTCTAACCAACAGTTCATAGTTGTCATGGAAACATTTTGCTGTTTGGGATGAAGTTGACTTTTGAATGATTGAAAATGTTCGTGCTAAGAGTGCCATGCTTTTGCAAACCATGATTCTGTCACTGTAATTTAATCATTTCATTGTTCGGTTGTGTTCTTGTAATCTTAGATCTAATGCGTTTGAAAATACTTTTTTAGATTCTTATTTCCTTTTCTCTGCAATACATTTATGCTAATAGACAATTTTCGGCCAAACGTCCATTCGGCCAAACGTCCATTCGGCCAAACGTCCATTCTCCAAACATCTATTCGGCCAAACATCCATTCGGCCAAACGGCCATTCGGCTAAATGGCCATTTGGCCAAACATCCGTATGCCAAACGTCTTTATGCCAAACGGGGTATCATCTTTTTATGTTTCCACTGGTTCCGTGTTCATTGCAAGCGTAAAATGTTACAAACTTTGCATTCACATTTTTTATCGCACACAATATCGCATGTCATATCCGCATTCCGACCTTTTTAGAAGATACGCTAGATTTTTTTCGGTTTGACACGTTTTACAGTACCACCGGACCAAATTTTTGAGTTTCAGTGACAACGTACTAGAAGTGTTCCCGGGTTGGTTCCCTCCTAAACGGTTCTTCCGAGGCGTCCAGATTGTCCCGGATTTGGCCAATATGGTCATTGCTTGATTTCAAGGCTAGAAGTAGACTACTTCTGAAAAATCATGAAGTTTGAAACGTCGAAAGGCATGTTTCGGTGGAAATCTATTCCATTTCAAGGCTAGAAGTATACTACTAAAGGAAAATCATGAAGTTTGAGCCGTCGAAACGCATGTTCCGATAAAAATCTGTATCTGTTGGATCGTGGTAAAACATGCCCTCTTCCGGCACAGATTCCTTGAAGTGAATCGTGTAAAAAAGGGCACACGTCACCTCAAAATCTTTATTATGTACTTATGTCTTATGTATAATTTCAGTTCAGTTCTCACAAAGCAAACGAAATTATCAAAGGTGCCCCAAGGTCAGCCACTCTTACAAGTGTATTGATCCAAGAACGATGTCCAATTTCTCAGGAAGAACATCAAATTCATAAGCAATGCAAATTTTATTAACGGTGATCGAAGCATGCTTTGAGCCGGTCCAGTTTCGTTGCTGTGATCAGGTTGCTGTTCATCACTGCTTTGGCGATGAAGCAGGGGGAGCCCCCTTAATTACGTCGTGCTTTTAGGGGGACGGGGATGTATTGGAAGCTGCGACGACCGAGACAAATATTATTTGAAGTATGCACATAAATGCGCGTCATAAGGAGGAATGGAGGTTGAAAATGTGCATTTTCAGTGTGACGTAAGTAATGGACGTTCCCTTGCTAGAATTTCGGGTTAAAAACCTGAAAGCTCAGCCGGAGATTTCGTTTCTACGGTGGAATATAGATATACCCTTGAACCATGAAATCAACTTTGAGTGTCAATGTTGTGCAATGAAATAAGGTTTATTAGTTGATCAAATTAGAGAAAAAACACTCCGACAATTGAATTATCGATCTAATTTTGGGGATTCTCGCCAAATTAGTCAAGAATTTTAGTTATATGTATTGGTAATTTAAACATATCACTATCGTGATCTATTGCCATTCATATCCGCATGGCACTAGAGTCAACATATGAAGCAGAAGCAATGACGCGCGATTTAGTATTTCGCTCTTGGACATTCTTCTTCTTCGTTCCTACTTCCTTTACATAATTAGCGAGACGCGTAGCTTAATAATTGACATGTAGGTACGTAGATTCCACTCATCGGTTTCTAAACAATTCCCCACCTAAGTGCAGGCATATGCAATCGCATCAAACCGCCAAGTATAGGTAAACTTTGGAATCGCGTTGTTGGCACAGAGGAGTTGTTGATACGCTGCACCGCCGCCGCACCCGCTACCGTTGTCATCCGTTGGTCATTCCGGCAGGTGTTTACCGTGGGCAAATGCGCGCTAAAACCCAATCGAGTGGTAGCACATATTAGGGTAGCCATTCTTTATTCGCCGTTTAATCCCATGGCGGGTGCATGTACCTGGATCAACCCTATCCCCACCATCACATTCGAGCCTGGCTCTGGTTGGATTGCTTTTGATATTGTTTGCCCAAAGAGGATTGGCACGAAAATATTTCAGGTTTGCGTTCTAATAATCCATCAGTTCTTTTCCGGTCGTGCGCTGGCATAGTTCATTAGATACGCTTAAGGATGAGCGATGGTAACAGTTCGAAGATTGCAAAGTTCTACCGGGGGTCCACGGTTCTCATTACCGGAGCCAGTGGATTTCTTGGCCAGGTTCTGCTGGAAAAGATTCTCCGTTCGATGGATGTGGGAAAGGTGTACGTCATGATACGTTCCAAACGTAATTGCAGTGCCGATGAGCGTCTGAGACGGATGATGCAGGGAATATTGTTTGAAAAAGTATGGCAAGATCCGGTTCGATCGAAGGAAGTGCAGGGGAAAGTGATAGCAGTTGAGGTCGATTTGGACAATAAGGAAAATTTGGTTTCGGAAGAAATGAAAGTGAGACTGTTGGAAGAAGTTGATGTGGTGTTCAACCTGTTGGCTTCGATTAATTTCAACGAACCGGTGGACTGTGCGCTGCGTACGAACGTGGAATATACCGATCGATTTCTTGGGCTTGCAAGTCAGATGAAGCGACTGAAAGTTGTTGTGCATGTTTCTACGTTTTTCTCCAACTGTGACAAAAAATTGATCGAAGAACGTATCTACGACGACATAGGGTTTGGCGGCTACGCTAACGTTATGAACATTGTGTCTAAGCTGACCGATTCGGAAAGAGAGACTGTGGAACCTCTTTTGATTGGAGCCTTCCCCAATACGTATACGTTCAGCAAAAAGTGTGCAGAAGTGATGGTACGGGACAAATACAGTTCGTTGCCGATTGGAATCTTCCGTCCACCAATCGGTTAGTGATCTAAGCATTCAGTCGTGCATTAGGACCTATCATTTTGTTTTGTTCTTACAGTCAGTTCCACGTATCAGGAACCTATCGCAGGTTGGATTGACAACTTCAACGGCCCTTCCGGTTTGGTGGTGATGCTTTCGGAGGGTCTCTACAGTGCTGCTCTGGTGGATACCCGAAAACGACCGTATCTTGTCCCGGTTGATTATTGTGTCAACGCTCTGCTCGTCTGTGCCGTTGATATCCCCAAACAACGCTCCCTGCGTTCTGAAATCCCCGTTTACAACTACACAAATCCGGACCAGATTTTCACCTGGGAACGAATCATCGAGCGGTTCTACGAGGGACTCAATCCGTACAAGCGCCTATTGGCGTAAGCCTCACAGTTTAACCAACATAATTTACAGGTATTCACCGAATTTCTAAATTTCAGAACGCTTCTGACGGCTACCGTAACGCGAAATCCCGTGAGATATGCGGTCTGCAAAACGGTAATGCGATTGGAAGGGTACATCCTGGACCTGCTGCGACACCTGCGTGGGCAGGATCCAGCGATGGGGAAAATTTTCGAAAGGATGATCAGTCAGAGTGATGTGCTCAAGTTCTTCACCTTTCACGAATGGACCATGCGAAACGAAAACATGCAACGGGTGTGGAACGATGAGGTTAGTAAGGAGGAGGCGCTCGTGTTTCCACTCGATTTGACGAAAGTCGACTGGGATGAATACTACAGGAACTTCGTTCCCGGAGTGGTTAAGTATGCCATCGAACCGAGGAAGATTAAGGATGCCGGGAAGCAGACGAATGAGAAGGTCGAGCTCAAGCGTTCGCTGTATTCCATTTGGAGTTTTCTCTTTCAAAGTTTGTTGAAGCTGCTGAAGAATTTTGTGGGACATTAGGTGTGTAAGTATCAAAGTAATTGGAAAAAGCTTATGGAAATATATACAGTTGAAGTGCTAATAATATACTTCTAACAAATCCAAAAATGCATTGTCAGTCAATTGGTCCTTGGGTATGGCACTGTTTTACTAACGTTTAAAAATCACGACTCAGGAAACGTGATTCTTTCTCATCAAAAATGTCTCAGTATGGTGTGCTAAGGAAGTTATAAATTTTTATTATTTTATTGCCAATCAAAAAAGATCTAAACATTTTTATGATTCTTGCCTTTTAAGAACATACGATTAAGCATTCCCGAATTATGAAAAAAAGGCTTGACTTGTTCTGCCTCTTAAGACATTCAAGAGAGATAAAACTGCAAAATTCTCGCCATTTTTTTCAATAAATTTTGTTCTTTTTTTTGTGTGCCACGGAACAAAATTTTTGCGGCGAGGCGCGGAAGCAATTTTGCCATCGACATTTTTTTTGTTCGGTGGCTGGAAGAAACCAAAAAAAACAAAAACAAACGGCTCCTTTTACCACAAAAAAAAAGAGGAGAGGTGCTGTGCATTATCATTTCTTATTATTTTTCTTTTTTTTGTTTCAGAAGCTGAAGTTCTGTTTAGGGTGTATAATGCTTGTTCGCGACAAAATCTGGACAGATTAAATTTGGAATAAAACAAATTTGCTGTTAGTTCAATCCAAGATGCATTTTCTATTCATTTAATTGTGCATTATTAGTCATCTTAAAACTAATTACAGTTACTTAATTAGGCTGCATGAAAAAACTACGAACTTTTGAGTTTACTCCAGCCATTAGGGTCTGTGCAGACTTCTCTGCAACCGATTTAGCTGCTTTTGTTCAAGATTTTCGAAATGTTTCTATAGTTGTAGCTTGTTGTTTATATTGGAAGATTTCTCTCTTCACGAGAGCCCAATACCGCTCGATAGGTCGCAACTCCGGGCAGTTAGGTGTATTCGCCTCTTTCGGTACAACATTCGCTTTATACCATTCCAAAACATCTTTGGCGAAGTGACAAGATACCAAATCAGGCCAGAATAGCGAGGGAGCATAATGGCTGCGTAGAAATGGTAACAATCGCTTCTTTAGGCATTCTTCACGGTATATTTCCTTGTTTACCGTTCCGGTAGTGATGAAGCTTTGGCTTGCTCGACCACAGCTGCATATAGCCTGCCAAACCAAATTTGGTTTGGGAAACTTGGCCTTTTTCTTCGTCCTGAAATGCTCTTCTACGTCGTTCCGTTGCATGACAGTATAATAAGACACTCCGGGAAACTGCTTAAAGTCTTCCAGCACATAAGTTTCATCGTTCATTATCACGCAGGAAAACTTCGTCAAATATTCGCGATACAACTTGCGAGCCCGGGTTTTAGCCGTCACATTATGTTTATCATTACGGTTCGGTACAGTTTTCACATTGAACGACTTCATACCTTGCCGGTGCTTGGAAGTTTGCCGAAAGTTGGGGACATTTTTATTTTTCTAGCCACAGTACGTACCGAAAGATCTATTCTCTTCAGCAAAATTTGCTTCACCTTCGCGTCCTTCTGGTGGTTGCTGAGATCCGTTTTTGCTCCACTCCCAGCCTTCCTGGCTGTTGTTAAACGTGTATCGAAAGTTTTAAGAACGTTATGGACAGTGCTTGAAGGAAAACCAAGTTTTTTTGCAAATTTTCTTACTGACAGATCCGGATTTTCATTGCGACCGCACACAATTGATTTTCGCACTTGCTCTTCTTTCGACGCCATCTTCGATCTAAAAACTTGTACTGCCACCAAAAAATTGATTTTACACAATGAACAGACATACGTTTATCAGTCTGCGAAATATTTCACGCGTTGATGAAGTATTTCCAGAGATATATGTATTTAGGGGTGTCAAGTTTTGGGGAACTGGGGAAGGACGGGCAAAAACAATTTTTTGGAAGATGCCACGTGGGTAAAAAGGGAAAAAGGGAAAAAAAAAAAAAATGGCCTTAAAAAGGATTATGTTTAATTTTTTGAGAAAGGGGGGAAAAAAAAGGCCCCCTTTTTTTTTTTTTTATTTTTTTTTTGGAAAATAAAGAACAACATTTTTTTTTTTTTTTATTTTTTTTTTTCTTTTTTTTTTTGTTGGGAGGGAAAAGGAGTAAAACAAATCAATTTGTGTTGAAAAAAAAACAGTGACAAAATAAAGTGCCCACTTCATTTAGGCTACAGAAAACATAAATTAGAGTAAAATAAAAGCATTTCAATAATTGAAGTGTCCTTCTTTGGCCTTCAGGACCTCCTGCAGGCGCTGCGACATGCTCTCGACCAGGTTTTTTAGGTGCTGTGGATCTAGCTCTTCCCAGGCGCGCTCCAGGGCTTCAAAATAGTAATTTTTATTGGTAACACCAGTTTTGTCAACCCTGGTATCGAGAACCGCCCACAAATTCTCGATGGGATTGAGGTCCGGGCTTTGTGGAGGCCATTCCAGCGGTTTGATCCGACAAGACCGGAAGAAAGACTTGGTCTTCTTGGCAGTATGGTTCGGGTCGTTGTCCTGCTGGAATACGAACTTCTCTTCAAGGCCAGTCTGGATCAGCGAAACCTCCAGATTTTCTCGCAGGATGTTGATGTAAGAATCTGCCGTCATTATCCCGTCGATTTTTATAATGCTTCCCACTCCACCCCACGAAAAACACCCCCAGACCATCACATTTCCTCCTCCATGCTTCATCGTGCCTTGGATGTGGCGCTCCTGAAGCTCCTCTCCCGATCTGCACCAAACACGAACCCGCCGCTTTCGGTTAAACAGCTCGAATTTTGATTCGTCCGTCCAGAGAACCGTTTTCCAGAACTCTAGGGGCTTATCAGCATGCTCCTTAGCAAACTTAAGCCGTTTGGCTTTGTTTGCCTTGCTGATAAATGGGCGCTTCCGGGCAAGTTTGCTATTCAACCCCTGTGCTACGAGACGGCGACGAACAGTTCGACCGGAAACTGATAACTGAAGGGTTTCCTGGATCTCGCGGACAGTTACCTTCGGGTTCTTCTTGACTTCGCGCATGATCTTGGTGTCCGTTCTCGCATCCGTTTTCCGCTTCCTGCCTCTGCCAGGGCGATCCACCACTGATCCAAACGTTTTAAGCTTCAGAAGAATTTTGCCAACCGCTGCCTTACTGATACTGTACTTCTTAGCGACAGCCCGGTGCGATTCACCGTTTTGCACATCACGAACGACCAATTTTCGGATACACAAGGGAATTGCTTTCGAAAGCACTGCGTTCTCCATTTTTTTCAATTGAATCAAATGCGATCACGTATACAAATGCACCAGGTTGAGCCGTTTGCTTCAAAACATGTCAAAATATCAAAACATAAACAATCGAGGGGTCTTCCAATGGAAACTTATCGAAAACATATCGATTTTTGAAGTGGGCACTTTATTTTGTCACTGTTTTTTTTTCAACACAAATTGATTTTTTTTCTTTAAGTAAAACTCCTTTTTTTTCAGTATTCCATAAGTGAAACTTAAAAAGAATATAAAAATAAGATAATAAAAAAAATACAGTGTGTTTACTTTAATTTGAACCAAGTAAATGAGAGAAATTGAAAAAAACGAAGAGGTGGGCACTTTATTTTGCCTATCAGTGTAATCTGGCGTCAACCCACTACTGGAAGCGATCGTTGGAGGAGATGGAGCGGATGAATATCGTTGTGGAACACAAGTTGGCGAACCCACCTAACGTCCCCCTGCTGCGCCCCATCGAGAATTTCTGGCCCAACCTGACGCATAAGATCTATTCCAACAATTTTGTCGCGAAAACTGAGGAGGAATTGATAAATAAAACGAAGAAAGAAATCAAAAACATGCCTACATGCATGTTTTCGTCCGCCATGGCGAATGTTCCGGTTAACTGCCGTTAGGTGTTATCTAAATATCGATATTTTTTCTTGAACGAAATAAATCATTCACTTCAAAAATCGATTTTTTCGATGATTTTATTAAAGCTAGTTTTAATACTTTGGCAGCACTGCGTTTTTTGACAGTTCTAGTCACAGCACAGACGTGGTGTATCCCCACTGAAGTTGATTCCGTGTGTATTCAAAACGTTTAAAATGTCGCGGAAACAGATTTCGCCTGATGTCAGAAAATTGATGATTCGCGATAGTGAAAACGGCCTTTCTCTCTGGAATCTTGCTAAAAAATACTCACTTTTACTTGGGGCTATGCAACGCGTATGGAAGAAGTATGAAAGCCAAGGAATAGTGAAAAACTTATCCGGGCCAAGGACATCATCGTTCGAAAACACACCATGAGGTTGTCAAGATTGTTCGGTTGGCCTAGCAAAATCCGAAATATTCATCGAGCGAGAAGATTGGAAAGAAGATTCGCTGACAAATCCGGTAATAAATGTACCTTCGTTTTGATGGCCGTCTCCCGTTATGGCTATGTCCGAGTTCTTCAACACCATTATCATTGAACGATACTCGTCGGGCAGACCAGCCAACAGAAACGTTTCGATCCACTGGTCGGAAATTGCGAAACCAATCCGGTCGAGCTGGTGAGCAGTCGAAACAATCTGGTTCACGTAGTCGGCCATGAATTCGTGCGATGACATCTAAATCTTTATTTACTTGTGGAGCAGCCTAATTTGCCTCTTAAGGCTCGAGTCTTCGAAGGCTTTCTCCAGTTTCGACCAGACTTCATGGGCCGTAGTAGTAGAAGTAGTAGTATATACAATATGTCTCACAATAGGTGTCACCTTTTTTCAGTCTTGGTTTATTTCAGCTGGGTAATTTTAACAGCGGAATTGTTATACCCGTTTTGAGTGTATTTTTTTGACAGCTTATCGCTGAAGATAAATAAGCGATTCCGTTTGTTTATATTTATCAGCTTTTCTGGAAGCCATACGGGTTTTAAAATTACATTTGCAAAAGCTTAGACCGTGTCAGATATTCAATAGCCTTAAGCGTTTTATTTTTCGTACATTGAAACGGTTCAAGGAAATTGGAAATGTCCATATTCAACACAAAGGAGGTGCCAAACGAACTGCCAGAACGAAGAAAAAAATTAAATGTGTGAGGGAGCGAATAAGACGTAATCCGGCCGTATCTGGCCGTAAATTGAGCAAACAACTTCAAATGTCCCCTACTTCAATGAACAGGATCCTCAGACATGATCTGGATTGCAAGCCGTACAAGAAACAACGGGTTGACGGAGCGTCCAAAGCAAGCCAGGGTCCAAAAAGCAGAAATTTTTTGGTTCGGCACGGTGACTGCGAGATTTTATTTTCGGATGAAAAACTCTTCCTCCTTCAGGACAGTCATAATCAACCAAATGATCGTGTGTATGGCAAAAGTCTTGGCAATATTCCAAGAGATAAACTAGTTGTAGAACGCTATCAGAATGTATCGAAAATCATGGTATGGGGCGCCGTTTAACGAAAAGGAAAACTTCCACTTCTTTTCATAGAACCTGACGTAAAAATCAACACTGAATATTACATCGAGCAGGGTTTGAAGAACCATCTGATTCCTCATGTTTCAACGCTGTATGGGAATACACCATATTGTTTCCAACAGGACTCAGCTCCACCTCACAAGGCAAAGAAGACACAAGCGTGGTGCGCGAAAAATTTGCCCGGTTTCATTACAAGCGAAGAATGGCCTGTATCTTCCGGATCTCAACCCACTTGACTACTTTTTTTGGGGTTATATGCTTCAACATATAGGCCCTACGAAAGGGCTTACTTTAGATCGATTCAAGAAACATTTGGTTGATATTTGGGACCAAATCCCTCAGGAAATCGTCCGTGCCAGCTGCGATGGGTTTACAAAGCGTTTGCGCAAAGTTATCAAGGAAAAGGGCGAGAGATTCGAATTGATTTAATATGGTTTATGTTATAGAAATATGTATCTTTCACATGAAAAATAAAGGCTATGATTTGATTGATTGGTTTTGCTGTAATCCCATTTTGTTTTGGTGACACTTATTGTGAGACACCCTGTAGTAGTACGCAATGACTGTTTAATGAACCACAAATTATCATCAGATAGTCAACCACCAACTACGGTAGTCTTAATAACTTGTCTTTTGGATGCGGCTACAACATTTGGCGATGATACAGTACAGTCCACCGTCTGCGGTATCATCATCAGCGCGGTCTACTGTCCCAAACAAGAGAACCTCCCATCGTAGACATCGCAAAAATCGGTTTACTACGATGGGCTGGGCATGTCGTAGGTATGTCGGACGACAGCCCTGTGAAAATGGTTCTCGAAAACGAACCGACAGGTACAAGAAGAAGAGGCGCGCAACGAGCAAGGTGGATTGATCAAGTAGAAGGCGACCTGCGGACCCTCCGCAGACAGCGAGGCTGGCGAGGTACAGCCATGGACCGATTACAATGGAAACAACTTCTGTGTACAGCAGAGTCCACACTGGCCTTAGTCTGATTGGTAAGGTAAGGTAAGGTCCCAAACAAGAAATGACATCGTAAAGCTTACTCGGCGACTTGGGCAGTTCATCATCGCCGTCGACCTAAATGGGAAACATGAAGCCTGGGGGAACCCCCGACGAATCCGAAATGACATCATCCTACTGAAGGATCTGGAAGAAGGCCACCATAGGTCTGGACACTCCCACCTGGTTGAGTAGATCCGGGGCCCATTCAACAATCGACATCTTCCTCACCAACATGGGGAACAACATTGCCCAGCAAGTATGGTGGCTGAAGTTGGCTCCTCGGTCAACCGGTATCGCATCATCAGGCGTAACTACCATCGTGTCATCTGGGAGAGGGTCCGTCAACACGTCGACGATAGCGTCGATTCCGATGTGCGCCCTGAGTTAACTGCAAAAAAGGTGTGAATAATTGTTAAAAAATTGGACTTTACAACTATTAAATTGTTGATGACATTGATCGACAGCTATAACGTATCAAACAAGCGATTTGGTTCGGGAGTACCACATTCCAGAACAGATGAGTAACTTTATACCCATTGATAGGCACCCTTAGGTAGTACCAACGCACTGATCTACCTACCTTAAAAACGCAATATAATCACATGACCAAAATTATCAAGAATGGTGGACCTTAGTAATAACAATTTTGCAATCAAGATCCGTACCCACCCAGATTGTTGTAAACTGTTCTGGAAAATAGCATAACACAGCATTTTCCGACCATACACTCTCCTGGATTGGCTGTTGTTGAGACGATGGAAGTTCCAGAAGAGCTGCCTTGGGTGTGACAGGCTCTTCATCGATTGTTCTCTTTGCTCAACACCTGGTCAGGTCCTTATAATCAGCAGGGATGGGAGGGAAGTGTTGATTAGATGTCTACTTAAGAAGATGCCGAGAACTCATGCTACCTTCATAGACATCTGGAGTTGGAAATTGGATGGAATTGTGCGAAAGGCTTTCGCTGGCAAGAAAGCATATGTATATTTGCTTTGATATGAGAAGTTCTAAACCGTTCTGGAAAATGTCAAAAAATTAAAAAAAAAACCAAGCCCAGGTCCATTCCACCGTTGATCCCATTAGATAACAATGATTCCAAGGATCGCTCGTGCAGAGAAGGCGTTTGAGATAGGTCAGCACCTCGTCAGCTCCCACAATCTTGAGCAAGACATAGTTAGTTCACACGAAGCTGCGGTTACTGAGCATTTATTAACCAACAATTTTGCGGAAGAGTTAGAGATCACAACTTGAAGCACTGTTGACCTATATCATATCCTCCAAAAACATGAAGGCCCCCGGTTTCGAGCGCCCAGTTCTACGATTATCTAACGTCGGTCTTCAACCAATGCCTCCGGCTTAGCTAATTCTCCGTTTATGGAAAGTCAACTACAGTCATCCCTATTCGCAAACCTGGGAAAGATCCTTCCTTTCCCAAGAGCTATCGACCCCTCCACCTCAGGGTTCAGGGTTATTCAAACTCTCCGAAAAAGCAATCTACCGCCGGTCACTTGCATCCGTCGAAGCAATCAACATCTTGCTTGAGGAACAGGTTGGTTTCCGACGTGGTCGTTCAAATATACTCCAACTATCCAATGTCACTAACATCCTCAGGCGGAACAGGTTTGTATCGAAATCATCTTCCATGGCACTTCTTGGTGTCGAAAAGGCTTTCGAAAACGCCTGGCCTGATGGCCTGGTATTCAAGCTGCGACGATACAATCTGTTAGAGATTCTTTATGATGGGGACTTCCTTTTTTTCCCCCTTCCGGTTGAAACCTGGTATTCAGGGTAGATTCTTGGCTCCGGGGAAAATTGGGCAGAAAGACTTCCCTTAAACAGTATACCCAAGGTGGAACACTCGAGAAAAAAGATGAAAGAAAAGGAATCAGGTTGCTAGAATTAAGAACAGCGAGATGATTTATAGTTTGAATACAATTTTCTTTTTATTTTTTTTTTTTTTTACTTTTGAGGAAAGGAAAAAGGAAAGGGAAGGGAAAATTGCCGGTATTTGCTGAGAGACGCCAGTATCACAAGCGATGATCTCAGAGTCAGTGGCAGACACCCAGGCCGTTGCCCGCTCGATGTCCGAAATGCACCATTTTAAATTGCACCGGCCGACACCCGCGAATTACAAACTACAACTTTTCCTGTAGGAAAGGAAAGGAAAAGAAAACGTTCGTATCACTGAAATCGCGCACTCAACTCTAGTAGACTGTTTTGTAACTTTTACCTTATTAGATTCCGATCCCGGCGATGACCAGGGTTGCCACATTATTTTTCGTTTCCATCTTTAATTTTTGCAAAAAAAATTTTTTTTAGCTGTGTTTAACTGCAAAAATCTTGGTCAAAATCTTTACTTCAAATTTTGTGTTGTAAAAGGAAAACAGATTAGTATACAAAAGATTCATGTTCTCGGGGGAAATCGATCATTGCACTCTGACAGACCAGTTTTGACATGAGAATGAATCATGGGTGTTTGTTGTGATTACTTAAAGTTCCTTGATAGGTGAACAAAATCGGAACGGAATTAACAATCAATTATTGTTATGATCCGTGTAAATTAATTTGTTGAATTTAGAATTTAGTTCTGATGTTAATATTAGCTGATCAACTCCTCCTTTCCTCCTTTGGCCTCCATGATGTCCGTACTCAGGTGGTTCCGGATTTTGGACTTATTCAGAAAAAACTCGCTTCACTCCTGCAAAAGAATGCGGAATTAGTAAAAAGTTCGCAATGAACTTTCTTAGCAAGTGAAAAGCCAGCTTCCCATTAGACGTTTTCTTCAACAGAAGACTTCAATTCTGATTCTTCAACCTCGTTGTCATTGCAGATGGTTATCGTCCTCAGCTCACGAAAATCATTTTCAATGGCCTGTTCCTCACCGCTTTCAAAAGATTCGGATATTGTTCAATAATCGAGTTGAACTCCTTCAAAGGGCGCAGCTTCGCCTTTATATATTCCCGACTTCTTACGAAGATGTTTCTCGAAATCTGAAACTCCTATATCCGTCAGGTGTTTTAGGTCCACACAAAAATTTGCAAGGAGCTCCATCAGCGAGACTTCAGCTGATTGCACATTTTTAGGAATTCCATAGCTTTTGACTGGAAGATTCGATTCGCTTTGATGATAAGAGACAATACGTACCTTAAGAAGAAGAGAAATGCCAGCGTCATCGGGTCATTAAGATGACAACAATAAAACTGTTGTCTCAGTTTGATTAGAACGAGAAAAACAACACGAGCTCCGAAAACCGTTCCATATTCCATTTGGCAACCGTCTCCATCGATAGCCATCTAGTGGCAGACGGATGCAGAACTGTGTCATCTGGGATTTTTTTTGGATCGTTTGAGGCTGCAGGACAAGTAACTGCAGATATATCGCATCATTTGTTACAGCTACCATGTCAGTTTTTTGCATGCGTTACTTGCACAAAGGGTGGCAGGTTCATTTGATAATTATCAAATTAGGACAGTCACGTTTCAGCAGCTTCTTGATGGATCGGTCAAAACCCATAATTACCGAAGCTCCATCTGATCCAAAGCCCACAAACCATTTTTTTTTGTAATCGGTGCCATCGATCTGCAACTGTTTATCAATTGCGCAAAATATGAATAGTTTTCGCACTGCAAGATTATATTAGAGATTACAAAAAATCACGTACGAAATAAATATGCTTCATATAGCAGAAACAACTATCGAGAACATTATTCGAACTTCCCAAAATTCTTCTGCATGAATGCATAAAAATACTTCTACATTAGAAGAAAAGTGTTTTTGTAGAAATCACTGCAAGAAATTCTGCCGAAATTTTTGGAACAATCTCTTACGCAACTTTGAAACAAATACTTCTCCAACGGAATACCTGGAAAAAATATTGTAGTCATATCTGGAGAACTATAAGTAAGAGTCCTTGCAGGCATCCTAGACAAAATTTGAAAAATGATTCCGAATTTTTGAAGTTAAGAATTCAATAGATGAGATTACGGAGCTCATGCAAAAAAAATTTCTTAGATCTCTCCAACAAATCAGGATTTTCTCCAAGAAATACTGCAGGAAAAAATGTTTAGTTTTTGTATAGTTCTTTCAGGTGTCCTCCAGTGATTCCTTTGAAATCACAAAACTTCACAAGATCAGGGATTCCTCCAAACATTTCATCACAAGAAAGTTTTGGAAAAACTGCCGATGCAATGTCAGAAGAAACTCATGAAAGAATCCCTGGAGGAATGCCTACAAACGTATGAAGAATACCTATAGAAACGCAAGAAGGAACATTTAAAGGAATGTCCGAGAATCTTGAGAAATTCTATGAAATTTTCTTCAAAAATTATCAAACATAATATAATCAAAACATTAATGTAGAAATCATTTAGGGCACACACACAAACTGACTTTCATACTGTCATCTGTCAGTGTAGTGTCAGTGTCAAATGTGTTATTTTGCTTCAAACCTAAACATCATACTGAAAGTAGTATTTATAAAAAGTTGGATCCTAAACTATACTCATATTTTGAATTTGAGGTTTTTGAGTGGAAAGACAATTGCCAAAAATCTTAAAAATCTTGGTTTTTCTCAAAAATCTGTAATCTTCACATACAGATATCTGTATGAAAAAAAATGAAAAAAATGTGTGTCAATCTAGATAAATCTGTGCATGTGGCAACGCTGGCGATGACAGCTGCTTATATCAGCTGATTCCGTATGGTAGTATGGGAGCCTTCTCTTTGTCAATAAGGGTCAACTGTGAGAGCGCACAGCATTGCGCGTAACGGTTGTCACAGCAAATGAGGGAATAGGGATGTCAAGGTTCGGAATTGGGTGATAATATGCGATAATATATACTAATTTGTTTAATTCTGTTTGATCCTTTTTAAACATTTAATGCTCATAAAAATAAAGAAATAAAATAAAAATTTAGAAATATATTTACAAAATTATAAAACTAATAAAATTACAAAATTCAAAAATTTACAGTATTTACAAAATTTACAAGAAAAAAACAATGTAACCAATGGACAGGTTACATATTTTTCCATCTTTCTGCTGAAGATATTTGAAAATTATCTTGCAAATTTGACATTCCGTGTTTCGCAGAACGGTGCTTGCATCTACATACGAAGTCAGGACTCCAGTGGAACAATCAAGATACAGCCAGTCCATCCCACGAATAGTGCTCTGTGGTGCGCTCCCATCGTCCCAGTTATACGAAAGAGTTAAAAATTCTATGCGATTGATGACTAAAACGTACTTTTGGACGGACAGGCTAGCAAAAATTGAAACTTTAACGGAAGGATGGAAATGGAATCACGTACCTTGTGCAAGCAACCCGGCGGACCTCGTCCAGAACGAATTTCGATGGAAACTTCCGATTGGACTGAAGGAAGTGCCAGAAACCTGGCCTGGTAGTATCGAAACAAATACAGAAGTAGGAGAGAAAGAAAGGCGTTACATCAATATCGCCTGCGGAATTTTTAAACGAAATGTACCTCAACGAGTTTGCTTGGTTTAAAGAACGGTTTACCTGCTACGAGCTCCAGCGGCTAACCGATCTGCAAACGGGATTCTTAACTATTGCCGAACTAAAAATGGCGGAAAGTGCCTTACACCGGAATGCCCAACGAGAAGTTTTCGCAGAAGAATGACAAGCCTTATCGAAGGCTATCTGCACGATACCCTTTAACTCGGTTGATTCTGTGACACAGCTGGGCCACAACTGGAATTAAAGGTGTCGCGACACGGTGGCTATTCCTAGTATATAATGAGCTATATGCTAGAAAACTATGTAATAGTTCATAGGGACACCTAAACTATGTAGTGATACCTCATAGTTATGACTTGCAAGTGATATTTTGACGCTATGATATAGAACCGTTGTCGTGTGTACACTCTAGCGCTAGTTTCCATTTTATAGTAGTAGGCTATGAACTATTCCATCCGGACGGAATAATTTATAGTTTGTTGGTCGAAGTTTTTTGACAGTTCGTTTGATTTTCTCGCGGTATTTTCAAAGCAAATATGAACCAGCAAAAAAATCCGTTTGATTGAGCTGTGGGAGCAACATCCTGTGTCGTGGGACCAAACTAGTCCTGATCGTCTGCGGATGGTTGCTCACAAATAAAGCCCGTGATATTATTGCAGCCTAGTAATGGGTTTGGAAGAGGAGACGGTGAAAAAACGATCAACTGGTTGAGTGCTCAGCTGTCACGTAAAATTTAATTTCGCTTAAAATAAACTCTAGTAGCCTATTTACGAAATAATTTGTTCAATTTAATTTATTTTAGGAGAATTTACAAAAGTTGAGGAAGGCGGGAAAAGCGGAAGCGAAGTGTTTACTCAAAGTGGGTGTATTATTCTGCTTTGCAATTCTTCAACGATTCTTCAGCGTTGAGGGGGAACTAAGGCAGATTCTACCAATCCCGATGTTCAACGCTTGATTTTGACTCCCTGACTCCGACGTACAATTACTCGTGTGATTGGATCGATATCAAAGCCAGCAATGCAGTAAAAAGTCATATGATGAGATGGCGCTTCCTTGCAGTGCGTCGAAATCTTGTCCGAGACCACGGAATTTAAAAAAAAAAAACACAAATTCTGGGTGAATTGACCAACTCGTTGCTGGAGAAGTTGTTGACAGCCTTGTATAAAAAATATGTGATGGCCTTATGGCACTTGAATAACAAATTTGAGCAGGCCTATGAAGAGAAAATAATTTTCAGAATGTCTCAAGAGCAACTGATCTGTCGTTCTCGCTTGCGATGAGCCATATAACTTGCCCACCATTGGATCCGAAACAGGCATCTTAGGAGACAAGGATCCTGCATTCGTATTTTGGTAGAGAAAAATGTTAATTTGCTAGAAATGAACTAAATAAAAAATAAAAAATGATGTATTCGTTAAAGTTTATTCCTTCTATGATGGTCAAATTTTTCGTATACATATGTTGAAACGCCTTGAATATTTTGGTAATTTTATGATTTAATTTATAGTAGAACCGTTTGACCCAAATGGAAGCTATTGAGCTCTTGTTTAATGAAGGATTATGAAGGGCACACACTGGCGGACTATTAAAGACACACTCTCTCAGAAAGAAGCTCAGATGTCCGTCGCAAAACGCAGAATCGAACCGGTGTAATCCCGAAAGCATTTTCTGCAATTCTTCTTGCTCGAGACAACCTGTAGTTCGTTCAACCCTCTTTCGTTTTGGCTCTGGTTTCTGCACTAATATGGTTTGATTATGTGTTGATGAAGCGGAAAAGCGTCATCTGCCAAAATAACACATGGAACGGGTTTGGTCCTCGGGTAAAGTGGTCTCGGTGATGGGAGGTTAAGCTCGTTCCTGAAAATCGACTTCGCATGAGCAATCGGCAAATACCCCACCATCACTGATCCTTCCTTTTGCTCCTATGCTGGACATACGTAAACTTGTATGCAGCATCCACCAAAGCCATTAGAACGATGCTAAACTGGTTTCTATAATTTAGATAATCGCGGACGCTCTTTGCAGGAGCTTTTATACTCACGTGCTTTCCGTCTAATGCTCCTACACAATTGTAAAATTCCCATTTTTTCTCAAAATCACATGAAATGGACAGCCATCCTTCTTATAAATAACTAGCTGAACCCGGTGCGAGTCTTGCTACTAAATGAATGAAAATATAATAGAAACTGGCGCTTTTATGGTTTTTTAGGAATGAGTTTTGTTCAAATATTTTCGTTTGCTTATGTGTGTAATTTCTGCAAAATTAAAGGTAGAAGCGTATTTATAATTATACCCTCAGATCTTTAGTTTCTACCATGGTTTTTCTTTCTGTGTAGAAGAATTTCATTCACAAAATATTTATCTTCAAACTACGCCGTATCGTGTCAGTTTGAACGTAATTTTCTCTTGCATAACCTTAGATTATCTTCTTGTGCATATGTAGCACTGAGAGTAACTCAACCATCTACCATTCTTGACTAAAAAGGGGTTCAAACTTCTATCAGAACATGCTGATTTCCCCACGAAATACACATTTTGTGTTTTAGTGGCCTGGATAATTCTCATGTTTGGTTGAAATTTCTGTTTCATTTTTATTAGTGCCCCCCCCCCCCCCACCGGAGAGGGAAGGCGTTTCGAGCCACCATAGAAAAAAATCCTGACTTCAAAACCCCCACATGCCAAATTGGTTCCAGTAGCTTGATTAGTTCTCGAGTTATGCCCAAATTTGTGTTTTATTTGTTTGGAACCCCCCCCCCCCCATTCTAGACGGGGAAGGAGTCTCGAACCATCATAAGAACCTTTTTTGGCCCCAAAAATGTTCATAACAGTAGGAAAAATTCTCATGTTTGGTTGAAATTTGTGTTTCATTTGTATGATAGCACCCCCTTTCAAAGAGGAGAGGGGTCTCAGACCATCGTGGAAACATTTCTTGCCTTCAAAACCTCCACATGCCAAATTCGGTTCCATTTGCTTGATTAGCTCTCGAGTTATGCAAAAAAATTCTGTTTGTATGGGAGCCCCCCATTTCAGACGGGGAAGGAGTCTCGAACCATCATAAGAACGTTCTGCGGCCCCAAAAACTCCTGCATACAAATTTTCATAACAGTAGGGATAATCCTGTTAGATGTTGTTTTCCCTTGTATATTAAAGACTGTATTCGATGAAATTTGGACACACGCAATTGTTCGTAACTTTTTAGCGTGTGGGTAAAAATTAATGAAATTTTAACTGAATGTATTTCATTGTGTTGTGTCAATTGTGTAATGAGTTTCGTGAAAATCGGTCGAGTGATTTCAGCGATGGCTTCGAATGAAGAAATAGTGCGCCAACAAATTTTGGGCACTCACTTCGAAAACCCAAACGCTTCTCATCGATGGATCGGAAAACAGCTCGGAATCGCACATTCAACCGTATTTCATGTGATCAAAACGTTCAAGGACCGTAAGACAACCAAGCGGAAAAATGGTAGTGGCAAAAAACGTGGCACAACAAATCCGGAGAAGGCCAGGATGGTATTGAACCAATTTAAGCGTTATCCCAACATTTCGATCAGGGATGTTGCGAAAAAGGCGAAAGTTTCAGTTTGTTTTGTGCAGAAAGCAATGAAACGTTCTGGATTACATGTGTACAAGGTCCAGAAGGCACCGAACCGGAGCGATAAACATAACTCGGTGGCCAAAACTCGTGCAAGAAAACTGTACAGGGAGTGGCTCACAAAACCGTTCTGCATTGTGATGGACGATGAGACCTACATTAAAGCCGACACCAAACAAATGCCAGGACAGGAACACTACGTCGCCACCTCTAAGTTGGCCGTTCCGGAGAGTGTACGGAAGAAGAAACTGTCGAAATTCGCCAAAAAATTCCTTGTCTGGCAAGCGATCTGCGGATGTGGCAAAATGAGTCAGCCCTTCATCACCTCTGGGACCGTCAACGGACATTTGGCCGGATTTGGCATCTTGCCACTATGTCCGGCCCGTCTTAGACTGGTACAAAGATAATAATGTAGTTTTTGTACCAAAAGACGTCAACCCTCTAAACACTCCGGAACTTCGCCCAATTGAAAAATTTTGGGCAATCATGAAGGCAAAGCTCGTTAAAACTCAAAAACTGATAGAAAATGAACTTGAACTAAAGTATGTGTGGTTAAAAGTAAGTAAGCAAGTCGGTCCTATCATTGCCCAAAATTTTATGAAAGGGGTCAAGGCAAAGGTGCGGGCATTTGGGTTGGGAGAAGAGGTTCAATAAACCAATGATGTCAAAACTTAACCATTTAGTAGTACTTTATTTCCAGAAAGTTTGAAAAGAATCGGGCACAAGGAAACGTTTTGGTGACCTATTTTGTGTGTCCAAATTTCTTCGAATACAGTCTTTAGTACGACCATATTCGTTTTCAATCCTCAGTAGTTTCCGCACCCAAACGCATTAACATCACCGGTTTCGCGTAACGGCACGATGCCAGATCCGGCCAAAACAGAGCGTCACCTTCGTGGGACCGGAGGGAGAACAGCAGGCGCTTCTGGAGGCATTCTTCTTTATATCATGTTGATCGTGCCGGTCGTAATGTACGGCTCGCTGAATTTGCCGCACTCATAGATCGCCTGCCACACCACGTACTTCCTGGCAAATTTTTCGACCTTATTCTTCCGGAACTTCTCCGGAACATTCAGGTGGGATTTGCCGACGAAAAAATTCAGGCCGGGGATCAGTTTGGCGTCCGCTTTAATGTTCGTCTCGTCGTCCATTACGATGTATTTCGGCTGCACTAACCATTCGCGGTACAGCTTCCTGGCGCGGGATTTGGCCGACGTATTTTGTTTATCGGTTCGGTTAGGCGCTTCCATACCTTGAAGACATGAAGTCCGGCCCACTTCATTGTCTGCTGGACGAACCAAACGGAAGAATTGACCTTCTTGGCCACGTCCCGACTCGAATGGTTCGAATTGCGCTTGATGTTATCCGTCGCCTTCCCAACTGTTTCGCGATCCACCTGTGGGACGGGCTGAATTTTCCACGACCGCGACTTTTTTGTCGAAGAACTTCTTGCTTGGACTCCTTCTTCTTCTTCTCCTCCTCTTGGTAGCGGGACCATTGTTGCTCCAATTGCTTGGAATCTATCTCGATTACTACTTGACAGATTGTGACGAAATTTTGCACATGTAAACATTAAACTCTTTTAACGCAAAATTTCATCAATTTTTGCCTATGGAATAAAAAGTTATACACAAAAGAAAGTGTTGCATTTTTTTCGAGTACAATCTTTAGTTCGATTGCGTTTTTGACGATTACGATTCAAATATTTTAGATCAAAACTAACATTTTTTGGCGCAAGGCTTGGATTCCCGGATTTAACGTATTTTTTGCCAGTCTATGTATAGAGCATCATATCGGTATCCTTACTAAGAGATGCTTTAGATAAATATTAATAACTCTGGGTTGGATTTTCACATATTTTATGTATAAAAGCATCAACTTTTAATCAACACGGTTGTTGCTAACTAGTTAAATAACCACTTTTAAAAAAAACTCAATATGGTGGATTAATCCAATATGGGTGCTTCATGTTTTACTGCTTCAGATGGAAGCTTCACCTTTCTTCATTCAAAGCAAAAAAAAAGTTTTCTTCTTACTAGCAAAGCCGACATCAATTTCGAAATCGGAATGCTGTTCCTATACGTTGTGCATCATAAAGGGCTTCAAAGTATATACATACTTAAGAACCATGTGCTAATAATGGGTCGGTTTCAAAGAGAGTTACCCCACTGGTAGTCGACAGCTTTCGCTTCCAACTCAAATGCATGAATTTGTGTATTGTGTGACAAACTAGCAAGTCAAGAACATTTCCAACATCAAAAATCTCCTCAACCGGATCGAGAAACGAACCTGCCTCGGTACTTTTATCTAATAAGCTATCAGCCACAAAAGGTGTTGATTTTGAAGTAATTCGTTTATTATTAGAACATCATCGTCATAATTTCGATTCGTTTTGTTATTTATGTTTTTACGTCACATGAGTTTAGAACCCAAGTGGCTGTTGAACTGGTTTCAACCAGCTGGCAACAATTAATCATCATCAGAGTGCTGTTTAACAATCAATTAAGCTGAGTATCGGCCAGTTAGGGTATTTCCGCTCTGACGTACTTACGGATGATATTGACTGTTCGTTGAGTACGTAAAGTAAATCTAGCATAATTTGTCTTATTTTACCCTACTGTGAATGGAATAAAGCGTAAACAAGTGATGTACAGTGCTACGCTTTGACGAAGTGCGTGTACGCTTTTGATGGAAATTAACCGAGAAGATCTAGCAAGCATTGATCCCAAACGGGTAATTATGATAATATAGTCATCACAGTAGGTCTCAAACTTACATTGCATGTTTGGCAATGACTTAGCAAGTGTAGGGTTCTTGGCATACAACTATTCAATTAAGCCTACGGTTACATCCTGATATCACCACTTTTATTACATGCAGAAGATTTCATATAGATATCATACATCATACATCAAATTCTAGGCATAGAAAAAAATCAACTGGACGCAGCTGTCTCGTATAATGCTTTAATGGGACCCACAGTAGTGATTTTTTTTTCGATATACACGATTTGATAGATTTAATTTTCTGCGTTATCTGTTGCACATAAAGGGAATGCTAGATTCAGCATAACTTGTTATGTATTAGTTTGAGTTCATTTTTCTCCCGAGTTTTTTGGCAATCTCTACAGCCGCCCGGCTAGCTCAGTCGCTAGAGCATGAGACTCTTAATCTCAGGGTCGTGGGTTCGTGCCCCACGTTGGGCGCCATCCGAACGTCATCACTTGCATGACGTACACAACGATGCTACCGTCCTCGTCGTACCAGAAGAATCGTTGGCAATGCTGATCCTCTGAACGCATGAGAACTTGCAGGAACATCTCACGTATATCTCCAGTGTGCGCGATTCGGCCTTCTCGAAACTGGATCAGGATAGAATACAATTCGCAGAGCTGATCAGGACCTTTCAAAAGAGCCGAATTCAACGACACTCCGAAACTGGTGGCAGCAGCATCCCATACTATTCGGATCTTCCCTGGCTTGTTGATGTTGGTGACGGAAAATGCAGACAGGTAACATATTCGCTGGAATGGCCGCTTTAGCTCTTCATCGGTGAGCCGTCTAGCGTATCCTTTCGTGACGAAGTCGCCGATTTTCTTGTTCAGCGCTTCCGCGAGCTTGGGGTCCTTATCCATCCGCTTTTTGAGGCATTGGAGACGACCATAGTGCCATTGGGCGGCTATCTGGCAGACGAACATTATCATATCGCCATAATAAAGATTGGACTCGGAAAAAATGCGACACTTTGTTTTGGGTGTAACTTTTTATTACGTGGGTAAAAATTAATGAAATTTTGAGTAATACTAGTTTAGAGTGTTATGTTTATGTGTAAAATTTTAGTAGTTTTCAAGATGCATTCGAAACAAGAAGAGCTACGCCAGCAAATCTTGGGCGCGGTGATCGATAATCCTGGTCAGTCGCACAGATGGATCGGCAAAAGGCTTGGAATCCACCATTCCACCGTGTCCCGCGTTGTGAAGATATTCCAGGAGACGAAGACCATCGAGCGGCGCGCTGGAAGCGGCTGAAAACCGAAAACGGAATACCCAGAGAAGGCGCGGAAGATAAGGCAGTACTTTAAGAATAACCCGAACCTTTCCACCCGAGACGTGGCCAAAAAGGTCAATTCGTCGAAGTGGTTTGTCCAGCAGACCATGAAGCGGGCTGGGCTAGGTGTTTTTAAGGTCAGGAAGGCGCCAAACCGGACTGACAAGCAAAACACGGTGGCCAAATTGCGTGCGCGGAAGCTGTACCGTGAGTGGCTGGTCAAGCCAGGCTGTCTCGTCATGGACGACGAGACATATATCAAGGCGGACACCAAACAAATCCCCGGCCTCGAGTTTTTTGTCGGTACGTCCCGCATGGAGATTCCGGAAAAGTTCCGGAAGAGAAAGATGGACAAATTCCCGAAGAAGTACCTGTTGTGGCAGGCGATCTGCGAGTGCGGACGGTAAAGCAAGCCGTTCGTTACAACCGGCACCATAAACGGGCAGATTTATCGAGAGGAATGCTTGCAGAAGCGCTTGCTGCCCTTCCTCCGCTCTCACCGTGGTCTCACGCCGAATACAGCAGAACTTCGTCCGATCGAAAAAATTTGGGCGATAATGAAGAAGAAGTTGAAGAAAAGCGGAAAAACATTCAAAACCGATGAAGCTTTGAAGAAAAATTGGGAGAAATTGTGTATGGAAGATGGACAAAGCCTCGCCCAAGATCTCATGAGCAGTGTTAAGAGAAATGTACGAGCAGTCAGCTTGGGGGAGGAAATTCAATAAATGAATTATGCCAAAACATAGCTAATATATAAGGAGTGTATCGAAAATAAGCTATCCACAAACTTTCTTTCAAATTATGTTGAAAACCGATATTTTATTCATACAAAAAATTGATCCTTTATTGTACGAGATTAAACTTGAACATAATGAAGACCGGATGAAATTTAAGTTATTCCTTCACGAATTTTCGAACTTTGGATCGAATACTCTTCATCAAGTTCCGGACAAGTGTTGCATCGCATTTTTTGGACGCTTGAGCCCAAATTTTTTTGAACTCCTGCATGTTCCCAGTTGCCTTACCAGTCTTCTTGAAGACCCTCTTCACGATTGCCCAGTAACGTTCGATGGGTCGAAGCTGAGGGCAATTTGGTGGATTGATATTTTTCTCAACGAAATCTATACCCATCCATCTGTGCGACTGACTAGGATTATCGATCACCTCGCCCAAAATTTGCTGGCGTAGCTCTTCTTATTTCGAATGCATCTTGAAAACTACTTGACAAATCGCGATAAAATAAACACATAAACATAACACTCTAAACTAGCATTAACCAAAATTTCATTAATTTTTACCCACGCGATAAAAAGCGAAAAAGAACTTCGTCCGATCGAAAAGTTTTGGGCGATAATGAAGAAGAAGTTGAAGTTGTGTGAGTCTCAAGAAGAGACTGGGCTCGCTCTTCCTCGGCAGAAAGAATGCTCTTCTTCGGTTGTGCAACTCCTAGGCTGTCTACTCCAAAGTAGTCCTTCATAATTTGCTGAAGATTCTCTTCCATCGGCGAATCGCAAGCGTATGTATGGAATACTGAGTGTACTAGGTTGGCACCGTTGTCATGATTTCCTCCTCCACATACTGTCTATGCGAGTCGGGTTTTGACCGCTATCGGTTGATGTAAGGCGCCTTCCGACTTTTCTGGACTAAACTGAGATATTGATCCTCCATTAAAATTAATATTCTCGGCCGGACATCTCGATAGGAGGTTGGTAGGCCCTGCATGGAGTATTTCTTCGAACCCTTTTGTTTCGCAGTTACTTCAACTTTGACGTCCAGTGCAGACACAACGGTGCTTCCTCTCCTTCAAGCTGTCATTCATCCGCAAGTTCCTTGTCCAGGAGGGTAAGCTCGGACCCGTCATCCAGAAATGCGAATGTCTGAATCGATCGGTGTTTTCCCTGTAGCACAATTGGTAAACAGCGGAATAACACTTGACTGGAGGTGACTTGGTGAGTGTTGCATCCGTGTTCGGATGAATTAAGCACAGGATTTGGAACAGTGGAATCGGCGGTGGAATTGGCGGAGACATCGGCGACAGAGGCTTAGATCTCGAACGTTTGCCCAGCGAGAATCGCGAGAAAACTTCAGGAAACGTTCGCATTTGGAATCAAAGACAGTGTCTGGAATGGTAACTGCGCTAGCAGCTTCGGCAAGAGAGTAGAGCCAGTTGCTGAAAGACGGTTAATTGACCGTCGGAAGCGAATGGCGATATTGCGCTCAGTTCAATTTTATTGATGGTGGCAGTTTGTTGACGAGTTGGCGAAGAAACGCAGTATTATAGAAGTATTATTTCAATCCTCACGTGTCCACTGTTGCGCAAAAGTTTTGGACATTTACGGCGAAGTCGATGAGGGTTTCTAATTTGTCTTTCCTCAGCGCTGGGAGAGAATATATTTTCGACATCATCGAATGCACGATCACCTCCGGTTGCCCGAACAACATTTTAAGCGTTGACATAACTTCATTAACGTTTGACGGGTGAAGCAATCTGTTTTTCACGGCCTCAAAGGCTCTACCTTTCAAACTCCGCTGCAAACGAACGATATTTCCTTCATTGGTGAATTCACAAAGCGCTGTAGTGCTGTTGAAGGTGGAGAGAAACAAATTCCACTCCTCTGGGCTTCCCGAAAACATCGGTAAATCTTTTGTAATAGCTTGTCGGGCAGCCAACTGCTTACGAGAGATCGGAAACGGATCCATATCATCTTCTTGGTCGTGGGCACGGTTGGCTTGCATCGTGGATGAGTGAGGATGGATGAGTTCACCTGTGGGTGGCTCTGGTGCGGAACAAATCCTTGGTACTCCGGCACTGACTCCCGATATCTAGAAACTGAAGCACGGGGTTGATCTGGAAATACTGGATTCGACACCAGTCTTGGTGAATCTAACGACTGGCCAGATCGTAAAACTCTTCCGTGGGCACCGGGACAAGGAAGCTGTGCGAATGAAACTCGACGTGAATTTTCACGAACAGGACCGGCCGTATCTGGTTTGATAATGGAGCTCCAGAATTCGATCGTAGGCCCAACTGCTGCATTCCAATGTTCAGCTCCGATGGATCAACGGCGTAATTCAACATCGAATCTGGCGCTGGAAACGGGTCCGGGGGATTTAGCTCCGATGAAGAAGGGTGACTGCTACCGATCCGTGCAACAGCTGGGTTCCAAGGTTGTTGCTCAGTTCTGCTGGCTGAATCACCCTTCGACGAACCGTTTTCGGTACTTTTGCTCCAGGAACGCCTTCTCCGTCTTCGCTTCCTCTGCTGCTATTGCTCGTTGCTGCTATGCCTCTCGCCGCTCGATGTTCCTTAACTCTTCTAGCTTTTGTAGTTGCAGCCTAGAAAGAGCCTGCGATGATCGACTCGACGAAATCGATGAAGCTTTAGAAGCATGTATGGGCGGCTCTTTAATCGTGTGCACCACCCACCGAAACGAAATCACGAACGGGGCTTGATCTGCGCCTTTTGACTGGTTCAATTCAGTAGCCGACGACGATGGTGCTAACTCACGAAGTTTGCTTTGCCCCGACAGCTGCTGCCGCTTAGATAGCACTAGTAATGGGTTTCTTATTGAGCTTGGCGACTGCTTCGACAGAACACCGCTTCCTTTTCCTGGACGCCTTTCGCTGCTTCGCATTTGGCACAACCCCAGGCGAAATTCTCAATCTGCTGCGTAACTCCCAAACACTGGAAACCATATCGTCAGTATCCACCCCACGGTATACCTGGCAAGTCTGCCCGGGATGCGACTCTTCTGGATCCTCCGTGACCACCACTTGTACGCCACCATTAGCTCAAACATTCTCACCTACCACATTTCGCGACGTTTCTGATCGTTTGTTCGACCGCAGAATTCGACTCAACGTGACCGGAATATTCATATAGTAAACGAAAATAATAAATTGTTGGAGATTGCCAGCCAACAAACTCGGGAGATGCCGTAACAATAATCCCGGAAATGAAACGACCGAAACTGGGCTTTAGAATCCTATCCGAATAATTATTATTTTCCTGGAGAAAAGACATTACATTACAATTCTATGTATTTCATGTAAGAACATGATAATGTTGATCATTTAAGTCGACTTACGTTTAATCCCGATTAAAGTATTTTTGCTCTCTGTGTGGTCAATAGTCAGGTATGGCTTAAGTAGTTTAATCCGTAATAACCTGCCATTTTGTAGTTTGTTTAGTCATGAGTTTGAATGAACTAAATTATGAAGTTTTTACCTACTCACTAATACCACGGATCAGGATAAACGTAGATTTAATGTTATCGTATGTTCAATAGGTTTAAGCTCAACTGTGTATATATAGTTATAGAAGCAGGATAGATTCGAATAATTTCTATAGCATTTAGCTTACCTCGTAAATTATAATAATGATTTCACTGATTGTTAACAATAAATTAAAGTTTGAATTGTAAATATTAGTATGCAAATTCACACGAACTTCTAGTTTTGCTGATCTAATTGTTTTCCTTTGTTTTCATTCGTGTTGCATGACTCACAGTGAGAACTGACATTTACTTCCGTTCAATTCTCACCGTATCTATTATCGAAAGGTACGATCATCGATCGACTATAGGCACCGATATCATAGAGGCGCGGTGGCGTGTAATCGCCAACACACTCTATGTTAACTAATATCGTTATTGAAAAGTTCCTTATTTTCCTGTTTTCCTGCCAAACGTCAAATGAAAAAGTTCTTAATTATTTAAGACATAGAGATGTCTACAATCCTTGCTTGCAAGGTCCAGCCACCTCAGGCGTTAATTGCCTCAGCGTCTTGTCCCAGGCGGATTTAAGGCGAACACCATTGGCCGGGTTATTTCCCGTGAAATCCAGACGCATCCTGTCTTTGCCACTTCCCGGATGCTGGGTTCACCGTATAGTTGCGCTAGCTCGTGGATCATTCTTCTCCGCCATGCACCGCCGTCTTCATATACACCTCCATATGATTGTGCTAAGTTTGGCCTAAAGTCGTTTGGCTTAATGACGTCTGGCATAAAGCCGGTTGGCCTAAAGTCGTTTAACATAATGGTCGTTTGGCATAAGGTTCGTTTAGCATAATGATCATTTTGCAAAATGGTCGTTTGGCATAACGGTCCTTTGACATAATGGTCGTTTGGCAAACAGATTAATATATTATACATATAATCAATGTTGATTGAGCCCTCTTTTATCTGATAACTTCCATAAATAATTATAGGTACATGGAATAACACTAATACATAGCAGACATAGTTTAAATGAATAAAGGGTCACGAGTAATACTCCGGATACAGGGTTAAAGTAATTGTCATGGTGTGTTTTGTCCTACTTGGAAGTGTCAGCCAATTACATAACCAATATTTCTTGAAAGAACAGCTGATTAATAAAAGAAGGGAACATCTCCAGTTAAACTTTATGTAATAAAAGCGCCAATAAATACATAACTAATTTAATGCGAAAGAACAACTGATTATTTAAATGAGGAAAATCTCTAAAAAATACTATATGTTTTAAAAGCGCCAATAATCACAATAAATAATTTAACTCGAAAGAACAGCTGATTTTTAAAAGAATGAATAATATCTATTAAAAAAAAGCATCAATAATGGATATAGCATCCACAAATCAAAATTTTTTTATCGCATGGGACAATAATTCGTTCAACGAAAGCCGAGTGGTGGCTTAACAGCAACACCCACCAGACTTATTAAGGTTTAACAATATGAGTGTGGGTGGAATTTGGAGACTACTTGTGCATATGTTTTTTTTTCCGAATATAATAAAAAAATCAACGCCAAATACAATTTAAAGTTCATATATTTATTCAAATATTCTTTTTAATTCATGTTCAATTCGTTTGTTGTTTCTAATTCAAGTTAATGGAAATTGCTTTCAGATAGATTTCTTCTTAGTCATTTGTAAAATTTATGGCAATACGCTTAATGTTTTTGTCGATGAGATCACTTATAGGTATCCTTTGCTTACTGGTAGTTCCGGCAAGATATGCAAGAATTTGCCCGTTCGTGAAGTTTTCTTCAATTCGAAATTGCACAAAGAGCGTGAACAGACCCACACAACTGCCTATCAATTTATTCCACCGGGGCCATCCTTCTATTTGATTTGTGGATGTTGGTTCTCTATCCTCCAGGATGTTTGAATAAACAGACCACAGATTAAGTGGATAGACTGGTTTTATATAACCTTGAAACCAGTCCGTTTTTAACCACTTTTCTTATTCGACTGAGCACATAAAATGTTTTAACATAATTGAAAAAATCAGAAAGCTGCGGTCAAGCTGTTCCTTCCTGTTTTGAGAAAGCTTCTGATATTCTTGCCGCTGGCAAGAAAGTTAGAGCTTGAATGTTATTGAATGCTTCCCGAATCTTCAAATCGCTACTGAGCGTTCTGCAGATTATTCTGCTTGAACAAATTTTTAGAAAAAAGGGAAAACATTCAAACATGCTTTGAATTAGGGAACTCAGCTTGACACGAGTTAACTATGATCTTCTCAGAATATGATAGGATAACCGAAGAATCCAATTCGATTACTCGCTCTTCCGCTTTTTTCTTCAATTAAAGAAAATAAACTTTCTTGTACTTTGTTTCAGAATTGGAAGTCATCAATACGTATGTAGATGGCCGGCAATGCGTGTTGGTGGCAGGGTGCGCAGCTGGCATGGATCGTTAGTAGCTGTCTAAATAACTCTGGGACACTATCAAAAGTGGTATCAGTAACAGTAACATGGCATCACATCGTGACCTAGAAAATTTGATTAATTTCTTGGTAGTAATTAAAGGGCTCAACTTTAAACGATAAAGTCGAGTGCTAATTAACCTGGAAGACTATTTTAACAAAGCAGAAATACAAACAAAATATCACTCGAGGGTGAGCTCGAGTAAATATAAATAAGTGTAACTCCCAAACATTTTCCTGTAAAGTTTAAATGCCTCTAATTTTGAACCTCATATTCCTAATACTGTTACTGTCATAAACTTTTTTTTTTCAAAATGTTCCATCTAATTATCTCTTTTAGATTCATAGTTTCCTTTTTTGCTAACATATACATTATCAGAAAACGGGCTTCAAATGGTGAGTTAACTACTTCGAAGGAGGGTGCGACCGACCTCTGGTCCTCTCAAGTTCGTACCTCACGTCTCCACGAGTCATATGATCACAAAAGACTACCAGCTGAAACATTGAGACGCTGGTTGGCGTAGCCTGGGCAATGTTGTCATTTTGACAATAGCGAAGTGCACAGAAAAAAATAATGAATTTTAACGAGCGCGTAAAGTTTCCCCTCGTTTAATATCAAGCCAAAGGAGGCGTAAACGACGAAATTGTTTGCAATTTTTCAGGTGCCATACAACAATGTTTGCATTCTTTCATACAACAGGCTAGATTCAGGCGTTATCAGGCAAAAATTTACATGAAATCTCCCATTATTTTCTGCCAAATCTAGCATTCCCTTTATGTGCATTAGATCACGCAGAAAATTCAATGTTTCTTTTTATCTGTGTGAGGGGATGCGACCTGTAAATCATATCAAATAATTTTCCTTTCTCATCAATTTATGATTTCAGCACGCTTTGGACTCATCTTTGCATTCCAAAACCATTTATCTCAAGAGCCTGGAGCAACATGACATGCATGAAAGGTTCAATTTGTTTTTCAGCATTTTAGTATAACATTTACTTTGAATTTGCACTTCTGAACATTAACTACTACACACTACCAAAATGTCATGTGAATTGCTGTCCCCTGTGACCGACACATGCAAGCGTCCTTTTGCACATAAGAATGAGTTGAAAGAGATGAGAAAATGAATTGAATCAAACACCTCTTTTGTCGAATTGCGTATGTGTCAGTTTCAGGGGACATAATTTCACACGAAATCTTTCTTTACGTTTCCCGACTTTTTACAAACATGAATTACGTCTCGTGTAAAATTCATAATTTCTAAGTGTGTATGTTCATAAAAGACTGGCATGTGCTTATAACCAGCATACACACTTAGCAATTATGAACTTTACACGAGACTTTATTTCTGTTTGTAAAAAGTCGGGGAACGTAAAGAAAGATTTCGTGTAAAATTATATCTCATGAAACTGACACATCCGCAATTTGACGAAAGATGTGTTTGATTGAATTTATTTTCTCATCTCTTTCAACTCATTCTTCTAAGGCAGTCGAAGGATTTGTTGACTGCTCAAGGGTTCGTGGAGTCGCCAGTCCCTTGTCATGTGAAGACACGCGGTTCTGGCCGTGGTCTTCCGAAGGTCCTCTTTGAGATCGACTCTTTGAGATACAACAAGCCATCGCGTAGGCTATTCACTCGGGGCAACTTGCTGAGGATTGTCTTGCAAGTTACACGAGATGTACGATGTATGATTTTACGAGGCGCGTAAAATTTCCCCTCGTGTAATTCCAAGCCAAAGGAAGCGTTAACAACGAAATTGTTTGCAATCTTTCATGCGCCTTACAACAATGTTTGCAATCTTTCATACAACAGACTAGATTCAGGCGTTATCTGGCTGAAATTTACATAAAATAACCCATTATTTTCTGCCAAATCTAGCATGCCCTTTATGTGCATTAGATAACGCAGAAAATTCAATGTTTATTTTTCTCTGTGTACACAACTGTACTCTCATAAGTTAGTTGAATTTTCAATGAAATATCATGTACATGAACTGAGCATTAAAAAATTAAAAATGCATTGTTTTTCAATCAAATAAGTGCTACAATGGTACAATTGGTTAATTGTATTAAGACTTACCACCTTTCTGGTTTACTTCAGCTACACAGTTAAAAATATTAGGTAAATTCAAATTGATTTTCATGCACATAATTGGAGCATGGAAAAAGATTTAAAATTAAAGTCCAAATTGAGCTAAATGAATTGAAAACAACATGCGACTTTATGTTTACACGAATTGAAAAAAAAAAAACAAATGTTATTTTAAACGGAATTGGATTTTTGCTTGCTTGGTTAAAAACAAAATTTAGTTGATAAGTAATGGCCAATTTCTCGAAATCCCTGATACATGAGCATCTTGAGGGTCGCTTTTCAGAGAGATTGTTACGTTTGCATAAAAAAAAATGGACACAAATCGCCGATTTTTCATGGGTTTACGTTCACCCGCACTGACGAATCTACCCATGCAGCATCAATCATAGTAACCCATGTGTCAGCAGACAAAATTTGACAGCTCTATCAGTCGAATTATAACCGTGATGGCAAAAACAGTGAAGCAACTCCGTTCAAAAGTGTGCGCGTTCAAAGAACGGCACCCCGCCGCGTCGAAAACGGACATCGTACGGCACTTTGTGGACGCCGGATACTCCCGTTCCGGCATCTACAACATCTTGGCACTATTAGACAACAATCAGAGCATCGAAAGAAAGCCCGGTTCCGGACGGCCGACGACAAAAAGCTTCAAGAAGCTCTAAAGGATGCTGAGCAACAAAAACCTCCAAAGGATGCTGAAGAGGAAGACCGAGGGAAAAGTGGCTACATTGCTGCGTGCGCTTGGCCGGGAGGTCGGTTCAAACGGCCAAACAGTGAAAAAGTACCTGGTGAACATGAACATCCGGACTGGCCGTGAACGGGGAAATTTATAGTACGAAATGCCTGCCGGAAGCTGCGTCGTTCATCAAGAAATACCATAAGGGCAAAGACGCGGTGTTCTGGCCGGATCTGGCGTCGGTCCACTACTCGAAGCGATCGTTGGAGGAGATGGAGCGGTTGAATATCGATGTGGTACCCAAGTCGGCGAACCCGCCCACCGTCCCCCAGCTGCGTCCCATCGAGAATTTCTGGGCCAATCTGAAGCGTAAGATCTACTCCAACAGTTTTGTCGCGAAAATTGAGGAAGAATTGATAAATAAAACGAAGAAAGAACTCAAAAACATGCCTACACGCATGTTTTCGTTCGCCATGGCGAATGTTTCGGTTAACTGCCGGTAGGCCGCTCGCAAGGGCGTAGAATTTTTTTGCAAGTAAGCTTAAATAATCACCTTCCATGGGAAATTTATCAAAAGCTATTATCTGTCGTAGCTTTTTTTTTATCACCATCCGAAAAATGTTTTTTAATGCAAAAGTTTGTATGAAAAAAACAGTGAATGCGTAAATCATTAAATTAAAATATAGATATTCTGTCGTTCTCGCAAACCTCTTCCAACAATCTACCGATCCTTGGAACCAAACAGCAATTTCAAACTGCTTATAATTTAGTTGTGTATCCAAAATCACCCCGAGATCCTTCACATGACTCACTCGGCCTATTGACGATCCAAGCAGTTCATAATTGAAGGTTATCGGCTGCTTCTTCCGCGAAAACGTCATGACGTAACACTTGGCAGGAGCGATCACCATCCGATTAATCGTGCACCAATTGGCCACTGCATCAAGTTGTTGTTGAAGATGAATACAATCATTAACTGAATCCTCAGGTAGATTTTGAGAGCATCTGCATAATATAAACACGGACTTTTGATGATAAGATTCACGTCGTTGAAGTAAAGTAGGAAAATTAGCGGGCCCAGATGGCTGCCTTGTGATTGCATTCATGTATTTTTGATATTTAAGCATCTTACACCACATGTAATATTCATTATTGCTGTGATGGTTACGCCAGAAAACATCAAGAAAAAAAATTCTCAAAATAATTGAAAGATTGTTGAAACTCTGAAGATATCAAAAGAACGTGTACATCATAAAGGGTGATACGGTCAAAATTTGGTCAAGGAAAAACGCGTGTAAATCGGTGAAATCGTTTATTTAAAAAATCAAATTAAATTTCTTTTTCAAGTTCAATTAGTATAAAATTCAGGAAAAATATTCAGTTAGGCTTCCGCTTTTCCAAATCCGAATTGCCGGGCCTTACGCTTGACCCCTGCCATCAGATTTTGTACAGCCACCTTGTCCACCTTCTTCGCCGCAGAAAGCCAGTTTGCCTTGAACTGCTGCTCGTCCTTAGCAGTTTTTTTGGTCTTCTTTAGGTTCCGCTTGACAATAGCCCAGTATTTCTCAATTGGGCGGAGCTCTGGCGTGTTGGGAGGGTTCTTGTCCTTGGGAACCACCTGCACGTTGTTGGCGGCGTACCACTCCATGGCCTTTTTACCGTAATGGCAAGATGCCAAATCCGGCCAAAACAGTACGGAACAACCGTGTTTCTTCAGGAAAGGCAGCAGACGTTTATTCAAACACTCTTTCACGTAAATTTCTTGGTTGACAGTCCCGGAAGCTATGAAAATGCTGCTTTTCAAGCCACAGGTACAGATGGCTTGCCAAACCAGATATTTCTTTGCGAACTTTGACAATTTCGTGTGCTTGAAAATATCTGCTACCTTTCCCCTTCCTTTTGCCGTATAAAACTCCTGTCCCGGAAGCTGCTTGTAGTCGGCTTTGACGTAGGTTTCGTCGTCCATTACCACGCAGTCAAACTTCGTCAGCATCGTCGTGTACAGCGTCCGGGATCGCGCTTTGGCCGTCGTATTTTGTTTATCATCGCGATTTGGAGTCACTACCTTCTTGTAAGTCGATAGTCCGGCTCGTTTTTTGGCTCGATGCACGGTTGTTGACGATACACCCAGCTTATTTGCGGCATCTCGGAGAGATAGGTTAGGGTTTCGCTTGAAACTACCGGCAACTCTCTTTGTCGTCTCAGCGGCTTCCGGTTTTCGATTTCCCCCCGATCCAGACTTCCTGGCTGTCGACAAACGTTCCCCAAACACTTTAATTACATTTGTAACGGTTGATTTGGCAACTTTTAGCGATTTTGCCAACTTTGCGTGCGAGTAGCTCGGATTTTCGCGATGCGCGAGCAAAATTTTGATACGCTGCTCTTCTTGCTTGGACGGCATTTTGACAACTGAAGAGTGAATTCCAAAATCAAAATAGGAGCAACATTCTACACACACACACACCTTCAAAATGAGGGGTGTTCAGGTTTTTTAAATGCAAAATTGAAAGAAATACGTCAAGTTGATATTGACCAAATTTTGACCGTATCGCCCTTTATTATTCACAAATATTTGGACATGCGAAAGCTCTGCGCAAAGTGTTGAATAATAAAATTGAATTTTGCCAAAAAAAAAAGGTTTTTTCTTAGTTGGGACAAAGACTTATCTACCCAACTGTTCTATACCATTTTCTGAAACCATACTTAACACTAGTCATATACCATTTAATTTTCATTCTCGAGCTTCGCCATGATGAGAATAGGTGATAAATTGGTTTTTAGAAGTATATATTTTCATATTTTCATAAATTGACCTCAAAATTTCCTACACGTGAGATTTCACTTTAATTAAGTGTGTGATTTCGTGTTTCGAAGAAGGTTGGATGTTTTACGAGATTCCAAGAAATATATGACCTCCGATTTCAAGACACATGTTGTACTGTAACTGCACCACTAAATTTAAGAATAACATGTTATGTTCAACCCATTTTCAGCACGTGCTTCATGGTCCCTTTGGTGAAATCCGCATAGTGTTTGCGCCAATCTACCGTTTTCAAATCACAAGGGAATAGTTTCCGTTCTTCGGGGTCAAGGCTCTGTTGAATTCGTCGTATATTCGCATTTTCCACCTCCCAGCTTTGAGTCGTTAAGAGTTGAGAATTCTCCATCATATGAAGAACTCGCTCGATGGCTTTTCGTATGCCTGCTCGTTGACCGGTCCAGATACGAGTCTGATCCATAAGCGAGGCCTGAGATCGGAGCAGACCAACCGCAAGGCGGTAGCGAGTTTGGTTCGTAGTACGGGTGTTCATAAAGTGTCGACTGGAAAGAAAGTCTGTTGAATCCAAGAGCATTGATCAATTCATTGTTTAACTTACTAGAGGGACCGTTTTGGCCATGGTAATCCCTCAATGAGATACTCATACATTTTTCCATAGGTTGGACAGCTATTATCAGCGTAGTTGTAGACTGGAATACTTTTCTGGGTAGGTTTGAAGTTTTTGGCTACATCTGCTGCACTCAACAGTAAGGCATTGGAACAGTAGTCAACGGGAGCAAACAATGGAGTTTTTGCATTGTCCACGATGGCGGCACAATACAGTCCTAGATATACAGGAAGCATGTAGCCACCTAATCCATACAAATTATTGATCCATCCAACCAACGGCTCCTCGTATGTTGAAGTAACTGAAATTGGTTCATTTGAAGGTTAGTTAAGTGCTGTACAATAGATTTCAAACGGTAGCCTACTTCCGGGAGGTCTGAATATCCCGACCGGTACGTTTGCAAATTCTTGCTGGATCTTTACCTCGACACATTTTTTTGCAAGGGCATAAGTATTCGGAAGGTTTCTTACAATGAAAGGAGTTAAGGTTTCCTTCTCAGAGTCACTCAGCTGGCTCAAAATATTTAAAATAGAATCGTATCCGCCAAATCCTACATCGGTGTAGACCTTCTCTCGAATGGTACTGTTATCACAGTTCGAAAACATCGTGGATACTTGCATGGCTGACTGTAGATTCTTCATTGGCTTCAATAGGTCGTACAGGTGCAGGTTGTTCTGCACGTTTTCTCTCAGGGAGACTTCCAGTGGTTCGTTGAAACTGACGGATGCTGCAAGCTGGAAGACGACGTTGACTTCTTGCTCTAGCTGTCGACGAGTTTCTTCATTCAGTGCCAAATCTTGTCGGTTCATATCCACTTCGATTGCTTCTACCTTGGTCGGCAAGGTAGACAACGAACGAATCCGATCGAATATCACGCCTTGCATCAGCTGTTGGAGTCTCTGCTGGGCATCGAGGCCTTTTTTCTTGCGTATCAAGAGATATGCCTTCCTTGGCTGGAGCGTCCGGAGTGTTTTCTCCAGCAGTGTTTGACCGAAGAAACCCGGTGGCCCCTGATATCAGAACGGTTGAGTCTTTGTAGAACTGACGAATGGCTGCCATGTTTCGAACCACTGATCACTGAACTGTTTGTTGCAGTACGAAGTTTAAACTTAATATAGCAACAAATCATACCCTGAATTAGCAGAAGTCGGATAATTGCATGCATAAAACCCTCAATCTAATATACGGTTGTGAATCACGCAATTCCATGACGTGTTTTATCGAAAACCTTTGCCACAAGCGCTGGTGAAACGGATGAGTGGCTTTTAAAAAGATAATTAATTACTTCGATTTTCTACTAAGCACACACTGCTTCTCAAGGGGGTTCAGTCTTTTGGTGCCTCAGTAGGCACACACAGGCAAACAGGTGATCAAATATACTTAATTATGACTGCACTATTCGTCTAGATGAGAGTTAAGATGGGATGCAAACTCTTGTTCCAACTTTTGATTCTTATCGAGGCAGCATTTACATCCATCATGATCTTGTTTTATAGCTGCATTATCGTCTTTCACTTATTTTATGCTGTTCGTACTTGCTTCGTGTCAAACATCAGTCACCGATCAATGTTGAAAACTTAATATCAATACCAGATGACATAGATAGGATGTTCATGGTGAAGAATAAAGGGCGAACACGAAATTATCGCGACACCGAAAATGTCATGCCAATTTTCTTATAATGTTTAGAATCAAACCAAAATTTTAGGGTAGTTTTATACATATATTTACTTCAAAAATCAAAAGAAAAGTTAATCGATGGAGCCTTGAGTGTAAAATTGAACGCATTTTCGCTTGATGCCCTCCATCAAAGTCTTTACAGTGTCATCCGGTACCAGTTTCTCAGTTTTTTTTCCATTTTCTTAACATGTCCTTCTCGTCTTTGACTGTCTTCTTGCTCTTCCGAAGTTCCCGCTTCATCATTGCCCAGTACTGCTCCACCGGGCGCAGCTCCGGACAGTTTGGCGGATTCATGTCCTTTGGAACAAAATGGACAGAATTGGCCTCATACCACTCCAGGACACTTTTAGAATAGTGGCATGATGCCAAATCTGGCCAAAATAGCGGAGCTTCGTCGTGCTGCTGCAAGAACGGCAAAAGGCGCTTCTCGAGGCACTCAGATTTGTAGATCTCGCCATTTACTGTGCCCTTTGTCACGAAAGGCTCACTCCTCAGTCCGCAAGAGCAGATGGCCTGCCAAATGAGATATTTGGAGGCGAACTTCGACATTTTCTTCTTCTTAAATTTGTCGTCCACATAGAACTTGCTCTTGCCGGTGAAAAACTCCAACCCCGGAATTTGCTTAAAATCGGCTTTTATATACGTTTCGTCGTCCATCACACAGCAGCCATATTTTGTCAGCATCTTCTCGTAGAGCTTCCGTGCCCGAGTTTTAGCCGTCGATTGTTGCCGCTCATCGCGGTTTGGGAAGTTCTGTACCTTGTATGTATGTAGTCCAGCTCTCTTCTTTGCATTCTGGACGTAGCTCTGCGACATGCCGATCTTTTTAGCCAAATCACGGCTTGAGACGTTGGGATTTGCTTTAATCATCCGCTTCACCTTTCCCTCCGTCTTTTTGTTCTCCGGTCCCGGTTTTCTTCCAGCTCCTTTGCCGTGGTCCAACGTCAACCGCTCCTGGAACCGCTTCAACACTCTGGAGACGGTTGAATGGTGAATGTTCAACATTTTTCCCAACTGCCGGTGCGACAGGTCAGGAAATTCCAGGTGTTTGGAAAGAATTTGTTCTCTCGACTCGCGTTGGTTCACCTCCATTTTCGTTGAATCGAAAAACACGACTTCGAGTTTGACAGCATGTAAACAATACACATCAATGAGAAAGTGTGCAAAATTTGGTTGATTTTTACCCAATGGTAAAAAAAGTTATGCCCTGTTGAATGTGTCGCAATAATTTCGTGTTCGCCCTTTAGGCTGCAAAATGGTGAGTAGACACCTGGGATGGAGAGTGCGTCCCTGCAACATAGCTATGGTCCTCACAAGTTCCTACCTCATGCTTCCACGGGTCAAGAGATGACAAAGACCGCCAGCTAAGGGTTGCGTACTTAGCTGGTAAATAGTGCAGCCTGGGCACTGTTGTCCTTCTGACTTCAGCTAGATTGAGGAGGTGCGTGCCGAGTGTCTGTCCACCAAGGAGGTGCGGCTCAAACAGCGTCTGTCCTGGCATCCAGCGGTTGAGTAAGAAACGCTGTATCGCGTAAACTATACGTTAGGTGGCAGCCGCACCAAGGCGATGTAGGCAGCGGCACCCCGGTAAAGAAACATGCTCAAATCTTACCCTACCACGAAAAATGGAAGTATTCTTTATACGGTATATAATTTCAGATCATCCATGGAATTCTCAAGTAATGTATAATAATTTTGAATTGTTTTCTTCCCTCGTGGCTATGATAATGCAAGTCCTTCTACAATTGCAGCAGGATCAGCAGACATGCAGACATTACAAATATAATTGTTATTATCATTTTATATTATAACATCCCTTCACAATATTATTCAATGCTATTTTCAGCTTCGCATTTGCATCGTTGTAAGTTTTGGCCCACCACTCACGTTGTGTATTTAAAAAGATAGGATGGATTTTAAATTTTTTTTTTAGAGGAAAGTTATATACGACAAATTCTACAAAAAAAAAAAAAAATTCATAAATCCAAATTAGTTATGTAAGAAACTAACATTATTTATGAGCCTACCTTTTCTATTTTACAGACATAAAGAATCATTTATGGGACCAGTAGGAAAAAAGAGTTATAGAAAAATTTCCTGTCATTCATTTCTAATTTTTTTTTGTATATATTGAGTTTCCGTTTTTGGGCAGTAATCATACTCATATGAAATTTTGTTGCCTAAATTTCCTTCGCTATTTTGCTAGGATGCCAGGTGATCAGCTTTATTTCATTATATCACGTTGGAATTTTCGCTATTTTAGAATTTCAATCATCTAAAATCGCGGCGGAAGAGGCAAATGGCGGCATTTAATTATTGTATGTACAATATGTAGTATTTCTTTCCGGCATCGTATTATTTCCATCATATCATGACCTTCACATTTTCATGCAACAAACCTGATTTAGGCAGTATCTGGCTTAAACACGAAACATACATTCAATTTATGACATCTAGCATTCCTTATATGTCCAGTATATAACACCAAAAATTACAGTTGCCAGAAGGCTTTTGAAAATCTGTAGTAGGCTTTTGCGCTTTATACTGAATGTATTTTTCATTTTTTCAGTTTGCAAATGACTTTTTTGCAATTCTGAGCTGATCTGATTCATGCAGCGCTGTGTACCATTTGGCTAGTGTTTGATTTTGGGTTTACAACCTTTGTCATTATTTAAAGTCACCAACTCACAATATCATTATATTTGGTAATATTGTTTTATTGATTTTGCTTCAAAGATGATTAAAACATTACCTTTTGTTTTTTGCCCATTTTGTCTTTAACTCCCTTCCTCTTAAATCTTTCTTTTTCTAACTCAGTAGCAATAACTATTAGGTCAGCAAAAATAAAAGTGGATTGCTATTATAAAATCAACATCTAAGTAGCAAATAGTGACCATGGCAACAGTAAATTAAAATGTATAAATGTTAGTTTTGTAAAATTTCAATAGGTTTAATCAAATTTTTCAGGATACTTCAAATCAAAATTTTGGTGAAATCTGCTATCGCTGGAAACAAGCTTGAAACCATGGTTACCCATGTGAACCATAGAACTCTACACTTTAATATTTTACAACATTTCTTGCATTTAAGGATCAACCGAATGAAGATCATATATTATAGATACGAATGCTTGTGGTATTTTTCATTCACATAAATATATACACCATTATATAAATATTTCATAGGAATGGGAGGGACCATCAGGGCACCCGATTGAAGCATTCTGGATGGGGAGAGTGGGAATGCCAACAATTGCTAACAGTTTGTGAATAGAGGGCGGGCTCTTCTCCCCGCCCATTAGGGCATCCTCATGTTAGATAGCTTGCTCTTTTGACCAATTGTTCGGTCTTGTTGTTGGAGGGAGATTCTTTATATCCCTGTGGATACGTATAAGTGATATTGCATATCGATCCACCCAACCCCTTTTGCCCCTTCATACTTTACAACGGCATGATTAGGATAATCGGTGGTTATTAAAGCTTGATCAAGTCTAACAGAGAGGAGAGCCCATTGCTGTCGGACTTAGTTTCCGTGCTACAATGGGTAGTAGTACATATCATACAATCATACATATACTCGACCGGAAACTGCGTGGTAAGATTTTGAAGACGATTAAGAGGAATCCCAATCTTTCGGACCTTGATTTGGCCAGAAAATTCGTTGCTGCCCATAGTACCGTGAGGAGAACTCGACTCCGGAAAGGAATCAAGTCGTATCGAGCTAGCAAACAGTCAAATCGGACCATAAAACAGAATAGTGTGGCCGAAATCCGTACTCGGAAGCTATACGACCAGGTGCTGACCAAGTTCGACGGGTGTCTTCTGATGGACGATGAAACCTATGTCAAGGCTGACTTCGGGCAAATCCCAGGTCAAAAATTTTACTTGGCAACGGCTCGGGGGGATGTTCCAGCCAAATTTAAATTTGTTTTTGCCGACAAATTTGCACGAAAATTCATGATTTGGCAGGGCATTTGCAGCTGTGGCAAAAAAACGAAAGTTTTCGTTACAAATAAGACAATGACGTCGGAACTATACCCCCCCCCCCCCCCCCCCCCCCCCCCCCCCCCCCCCCCCCCCCCCCCCCCCCCCCCCCCCCCCAAAAAAAGTGTCTCCAAAAACGAAGTTTGCCGTTCATTCGACCATCTCGTAATGTTTTGGCCAGATTTGGCAAGCTGTCATTACAGCAAAGTCGTTCAAGAATGGTATGCAGAGAAAGGGGTCCAGGTTGTTCCGAAAAACCTTAACCCACCCAACTGCCCCCAGTTCCGCCCTATTGAGAAATACTGGGCAATCATGAAGAGGAGACTCAAGGCAAAGGGAAAGGTTGTCAAAGACATCAATCAGATGAAGACCTGATGGAATAAGATAGCTAAAACGATAGACGAAGAAGGTGTGCGCCGCCTAATGAGGCGTGTTACAGGAAAAACTCGAGAATTCCTTCGAAACCGTGACGAATAATTTTATCCGTATTTTTTCTTAAAAGTATGAAGAAAACGCTACATTTGTATAAAAAAAGATCTTGAATTCAATAATAAATAACTGAAATACAGGCAATTGTTTTTGTTCCAATTCTATCTGAAGCAAGCTTTACTCCGAACGGAGTGGATCTGGTATTCTACGAGCTTCTGGCTTCATGCTTAGATCAAAAACTACAGTAGACCTAGAGAAGTCTTGGGAGTAATCTTGATTAAGAACATTCGAAGAAGGGCTCACCTCCAGAGTCATGTACCAATGGTACAGTGTCATGAACTTAGTTTGAGGATTTCGGTCGATTAGCATTTCAAAATTTTCAATTACCAATGGATTTAGCACCTGACAGCGGATGAGGAACCGGAACGATAGCTCCACAAAACGATCTGATAAAGGGAGAACTCCTGCTAATGCCTCCAAACTCATAGTATGAGTTGAGTTCATTCAGCCTAACGCGATACGAAGACAACGGTATTGGATTCGCTGCAGCTTCAGAATATGAGTTTTCGCGGCGGATTGAAAACAGAAGCTACCGTACTCGAGAACCGACAGAATCGTTGTACGATACAGCTTTATCAGATCTTCCGGGTGGGCTCCCCACCATGTTCCGGTGATAGTACGCATGAAGTTTTTTTTTTTTTTTTTTCTAGGTACACAAATTGTCTAGGGTATCCTGCAACGGTCCCTGCAGGTTGTTCGCCCTGGTCCTACAAATGAAACAACGGCGTCATCCGAAAGCTGTCTTAGCGTGCAATTTTCCATGAGGCAGGTATCGATGTCTCTAACATAAAAATTATAAAAAAGGGGGCTTAAAGAAGAGCCCTGGGGGAGACCCTTGTAGCTAATTCGTGAAGTTGTCGAAGACCCATGAGAAAAGCTCATATGTTTCTCAGACAACAAAGTGTGCAAATAGTTGGTTAATAATGGTGAAAGGCCACAATCGTGGAGTTTGTCTTAAAGGACGTCTACACAAACTGAATCAAAAGCCCCCTTAATGTCCATGAAAGCTGAACTCATTTGCACATTTTGAGCATAGGCCAGCTGTATTTCTGTTGAAAGCAGCGCAAGACAATCGCTCGTTTCTTTTTCCTCTGCGGAAACCAAATTGTGTATGAAATAGAAAGCCATTAGATTCAATCCATTTATCTAGCCGAAGTACTATTGAATTACATAGAATTTCAAACGTTGAGACTCTAGAAGAAATGTCCAACAAAATAATTCATAATTTTAGACAAAAATCATTGCAATCTTCAATTGCAATGATCAATTCTCTCTATAGATAAGAACTAGTTTTAAGAAATCAATAATTATTCTCACACGCAGGCACAAAAAAAAACCCTGTTAAAAATACTGAATAGACAAGGTAAAAATAATATTAACACAATTAGGTATAAATGTTAGCATATAAGGTTGAAAAGTTAATAGCTTAGCAGGAGCACCTAGATTAATATATGAATGTAAAATAATGTAAAATTTGGAATAAATAAAGAGTTAATATAACAAAAAAAAAACTTATGTTCCTAGAAGAAAAAATAGTAATCAAAAATGGGTCAAGTGCACAAAGAGAAAAATGAATACACAGATGAGAGGGAAGACTGAATACAAGGAACCACTTCCCTTTTCCCACAACCTCAACTTCAAATTTCCCATCAAAAAATAACTGGAAAACGGAATGAAAAAAAAATTTTTTTGAGACAAGGTTTTTTGACTTTTTTGGCTTTAATTAGCTTATTTTCCTTGCTCTCATTTTTTTTTTTTTTTTTTTTTTTTTTTTTTTTTTTTTTTTTTTTTTTTTTTTTTTTTTTTTTTTTTTTTTTTTTTTTTTTTTTTTTTTTTTTTTTTTTTTTTTTTTTTTTTTTGACTTAAAGTTTCTTTTCCCTCCTAGAGTTCCCCCCCCAGAATCCGGTAATCCTTATTTCTTGTGTTCGCAGCGGTCACCATGTGGGAAAAAGTGACCGCAGTACAAGAATTCTTTTTTTTTTTTACAGCCGAAGTTTGGGTTTGGATAAGGCCTGTACTCGAAAAAAATGCACCAGACAAAAGTGTTCGCCAAAAATTTATTTTAAGTCGGATTTTCTTGAAACTTTCAGGGAATGAATTAATACATATGGATTATGTTTCGGCATAATTACTTTATTCAATTTCCTTTCCATCGCTGAAAGCCCGCACCTTTCCCTTAAGACCCCTCATTACATTTTGTGCAATGGTGGAGCCGACCTTTTTGGTCACTTTCATCCATTCTTTCTTCAACTCCAGCTCGTTCTTAAACACCTTGGACGATTTTCGAACTTTGGCCTTCATTATGGCCCAAAATCTTTCCACCGGACGAATCTCTGGTGAATTTGGGGGGTTGGCGGTTTTTGGTACAAAAACAACGTTATTGTCTCTGTACCAATCCAACGTCGATCGCGCGTAATGGCATGATGCCAGGTCCGGCCAAAATAATGTCTCGCCTCCGTGGGACCGCAGGAAGGGCAACAGACGCTTCTGGAGGCACTCGGTGCGGTAAATTTCGCTGTTGATGGTACCCGTTGTGATGTACGGTTTACTCAGTTTACCGCATTGGCATATGGCCTGCCAGAGCAAGTATTTTTTGGCGAATTTGTCCACTTTCTTCTTCCTTATGTCTTCCGGAACATCAAACCGTGATTTGGCAACGTAGAACTCCAGCCCCGGTATCTGCTTTGCGTCTGCCTTGATGTAGGTTTCGTCATCCATAACCACACACATCGGTTTCGTTAACCACTCTCGATACAGCTTCCTTGCGCGGGATTTGGCCGCCGTGTTTTGTTGATCACGCCGGTTTGGTGCCTTGCGGACCTTGAATACACGAAGCCCAGCTCGTTTCATGGTTTGCTGAACGAACCAGGCGGAACACTTTGCCTTCAGAGCCGCGTCGCGAATCGAAAGGTTCGGATTACACTTGAAATAATCCAACACCTTCCGGGCCTTCACAGGGTCAGCTGTCTTCGATTTTCTTCCACTTCCAGCCCGCCGCTCGGTCGTCTGGGACTCCTTAAACGATTTTACCACCCGAGACACAGTTGTATGGGTGATTCCCAGTTGTCTTCCGATCCATCTCATGGTCGCAGTCGGATTTTCCATGACGGCGCGCAAAATTCTCCGGCGATTTTCTTCTTGTTTCGATGACATCTCAATAACCACTGAACCGATTGTTATGAAATTTTGCACATGTAAACAATTCACTCCAAACTAGTTATACTCAGATTTTCATCAATTTTTACCCACGGACAAAAAAGTTACACACGGATAAAAATGGTGCATTTTTTTCGAGTACAGGCCAGTTCTGTGGTTCGCGCTTAAGCACGTTTTCGTTTTTTTCAGCGATAGCAGCAATTCACTAAAATCTCGGTTTCAGGTATCCTGAAAAAGTTTGTTACATCTATTGAAATTTAATCATTTTATTTTACTCTTATTTACTGGTCACTATTTGCTGCTTGATGCTGATTTTATAACCTCATCTATGAAGTTAAATCAATAAAACCACAATTATTAAATATAATAATATTGTGAGTAATGATAAAGTAATGACAAGTATTGAACTGTAAAATCAGACACAAGCTAAATGAATACAGCACAGTATGAATCATATCCGCTCGAATTTGGTAAAATGTTCATTTGTAAAACGGTAATGAAAAATACATTCAATAATTATTGCAAAAGCCTATCACCGACTCCGTTGCCACCTCCTGACATCCAATGGATTGTTACTGAAAAATAAATAAAAATTAGATAAGATGTATTAATATCCTCCTACCCGAGCAGGACACAAAAGAATATGAATACCTAATTTGTTCTTGTTAACTTGCCTTGGTATTGTATGAGCTCAGATTAAGAGGTAAAATACCTAAACAAAATACCTAAGAACTGCAAGCAAAATGTCTTTAGAATAACTAAACTTGATATTCCGGATACCTGGGTAAGTATCTGGTATTGTCTTACCTCAATTCGGTATTCGCATGACATTGTGGGAACAATTTGATGGTATTATCCTCAGGTATTTTACCTCTTAATCTGACCTCATAAATCCCAAGGCCAGTTATCAAGTTATTCACTTCTGCTCGGGTAGTCCTGGAAAAGCTGAAACAGTATAGATCATTCCAAAAAGTACGCAACCCTTAGCTGGCGGTCTTTGTCATCTCTTGACCCGTGGAAGCATGAGGTAGGAGCTTGTGAGGACCATGGCTATGTTGCGGGGACGCACGCTCCATTCCAGGTGTCTACTCACCATTTTGCAGCCCCCACATTTTCATAGCAGGAATGTACCTAAATAGAAATCTTTAGGTATGTACAATTATGCCATTGGTATCTGATGTTTGTCTCTATAACTGCATCCCTTCGATAATCAATAATCAGTATGTGAACCTCAGTTTGTGAAACAGGAAAGGAAAACGAAAATATAATTTGAAAGATTGTTGAGGTGTAGTATACCGTTTCCCAACAGGAATAGAAAATGTTCATCTGGACATCGTTTTTAACCGAAGCATTGATTCAAAAGTTTGTCGACATCCCGAGCAGGAACGAATAACTTGATAACTGGCCTTGGTATTTATGAGCTCAGATTAAGAGGTAAAATACCTGAGGATAATACCATCAAATTGTTCCCACAATGTCATGCGAATACCGAATTGAGGTAAGACAATAACAAAATAATACCTCTAAGGACGATACTTACCCAGGTATCCGAAATATCAAGTTAAGTTATTCGAGAGATATTTTGCTTACAATTCTTAGGTATTTTGCTTAGGTATTTTACCTCTTAATCTGAGCTCTTTAATACCAAGGCCAATTATCAAGATCAAAATTAGGTATTCATATGTGTTTGTCTCCTGCTCGGGATGCAATGTAAAGTATCTCTAAATACTTCGTTAAAGATTTGCGACTCATGTTGTATACACTACCGAACTGATTTGCAAAGGAGCAGTCTTGAACCTGCTACTTTGAACGAGAATCAGCCATTATCATCACGGGGATGGTTTAGAAAAAGTACCTACAGCAATTTCGATAGTCATCCCAAGGAAGTGAAGTTCCAGACTACTCAAGAACGTATAACATCGATCTCTTCAACATAGGAGTTTCCGGTATCAGCGTATCTCCAATATCATTGAAGAAACTTGATCAGATTAGTTACCCAGAACAAAAATGTGATGAAATAATGCGAAAAAAACATATTCAACTTTGCCGAAAAAGAAGACGAGACGAGGTTATTGGTTCAAGAACCAAAATCCAAGAATTATGAAATTCTTAACCAACTGAAAGAAAAATTCTTCCGTGATGAGACTTCAAAGGCCGAGAAGTATCGTATTTTAACAGTTTTACCCAAGACGTGACATCCTCTTTTCACTGATCGTAAGCCACAGCAACACTTTCTCTGGGAACTTCGTGTGCGCTCTGTACTTCACATCGCTGCTAATTTCTTTTGTCGGGGAGGTCAGGCAATCTTTGCTATGCCAGTCGTTGCCGTCCAACGTAAGGTACGCACTATGGGGCGGCTCCATATAAAGTGGTGGTTAAAAATATTTTTTTGGTTTCTTTTTTCCGCCTTTTGGATAGTATTCTAGTAAGTTTAGCATAAAAATAGTCATAATTATGTATTTCCATCGCATCCGGAAGGTGTAACTAGTATTTAACCCAGTAATGAGCTATGTATTCCTGAACAATAAACTTGAACGTTTGTTTTTAATTTTAGGGGCAGTTCAAATGCAAATGAAAACAAGAATAAGGTTGCTGTGCATAAGATTAAATAGAAGAGATGGAGGTGGAAGCCCTCCCCTCCTAGCCAAGATCTATACACTCCTAAAAATATGCACGTCCAATCTACGTGAAAAATCATGTACCTGGTGCAACTGCTTCTGTTTCCAATGTTACATGCTGGTAGTGAAACTGATGTACATTCCTTGTCATGTTTACTCAAACTGGTGGAGAAAATGACAAATTTTTCACGTAAACATTCTGTTTATGGTTGCATGAGTGTGTTTCCGTTCACATCAAATAGGTTACGTGATTTTCATGTTTGAAAAAAGATCAATATGGTGTCGTCAATCAGTTTGATGAAAGAGTTGCTCGCTGATTTGGAGTTGCCTGGCGGTTTGCTGCAAATATTTGAAGGTATTGTTTAATAATTCATAATATTGAAACGCCAACATTGAACAGTAATATCACTGATTTTAATTTCAGAGGGTGGAATTACTCATTTTGATCTCCTGACGATTTCGGAAGAACAGTTTCGCTTGGCGCTGGAGCAAACAGAGCAAACCGTTTATTCTAGTAAAGCGTTTCATCTTTTCGGCCTGATCCAGTCCTGGAGACAGCGAAATGTAAGTAAAAGTTGATTGCGAAAGCTGTATATCAATAATTATTCTTTCCTTATTTTTCAGAAATCTGCGATACGCAATATCTTTACTGCGTGCATATTTTCCTCATCCCTTGAGACAGAAAACCTAATCGGTGAAAAATCCGGCGATTACTCAACAAGTAGTTCACAAGATCAGGATGTCAGCATATTCATTTACTCTGCGCGGTGAGAATTGGTGTGAATTTCTGCCCCTAGTGAAAGGACAACAGTCACCTTGTGTAACGCGAGCCGCCATACAAAAAAGGGCTGAAATCTCATGTCACACCAAAATACTATTGTCTTTCTACTAGAAACAGGGAATCACATCAAATCTTGTTGCACAAGTCTACCATATTGAGAAAAATAAACGACTTCTAGTAAATATTAAATAATCGCGTAAACATTGCATGAACATTTGTTCAAAACAAAATTGAATTCACGTTGTTTATTTATTTTTTTAGTAATTTTTATTTAAAACCCACATAAACATTACGTAAGCATCCTGTGTCATCAAAGTGAAATTCACGTTACTCTTATTCAGTTTTTCTAGTAAATTTCACAGCAAAATCACGTAAACATTACGTGGAAATCAGTTCTTACTTAACTCAAAATCACGTAACATTTACCTTAAAAGCTCATGTTGAGAACCAAAAAAAATATTTTTAAGCTACGTGATTTTCACGTCACTGCTACCTGATAAGAGATATGGACGAAAGCTACCAACATTTTCACGTAGATTGGACGTGTATATTTTTAGGAGTGTATTTTTTTATATATATGTTGTATAAGAGTATTGTTTTATCAATCAGGTGTTTTGGTGAAGAATTATTTGTCTACCAGACCTCACCCTCCTCTCCCCTCACAAATTTATCTGACCCCCCCCCCCCCCCCTAATGGAAATATTTTTTTGCGTACAAATAAATCAATCAAACTAGCGGAAAGATTTTTTTTAATATGTTTCCATTATTTTTAATGAACACATATCAACATCTTTAACTGAGTTGATGATTTGTCTCCATTTTTTATACTGCAGGGATGAGTATACTACAAAATATAATATAATTTTCATTTATAAAATGTCTTAATAAATTTTATTCATTAACTTTCATTAAAGTCAAATTCACAAGCAATTCTACTCATTTTCTACATTTTCATCAAGAGCAAAATCATCATCCAGTTGTTCAACATCATCCATGAATTCGTCTAGTGCATTGCCTTCAGTTTTTAAATTTTCAAAGCTGTCAAGAACTTTGAACACTAAAAGTGATTTTACAACATCTGGATATTCAAGTGATACCTTCTTTCGCATTCTATTACCAAGATTTATTGAACTTATCAAAGGAGCAGATGAGTTCATAGCTCGAATAAAGACGTCATGTAGATTATCAACTCGTGACCTTTTCCTAGCATGATGGGTACGACATTTTTTAGTAGTTTATGTTGGCACTCTGCTGCTTCTTCAGCTAACATTCCAAGAGGAGCCGGTGAATGGATGATTATGCTGCCAGCGTGCGCGAGTACCTTATGCTGGCATTTTATACCAATCATACAAATTAATATACCACCGATATGTTTCTTTACAATAGTCATCCATTTGTTTAAGATTGATCGGATCTTGGCAATTGATTACTATTAAAATATTACGAAATCTAACTATAAGTTCTTCGTCGATGTCCAAAACTTTGGAGAGTAATTCAGAATTTGAAAATGCTTTTCGACACACGTTTCCTGTTTTACTGGTCCCTGCTCCGCCTGTCCTGGTTGATCGATCTCGTACTCCGAATGCTTCGTACATTTTTTCAATAACGAGTTTTTTCCGATCAAGATATTTGACCTTTAAATCCTTCGTGATCTTCCACTTTTTAATTTCCATCCTGTACACTAATAAAATTCTAAACTTTAAATTTATTTGATTAGCCTATAAAGTTTATAAGTAATCCCAAACATTATTTTTATTTGCATAAATATAAAAATTATAATACAGTGACCGGCAAAAATAAAGATCCACCTTTGATCAATGTATTATTGTTGAGAAAAAAACGTGTATTTTTGAAAAAGTAGGGTATTCCAATACATGTTTCTGAAAAATTAACATAGACGAACCATTTCAGTACAAAAATAACGATCACTTTTATTCCTTGCATAAAATAAAAAACAAAATTATTGGAGTTTAGTAAAATACGTCTGACATAAAAAAAGATCCACTTCATGTATGAATAAAAAAAAATCGTAAAGAGTTGAACAACTCCAACTTTGATTAGTCTGACCAAACACCTTCGCTTCAATGATGGACTGCAATCGTTTCGGGATGCTTTCGAATAGGTTTCTGAGGTTCTCCTTATTCACCCTACTTATGAACGGCCGTTTCCGAGCAAAATGACTTTTCAAACCGTGCTCAGCAATGCGTCGCCGAACTGTACGATCGGATATCGAAAGGCTTAGCTTTTCTCTGAGCGCACGGATGGTAACAAACGGATCCTTTTTAATTTCTCGGATGATTCTAGTGTCTTCGCGGTGATCAAACTTGCGATTGCGTCCACGTCCTGTTCGATCTGCGACACTTCCAAGCTTTTGGTGTTTTAAAACTATTTTCTGCACTGCACCACGGCTTACACCATACTTTTCGGCAAATTTGCGCTGAAATTCGTGTTTTGAGCAATCGCGCACGATAAGATTTCGAACTTGGACTGTTATTTTCTTTCCTCCCATGATCGATTCTTAAAAAACTCGTCACTTGGGCTAAACTCACTTATTTCTCACAACTGTAGCAATTATCTGTGATGGATGTAAATAAAGGAATGTCAAAAGCATGATCAACAAGGGGGTAAGCCAAGTGGATGTACACGGAAAGTTTTTTTTTTTTTCCTAGTGGATCTTTTTCATTGACATACCGTAATCAAAAGCTTATTTCGTTTTTCACATGCAGTTGGCTGAAATGAATATGTATATTCAAACTTTTACGCTAAGCCTCACGAATGATACCCAAATATGTACAGTACTAAGTGAGAAAGTTGCTATTGATACGAAGTTTTAAAGATATCTATGCCTGATTAGTATACGGCTCGATGGATTCTTTTTTCGTCGGTCACTGTATTAGCCTTACCATTTATAAGGTAACCCATTACACGTATAGGCGTTACACACATAGTATGTATTAGTGAGCTGCTATACAATGTATAGTGCGCATCTTTTAGTTAAAATTTTTGTGATTTCCGCACATACTTTTAAAGTGTGAGTACACGCAGTCAAGATGGCGACAGAGCACATTTTTTTTCAACGAATTTTCAACAAAATCGATGTGAATTATGAAGGTATTTGATCATTTTATGCATACATATATTAACTATAAATCAATAATTCTCTATTGTTTTCTGTGAAAATATTCACCACATGAATAGGACGTAAAATATATAAATCTTGGTCATAAACATTATTGTTATTATAGTTATTATGATTAACAATGAATTTCAATTGAATCATATACATAAACTTTATAGCTTAAATAATTTTTTTTCGAATTAAACTCATACTTTTTATAGCACATTATAATTATAAACCTCAAACATAAATTTTATTGTTCAAAGCAAATGAATTTTATTTCATTTCCAACATCGCTTTTATTTGCTGGAAACTGCATGAGTTGTATGTTGTTCACACATAATTTTTATTTGTCGAGTCAAATTGCAAAAATTTATGTGGTTTCACACATAAAGATTATACGGAAATTTGCCTCTGTGTAGGAGATATGTAATAAACACTCAAAAAATCGCATCCAAGCGTGCAGTGGAGATATGCCGTAATGAAGAGCAACTTCGTTCGATTCGTACCCTGCTTCAAGCTTCTGTAAAAGTGTAAAACAATGTCATTTTTATGGCACTTAAAATTTGACAAAAAAAAAGTATTACCTCTATATCACTCATTACATTTGGAGTAGCTCCACAAATTGGACAGTTGAACACTGGAACAAGCTCACTTATTTGATTTTCAATATATCTCTTGGTGTTAAGTACCATCTCTTTTGATTCTTTGATAAATTCCAGCATAACTGGCTTGCAGAACCGAATGCTTTGGGGTGTTAAATTATGCCTCGAAATGCTTTTCATGTTGTTCTGATAATAAAGTTGTATGGGAGTTGTTGTCACCGAAAAGACGTCACTGTCATCCTTTTGATTTGGCGTTGATAGTGCTTGGTGGTATTGTGAATAGCCTGTAGAGCCATTCATACCCCAGCTGCTTAAACGTACTAGTTCTGTGTCATCGTTGGTATTCATTTGTTGGATGATTTCCGCATCGATGACCTGAATGGTTCTTTCTGCTGTATGATTCATGAGTGCCTTTAATTTAAGAAACATTTAAAGTTGGTGTACTAGAAAAACATGTGTGGATATTTATGTCTACCTGAATTTTTGATGATGACTCTTCGATTGCCTCGGCTAAAGGTGAGCAAACTTTTTTCATGCTCTTGATTACATGGTAGCTCGGAAACCTTGATGGGTTCATTTTCACTGTTTGCTCATATGCATATTTAGTAAAATCGAAGTCTAAAAAATATTCCAATGCCTCGTTAGGTGACATCATTCCATGTGAATCTTTGAGAGTCGTAAAAATCTTAGATGCACTTTCACGATTTTTGAGAACATGCATAATCAATAAAATCACAAAACCCGAATCGCCATTTCTATATGTAATTTTTCTCGTGGCTAAAAGAGCCTTTACTATAGTGTAAACATCACCGCCGAACATTTAATCGGTTTTCTCCTTCGCTTACTTCTATCACTAAGTTCATCAAATTGTTTTTGTGGACGTCTACGGCCAGTTGACGTTGAAGGTGTTTCTGCGATGTACTCTGCAAGTTCCAAATGACCGTCGAGCCAGTCCTTATTGTATTTCTCAAAGTAGTACTCTTGTTCGCGGTGAGCCTTTTGCCACGCACTGTAAAAATGTTGTGCTACGTACTTCAACTTTTTAAGTAGTCGTTCTTCTTTGGCAAGATCAATATTATATTTTGCCTTGATATATTCAAATGCTTTTGTTGCATTGATTATTTGAGATTCTTTTGAATCAAAAAAGTAATACGATGCTCTTATGTTCCATATTGTCACAAACAATTCTCTTCGTTTTTTTCTGGATTAAATAACTACTGCACAATATACACGTTGTTAGAAGTGTTAAAGCCGAAAACAAACTCATGATTTGAAAATACTGTCGTCGTCTTTTGAATGGAAGTAGGTAGTATGTAGTGGGTAGTAGTTATATAATAGTTTTAGGAAAAGAAATATAATTTCGAAAGTAATTAATAAATAACTATAAATGTACACACGAACAGAGAATTTCCTTTAGAATATATAAACAAGTTTAACATTGAAAACTTTTTAGTACAGTTGGGTAGATACAGTTTCTATATGGAATGATAATTTTTGGTCTGTTTTTACCCATGTTTAACAAAAATAATAATTAAACGTGTAACGGTTTTAAGACTAAGTTTGACATTTAACAGTGCCACCTTACATTATTTATTTATTTAAATAGCCATACATCGTATTTACGATATGACTTCATCTACAACATTTCGCCAATATACTCGGTCTATGGCTGCCTCTCTCCAACCTCGTCGACGTCCCACACTCGCCAGATCCTGTGGCACCTGTCCGCCCATCGGGCTCGCTGTGCCCCACGCCTTCTTGTACCGGCACGGATTCGAGGCGAACACCATTTTTGCAGGGTTGTTGTCCGGCATTTCTCGCAACATGCCCTGCCCACCGTATCCTTCCAGCCTTCGCGACCTTCTGAATGCTGGGTTCGCCGTAGAGTTCAGCGAGCTCGTGGTTCCATCTTCCGCCGCCACACTCCATCCTCCTTACGCCGCCAAAGATGGTCCTAAGCACCCGGCGTTCGAAAACACCAAGTGCTTGCAGTGTCCTCCTCGAGCATCGTCCACGTCTCGTGCCCGTAGAGAACAACCGGTCTTATCAGCGTTTTGTACATGGTACATTTAGTGCGGGGGTGAATCTTTCTTGACCGCAAGTTCTTCTGGAGCCCGTAGTAGGCACGACTTCCACTGATGATGCGGCTTCGGATTTCACGGCTGTTGTTGTTGTCAGCCGTAAGCAAGGATCCAAGGTAGATGAATTCTTCCACCACCTCGAATGTATCCCCGTCTATCGTAACACTGCTGCCTAGGTGGTCCCTGTCGCGCTCGGCACCTCCTGCTAGCATGTACTTTGTTTTCGACACATTCACCTCCACTCCGACTTTTGCAGCTTCGCGTTTTAGGCGAGTGTACATTTCTGCCACCGTTTCAAATCTTCTGCCGACAATGTTCATGTCATCCACAAAACAAACGAACTAACCGGATCGAGTGAAAATCGTACCCCAGCTGTTGAGCCCGGCTCTTCGCATGACACCTTCTAGCGCAATGTTGAACAACAGGCACGAAATTCCATCACCTTGACGTAGTCCACGGCGTGATTCAAACGTGCTGGAATGTTCGCCCGAAATCTTCACGCAGTTTCGCACACCGTCCATCGTAGCTTTAATCAGTCTAGTGAGCTTCCCGGGAAAGCCGTTCTCGTCCATAATCTTCCATAGCTCTATGCGGTCGATACTGTCGTACGCCGCCTTGAAATCGATGAACAGATGATACGTCGGGACCTGGTATTCGAGGCATTTTTGGAGGATTTGCCGTACAGTAAAGATCTGGTCCGTCGTCGAGCGCCCGTCGATGAAACCGGCCTGATAACTTCCCACGAACTCATTTACTTTTGGTGAAAGCCGGCGGAAGATGACCTGGGATAGCACTTTGTAGGCAGCGTTTAGGACTGTGATCGCTCGGTAGTTCTCACACTCCAGCTTGTCGCCTTTCTTGTAGATAGGGCATATAACCCCTTGCTTCCACTCCTCCGGTAGCTGTTCTGTTTCCCAGATTCGGACTATCAGCCGATGCAGATAGATGGCCAGCCTTTCCGGGCCCATCTTGATGAGTTCAGCTCCGATGCCATCTTTGCCAGCTGCTTTGTTATTCTTGAGTTGTTGGATAGCATCCTTAACTTCCCTCAGCGAGGGAGCTGGTTCGTTCCCATCCTCTGCGGTGCTGACGTAGTCATTTCTTCCACCGACTTGGACTTCAACGCCCGCGTCCTCTGCGCCATTCAGGTGTTCGTCGTAGTGCTGCTTCCACCTTTCGATCACCTCACGGCCGTCTGTCAGAATGCTCCCATCTTTATCCCTACAAATTTCGGCTCGCGGCACAAAGCCTTTTCGGGACGTGTTGAGCTTCTGATGGAACTTCCGTGTTTCTTGGGAACGGTACAGCTGCTCCATTGCCTCGCACTCAGCTTCTTCCAGGCGGCGTTTCTTTTCCTGGAATAGGCGGGTCTGCTGCTTCCGCTTCCGTTTATAACGCTCCTCGTTCTGCCGGGTCCCGTGCTGTAGCATTACCGCCCGCGCTGCGTTCTTCTCCTCCAAAAACCTCCCTGCACTCTTCTTCGTCGAACCAGTCGTTCCCTCGACTCCGCTCAACGTACCCGACGACGTTCTCTGCTGCGTCGTTGATGGCTGCTTTGATATTCCTCCAGCAGTCCTCGAGAGGGGCTTCGTCGAGCACACCCTGATCCGGCAACGCTGCATCGATATTCTGCGCGTAGGCCGTGGCGGCCTACGGTTGCTTCAGCCGCCCTAGATTGTACCGTGGCGGGCGTCGGTACCGTACGTTGTTTACGACGGATAGTTTTGGGCGCAGTTTTACCATCACCAGGTAGTGGTCGGGGCCGACGTTAGCGCCACGATAGGTACTGACGTCGGTAATGTCGGAAAAGTGCCGTCCATCGATCAGAACGTGGTCGATTTGCGATTCTGTCTGCTGCGGTGATCTCCAGGTGTACTTATACTGGAGGCTGTGCTGGAAGTAGGTGCTACGAATGGCCATATTTTTGGAGGCGGCGAAATCAATGAGTCAGAGGCCGTTGTCGTTCGTTCGCTGGTGAGTGCTGAACTTTCCAATAGTCGGTCTAAATTCCTCCTCATGGCCAACCTGAGCATTGAGGTCCCCGATGATGATCTTGGCGTCATGGTTTGGGCAGCGGTCGTACTCACGTTCGAGCTGCGCGTAATATGCTTCTTTGTCATCATCGGTGCTTCCAGAGTGTAGGCTGTGCACGTTGATAATGCTGAAGTTGAAGAACCGGCCCTTGATTCTCAACCTGCACATTCTGTCATTGATCGGCCACCACCCGATCACGCGTTTCTGCATGTCACCCATCACTATAAAAGCTGTTCCCAGCTCGTGTGTGTTGCCGCAGCTCTGGTAGATGGTATGGTTACCTCTAAACGTACGCACCATGGATCCCTTCCAGCACACCTCCTGCAGCGCTACGATGCCAAACTTACGATCCTTCAGTGCATCGGAGAGTATGCGGGTACTTCCGATGAAGTTGAGCGATCGGCAGTTCCACGTACCGAGTTTCCAATCGCTAGTCCTGTTTCGTCGCTGTGGTCCTCGCCGATTGTTCTGGGTCGTATTCTGCTGTAAATGTTCCTGTGCTTGCTTTTTTTACGGCTGGCTTGCAGGCCCTGACACCAACCCCCTACTTTCCGGAGGACCATAGTGCTCAGTTGAATTTAGAGTCCCACGCTGGCACATGGACGGTGATTCAGCCGCCCCTGACATGGGGAACAGGCGCTGTTTTGAGCCTCTCCTAACCTGAAGAACAGACGCTCTGGTGCTGCATTGGCATTTCCTCCGAATGCAGGTGCTAAATAGCTTGGTTATAGTGCCGCTGCTCGCTTGCAGCCTCCACCTTCAAGGAGTGTTTAATTTGTACGATTTTTTTGGTTTATGCTCGCATAATCGATAATCGTAATTAACAAAAAAAAAAAATCAATTTTTTAGACCTTATGCCAAATTGACGCTCATCCGCAGCTATCCGCAGCTAGATTCTCGTTTCGCAGATAGTATAGACCCCAAACTAAACTGTGGTGGTGGTCTCTTGAGACTGCTCGGCCCTGCTCGTTATATATAGTCCAACTTAGGTAAAAAAAAACATTTATTTCAATAATTGCTCATTTTTTACTAACTTCAATTAACCGTGAAGCTTGAAAAATACATTTATTTTAAAGTTTAGACAATTTCCTTTCCAACGGTGTATTAAATTCCAAAATTAGATAGTTATTCGCTGAGAAAACTGCATTTGTTTGAAATGCATTTTTTCTACCATTTTCACAATTTTCCTAAGTCTGATGTCTGTGGCGCAATGAGTTTTCATCACAGATGGCTGAAATTTTGGGATTTTAGGTTTGAACCATCAGGCTATCAAATAGTATACAAGACACGTTTTTAAAGCAAGTCGATTCGATTTTTGGCCACCACTTTCGCCATAGTGGTACGTCTCGTCGTCCATAACGACCACCACGTTTCGCTTCGCCGGGAAGATCTCTTTGACCAGAATCTTCAGCCGTTGTTTTTGGGGTTCTGCTTGGCTCTCCGACACGGCAGGCATGGACTGACGCTTCCACATGTGGATATCCATTTTTAACCAAATACTTCTTGACCGTTTGGCCGGTGACACCGACCTCCCGGCCCAACGCACGGAAAGAAGTGGCCACCTTGCCATCCGTCTTCCGATTGAGCTTCAGTTGAAAATTTCGGTCGCTTAAAACGTTTGGACTCTCCCTTCTCCAGAAGTGCCAGATTCCGCGCGCTGACACAAAGTGGGCCACGATGGCGAACTTTTTTAGGCCCGGATGGAGCAGGCGGTACGAACAAACCATAGATCGAAGTTGTTTCACTGTTCTCGCCATAGCTGCAGTAAACAAACTGATGGAGCTGTCACCAGGTGGCAGGGTAATTGCATGGAAAAAATTGAACATTTAGCCGTTTTTAATGCACGGTTTATATTCCAGCTTGACTGACAAAATAATGTTAAAAAAAAATGTAAATCAGTAACTTATGCATAATATACAAAAACCGATTTATTCAGAAGCAGTTATTATTAACTTTTTTGGGCAGTACCACTACACTGGTTAAGTTGTTAAGCCTATAATCGGGTGATAAGAGATAACAATCAATTTTTTAAACAAGGCCTAAGATTAGTTTGCATTGAATCAAATCAAGAAAATGTGTTGATAGCCGATTGGCAACTCCGTGATGATTGGATTAAAGTGCCAAAAGGCATCAAATCACTCTGACAGAGTTGACACTGGACACCTATTACACCTCAAGCTAAGAGGTGAATATACAACCCTAAAATTACACACTACGTAAGCAAACACCAAGCGAGTCTCAAACATATAAAAAGAACTGATCTGAATTCCACTTGATACCGAATACAATCCAAAAAGTCCGAACAGGCAACCAGCAACGAATATGCTTGCACTGCAATACCCATTACCTCCAGCTATTTGTTGAGACTGCGTCTGCTTCTCAGATGTGGCTAAAAACAAGACTGAGTTGAAGGAATCTTAATTATTTACTTTTCATAATTCACTTTACACTTGTTAAAACTTTATGCAACACGAAAAATAGAATGATGCGAAAATGACAGCAAAACAATCCTCGCGACTCGCTTTATGCACCGCACACTACGTTTAAGTTACGCAACCATAATAATACAACTTTGAAGTTGAACAAAGCCTCTACAAAGATATTTAGCATTGATTGCTGAATAACTTTGCAGGAGACTGTAAGTTTATATGAATCAATCAATAAAAGTAGGGCCACAAAGTACGCAAATCTGGACTATATTTGTCACGCTGCAAATGCTACTGCCTCCCTACAACATATTTCAGAATTCCTGGAACGAACCCCTCCAGATGCGCCTTCCAGTCAATGTCCCTAAGATCACAAGGAAATAGACTTCTGTCCCGTGGACTGAGCTCTTCAATCACCCTCATCATGTTACGATTATCCGTTCCCCAATCTTTGACACAAAATGGTTCCAACGCTTCGGACAGGGTGATTATTCGTTCCACAGTAGCAGATGCAGCTTGTTGCTTCGTTCCGAAGACCCGGGAGATCCTATCCACGAGTGCTGCCTGTATCCGCATCCAGCCATAGCCAAGGTGGCGCAGCAAACGATTATTGCTGGTTATAGTTAAAAATCGACCACTATGAAACGTGAAAATTATTAGTTTGTCAAGGAATCATTTCTGCGGATCTTACTTGATGTACGCACTGCAAGGTCTCATGCCATTTACATATCCATAGTAAACATTCTTCCAGTTCCAGTTGCGGGTGTCGTCTGTGAAGTTGTACACTTGGGTCATAGACGGATCTGCGGTTTGGCGCTTCTTGAAAACATCAACAGCACAGCAGAGCATTCCATTCACACAGTAATCAACGGGCGCTAGAAATGGTTTTTTGGTGAAGTCCATAATCACAACCCTCAGTAGACCCTTGTTTATGGCAAGAAGCAGTCCACAGGGGCCATTGTATTTGTAGTACCATCCAGGAATCGGCTCGCGGTATGTTGAACTTACTGCAATGAATGGTAATGGGTTACTGAATTAATTGAACGGTGTGGATGATCTATCATACTAATTGGTGGTCGAAAAATCCCGATCGGTAGATGACCGAAGCTGTCGCGGATCATTGATTCGGAGCATTTTTTGCTGTAGAGGTAGGTGTTTTTTAGTTGTCCCAAAATAAGTGGCGTTAAGGTCACCATTTCCGACGGGTTTAGCTGAGTGAGGATTCGCTGGACGTTTTCATATCCACCGAAGTGAGTATCGTGGTAGATCTTCTCTTCAATTGCAGCTTGGTCAATATTTGAGTAGAAGGTCGACACGTGGATCATCGATTTTAGATGGTGGAAGGTGTTCACCAACTGTAGGATTTTTCTGGGGTATTCAACATTTATATTCAGAGCAGTGGCAATGGGTTCGTTGAAGTTTACGCTGGCTAAAAGATTGAACACTACGGTGACCTCGGTTGCTAGTGTTTCTCGAAGGTATTTATCGAGCGACAGATGCTCCTTTTCAAAGTCCACCTCTAACGTTATCACACGGTTGGGAATATCAAGACAGCGAACTTTGTCGAAGAGCTATGGAAGTTTTCTTTTTAACTTGGAACAATGGAGGTAACCAGATTGGGAACTTACTACATTTGCGAACAGAAGTTTCATTCTTTGATGCACGTCGACATTGCGCTTGCTTCTTACCAGAATGTAAATCTTGCGAGGTTGAAGACTTCGAAGGATTTTCTCGAGTAGAACTTGTCCTGTAAATCCTGTGGCTCCAGCGATGAGGATGACCGAGTCTCGGTAGAACTCGGTAATCTCTAGCTCACGAGTAACGTCCATTCTGTCTAGGTAGTAGTTTTGCGACTGAGCATTGCTTAAAAATGCTTTTTCCCGTATCCGAGAAAGTGTAGGACATGCAACAAATTTATTGCCGAGCTCATTCACACGGTGTCAACGACATAATATGCAAAGTGTTTGAGCACTGTGTGCAGCAGCCTGCAAAGCAACAGATTCTAATGTGATATTAGAAACCTGTTTGCTGTGAAATGCATCGCCTTTGATGGCACCGGGCGCCATACCTTGAGGAAGCCATAGATATTTTTCATAATTATGTAATAAAATAGAGGCAGGTAAATAAACTTATCTACCCGCGATTGATCTACACTGCATTAATTTAAACAAACATGCGTAATAGAGGATGCAAATCTGACGAACAAACGAATAAGATCGTAATTGAGTAACTAAATGATTTATTCACTTTGTGCATTTATAGAATCTGATTACAACTATAGAGGGTCACTAGAATGAGCATTGCTATCCATTTGTGGAAATTGTACATGCGAATACGTGATCAACACACCGTCCGTGTATTTGATAGTGATTTTTTTATTTAGTCCATTTTTCGCTTTAATTTTCATTAATTCCCATTTGTGCGTTGCAACAATTTTGAACTTGTGGAAGGTTAAGTTTGCGGATAAGGTGTATTACTGTTTCGACTAACGAAATCCAACAATCGAAAAGTTCGGCTAGGTCAGACAGTTCCATTCCGGACATCATTAAAAAAAAAAAGACTTGAGCTGTGGAAGTTTTTACTGACGTCAGGACGCTCTGTTCGCTGTTAATCCTGTGTTGGCTCGTACTTCCCACAATACAAAAATCAAATTCGAGTGCTGTCAAGCATGCTCGAAATCAACAATCCTTTTGCGGCGCACTTGACTTTAAATGGCGGTTCAAAGAGATGCTTAAATTTGTATCGCTACATGGATGGCATATTTCGGTTCTTTATCGCATGATTGTGATCATGGCTGAATGCTTCAATGCATTTTTTTTTAAATCATCTTGAAAATGAGGGATTTTATGATGTGTAGTTTCAATAAATTGGAGGCTGGTTCAATTCAATACGAATCAATTCGTGGAAATCTTTCAGTTTGGAAATTGTATCGACTTTCCTTGGCATAAAGTATAGCATGAAAGACTCCATGCTATACTTAGAGAAAAAATAAAAGATTTTCGCATAGTCTTGTAAATAGAAGCACGACAGAACATTAATACACGAAGCATCTGAGGTTCAACAAGCATGATTGATCGCCCGAGGTTGCTACTGCGGTATTGCAATTTCAGATGTAATTACACAAAGTACTAAGATAATGTTTGGGACTAACAAACATTCTCAATGTGTGTTTTACCAAATTCCAAACTGAGAAAATACAGTAAATCATTTGTTGCAAATTATCCATGCAGAATTTGCTCGATGAATCTTCACAGTATACGAAAATGTACAGAGGACGAGCCAGCATTGTATAGCACTAAAGGGTCCTACATGTTGGCACTAGAAATCAGTTGTTTTTCAGAAATAGGAATCTGAGACAAAAAAAAAAAACGGTTTTCAACACGATCCCGAACTTTCACAGCATTGACCTAAAGCAATGTGACCAGATATTTTTTGGATTTTTTGGACGAATGCGGGACGTTCTGTGCATGAAATTTTATATTATTGAAACAATCTTTTTACTTAGGATGCATAGCATTTTTATTGCCATGTAACGTACTTCATATAAAATATTCCCTTAAATTAACATTTATACATATTTCTCAGTAGAGTGTATCTTTTTAAGCAACTCTTCATTATTCGAAATGCGCTGTTGAAATGTTTCAAATATATCAGCAAAATTTTATCTGACCTGCAGCATGGCTTTTAGTGTATCAACGCTTAGTTGCGTTTTGTCAGTCGTCCAAATTTTATTGTATGATGCATGATATGTACTACCACCCATTGTAGCACGGAAACTAGTCCGACAGCAATGGGCTTTCCTCTCTGTTAGACTTGATCAAGCTTTAATAACCACTGATTATCCTAATCATGCCGTTGTATTAAGGGCCAAAAAGGGGTTGGGTGGATCGATATGCAACATCTTTTACAAGAACAAGACTGAACAATTGGTCAAAAAGCAAGCTATCTAACATGAGGATGCCCCAATGGGCGGGGAGAAGAGCCCGCCCTCTATTCACAAACTGTTAGCAATGGGGAGTTGGCATTCCCACTCTCCCCATCCAGAGTGTTTCAATCGGGTGCCCTGTTGGTCCCTCCCATTCCCATGACATATTTATATAATTGTGTATATATTTATATAAGTGAAAAATACTACAAGCATTCCTATCTATTATATATGATCTTCATTTGGTTAAACCTGAAATGCAAGAAATGTTGTAAAATTTTTAAGTGAAGAAATCTGTGGTTCGCGCTTAAGCAGGTTTTTGTTCGTTTTCAGCGATAGCAGCATTTCACCAAAATCTTGATTTGAGGTATCCTGAAAAAGTTTGTTAAATCTATTGAAATTTTTCAAAACTATCATTTATACATTTTTTAATTTACTGTTGCTATGGTCACTATTTGCTAGTTGATGCTGATTCTATAATAGCACTCCGCTTTTATTTTTGCTGACCTAATAGTTATTGCTACCGAGTTAGGAAAGGGAAGATATAACTAGAGGGGAGTTAAAGACAAATGGGCAGAAAACAATAAGTAATGTTTAAATCATCTATGGATTAAAATCAATAAAACAATATTACCAAATATAATGATATTGAAAGTTATGATGAAATAATGACAAAGATTGAAATTTTAAATCAAACACTAGCCAAATGGCACAAGGCGCTGCGAATCAGATCAGCTCAGAATAGGTAAAAAGTCCATTTGCATATCTGAAAAATACATTCAGCAATAAGTGCAAAAGCTTATCATAGATTCCTTAATTTTCAAAAGCCTGCCACAGCTGTAATTTTCTGCGTTATATACTGGATATATATGGAATGCTAGATGTCATACATTGAAGGTATGTTTCGTGTTTAAGCCAGATACCGTTTAATTCAGGTTTGTTGTATGAAAATGTGAAAGTCATGATATGATGGAAATAGTTGTAAAGAAATACTACATAATGTACATATAATAATTAAAAGCCGCTATTTGCCTGCGATGTTAGATGATTGAAATTCTAAAATAGCGAAAATTCCAACGTGATATAATGAAATAAAGTTGATCACCTGGTAGCCCAACAAAATAGCAAAGAAAATTTATGCAAACAATTATACGAAATAAATTTCATATGAGTATGATTACTCCCCTCCCTGTTTTCCTACTGGGCCCATAAAAGATTCCTAATGTCTGTAAAATAGAAAATGTAGGATCATTAATAATGTTTCTGAATTAATTATTTTGGACCAAGATTTTTTTTTAGAATTTGTCAGATATAATCCTCTCTCTAAAAAAAAAATGTAAAAAACTATCCTATCTTTTCAAATACAACGATGCAAAGCGAAGCTGAAAAAAGCATTACAAAATATTGTGAAGGAATGTTATAATATAAAATGATAATAACAATTATATTTGTAATGTCTGCATGCCTGCTGATCCTGCTGCAATTGTAGACGGACTTGCATTATCATAGCCACGGGGGACGAAAACAATTCAAAACTATTATACAATACTTGGAAATTCCATGGATGATCTGAAATTATTTTTCGTGGTAGGATAAGATTTCAGCATGCTACCTTACCGGGGTCACGCTGCCTACACCACGTTTCATACTCAGCCGCTGGATGCCAGGTCAGACGCTGTTAGAGCCATAACCTCCTTGGTGGTCAGACGCTCGGCACGCACCTCCTCAATCTAGCTGAAGTCAAAAGGACAACAGTGCCCAGGTTGCACTACCGGCTAAGTTCGCAACCCTTAGCTCGCGGTCTTTGTCATCTCTTGACCCGTGGAAGCATGAGGTAGCAACTTGTGAGGACCATACCCAAGTAACACCACTTGTCATATTCATGTTAGTAATACACGTTATAGACCAAGCTCATGTTTTTTTCTAACGTCAATAACTTAATTTCATATACGCATATAATCGGAAAAGCGCAATAAATGTGGCATTTTTGAACATCTTTTAGGTCATACCAGATGTTTTGTAGAACATCCATAAGACAAATATTATGTTCTATGGATGCTTCGAACAGCATGCTTATAACATAATGATATGTTTTGACAAAGCAAGCACGGTCTGAACAAAGTAAAAAAAATATAAACAAGATATTTTAATGGCGAAACGATATCGTAGATAATGGTATTTTACGCGCTAAAGATGATTGTTTATTACTTTTTCAAATGAGAAATAAAAACTGCTTTGGGCATGGAAGTTGTATCAAAATTGTATATGCGGCTCAAGGTTAGCAGTGCAACTTTACGTTTTACCTTCCTTAATTTCATGCGCCATCGATTGGATTAAAAAACGTAGAAGGTACCCCGAATAAATTGTTGAATTTTAGTGAGATTTCTTTATGGAATTCACAAAAACCAACATGGCGACTTACCAAGTCTACAGTCCTACAGTACAAGTCTACAGTACGTGTAAAAACATTAGTAACACATTTGATTTTCAAATGTTCGTTTTTAATTTTCTGCGTTTTTTGTTGTGAAATTGAACCGAGAAATGTCAGTACGAATGAAAATACAAATACAATTTTTCTATTATGTTGTGCGTAGCTACATCTCAAAAGACTCCCCCACAAATTAAACGTAACAATTTATAAAAAAAATACTAAACATTCTCCCAAACTGTTGCTTTATGCTACATTTGAATAAACCCCTATACCCAATTTGGCTTCTATTTGAATCAGTGAGTGGCATCACAAACTTACATATAGGGGAACTGCCCCCATATTAATCTCATTGTTCCTATATTCATCCTACGATGAATCAAACAATGGGGCAGTTGAAGGATTAGTTAGTAATGTTTGTTGTAGTTATTTAACGTAAGCAAACATTATTAGAAAACGAAACCGATCCTTCAACTGCCCAATTGTTTGATTCATCGTAGGATGAATATAGGAACAATGAGATTAATATGGGGGCAGTTTCCCTAGTTAGTGTTTTATTTTATTCCAGTATTTCAAATAAACATATTTTCAGCCGTCACTGTATTGGTTTCACCATCTATTCTGAATGATTTCTCTATTGCATGAGGATGTTAAAAACATGTTTAAAATTCATCTTGAATGCAACCTATCAACATATTTACAAACATCTAGCATACACGCTATTTCCAAACAATCCAAAATGAAGTTCGTTTGACTCAAATCAGTCAAAAGTATGGATACTCAAAAATGAGTTAAAATAGTTCGTAGTGGTAAGATGACAAACAGTCACTGATGTTTTCAAGAAGTAAAATTTAAGTTGATCGAACAAAAATAGATCAAAAATGTGTTCGCTGTTCTGGTACCACGTTTGAACCGAATATGTGTGGAAAAACATCCTGAAAACTTTTTCAAGACCAGACATGTTTGGCATTTCATCCTCAAAATGAGCAAATATCTCTACCCACCTATCCTCAAACCACACAATTTTGTCGTGATCAACACATTTCTTAACATAGGATACTTCATCAAATAGATCACGCTCGTTTTTGTCAGTCTCAAGTAAATCAATATTTACGGTGAATTCAGAAACATACTCGTAACACTTTCGAATGATTTCCGATTCTACTTCACCGTTTAGACACACCCACTTGAAGCAACTTGTAGAGTAGTGATGCAACAACAATTAAGGTTAAAAGCAATATCATCGTTTTATTTTTTCATTGAATCTTATTCACCTTTTCGACCAGTAATTTATCATGCAATTCGTCGATATTCTGTGGAAGGTTAATTCTCAAATCCGAAAAAGGGGCATGCCGCTGCTCATGAAAGACGTACTCTAGTGAAGCAATTAACTACACAGGCAGAAAAAGCGATCACCATTATTTACGAGTCTACGGTGATTAGGTCATGTCAGACTAACGACTGTTCCAGAAAGTATAAGCACACCTTATTTTAACGGTCACTTTGAATATAATGAAATATTTCAACATGTTTTGGCTGTGTCCTTTTGTTTGCACATTTCTGAATGACATAGCATCAAAAAAGTTCTCAGTTTTGTGTTACCTATCAAAATGCGCGGTCTTACTCCGGAACAACGAAAAAGTATCGTGCACAAATGGTGCACTGTGAGCGGACTCTCCTTGAGAAAATTGACCAAGGAAGAGGGTGTAAGCGTCGGAGCGGTACGATCTGCGATTCGAAAATATAGAGAACAGTGTACGTTTGAAGATGCGCCGAAGAGTGGTCGAAAATCCGGTCCTGTTAGTCCGGATATCGATAAAAAGATCAGGGATGCCTACAAGCGAAAACCAGCGACTTCCGTTCGGGATGTTGCGAAAAAACTAGGGACCTCGTCGAGTAACGTCATGCGTGCCAAAGAAAGACTTGGGCTAAAAACATACCGGAAGCAGAAAAAACCCAAAAGGAACCCAAAACAGGCCACGTCCGTGAAACCACGGGCCCGCAAACTCTACGATTCGTTATTGTGTTGAAATTCTGGGTATATAATAATGGACGATGAAACGTATGTGAAACTAGATTACAAAACGCTTCCCGGACGACAATTCTATACTGTAAGCGAAGACAAAGCATCCCCGAAACGGAGAAGGCAATTTTTCCCGCAAATTCGGTAAGAAGGTTATGGTTTGGCAGGCAATATGCGAGTGTGGTAAAACATCTAGTCCGTACATCACAACGGAGACGATGAACACTCAGAAATACGTTAAGGAATGTCTCCAGAAGCGATTATTGCCGATGATCAGGCAGCACGAAGGTCAAGTAGTGTTTTGGCCTGATTTGGCGTCAGGTCATTACGCAAAGGACACTTTAGAATGGTACAAAAGTCAAAATGTATGTTTCGTGCCGAAAGACATGAATCCGCCGAACTGCCCGGAGGCACGGCCAATCGAGACTTTTGGGCTTTAACCAAAGCAAAGCTTCGAAAATTCATAAAACCAGCGGACGACATCCAAAAATTTAAAACAGATTGGCCAAAAATGGTCAAAATGGTGGGAAGTACCACTGTGCACAAGCTAATGGGTCATGTTCGAGGAAAAGTTAGGAGTCTTGACTATGATTAAATATTTTGATTAAACGAGAGTAAAATATCATATAAAACACAAATACAAATATGATTTGCCAAATAAAATTATTAAAACTAAAAAAAAACAAGACTTTTTTTGTTATTTTAAAAGTGTGCTTATACTTTCTGGAACAGTCTATATTTGGTGTGCGGTGCAACTGGCGTTCGATGTTCTGTTGCTTGAAAGAGCGGTCCCATGCTTATGGCGGATAGTGCTAGTTACATACTTTCAGCGTATAGTTAACCAAAACGAACCCTGTTGCTAATAACCTTTTCCCAACTATCCAACATCCCAGTGATTTCTCATTGAAAAGCAGAGGATTTCTTGGCTTCCGGGCGAGTATCATGTCAACACGTTCCTTCCCATTTCCTACTAGACCAGCTTTCGGGCACAGCTGCCGCCGGTATTTCTTCATAATGGATTTTACACATTGAGGATGTATGTTATTCCCAAACATCATCTATTGGTTCTTTGTGTAAATACAGCTGATCTGGCAATCCGTGGGCGGTTAATCGTGCTCATGCTCATGCTCATCTGAATTTCCAAAGATGTTTTCTTAAATGGTTATTATTGTATAAAATTAAGTACAAATTTTACAAATACAAGAAAATATTCAATAATATCCCTTTTCTGTTCACAGGAAATCACGAATAACCGCATGGAAATAGGGCTAGAGGGTGTTTCGATCAAAATTTGGTCGACTTAAACTTGACGCATTTCCTTTCATCGTGCCTTAAACAATTTTACACACCCCTCATTTTGAAGATGTGTGCGTGTAGCATCATGCCTCTATTTTGATTTTGAGATCAGAACTTCAGTTATCAAAATGTCGTCGAAGGAAGAGAAGCAACGCATCAAAATTTTGCACGTGCATGGCGAACATCCAAACTACTCTCACGCCAAGTTGGCGAAATTGTTGAATGAAGCTAAATCAACTGTTACCAACGTATAAAAAGTGTTCGGTGAACGTTTGTCGACAGCCAGGAAAGCCCGGAGGCCACAGCAACGACAATTAGAGTTGTCCGCTGTTTCGAGTGGAACCCCAACCTCCCTGTCCGAGATGTCGCAAAAGAAGCTGGGAGTGGCGCCTTCAACCGTGGATAGAGCTGAAAAACGAGCTGGACTGTCGACTTACAAGAAAGTGGTGACTCCAAATCGCGACGATAAACAAAACACGTCGGCCAAAGCACGATTGCGAGAGTTGTACACAACGATGCTGACGAAGTTTGATTGCGTGGTACAGGACGACGAAACTTACGTCAAGCCAGACTTTAAACAGCTTCCTGGACAGGAATTTTATACGGCAACCGGCGGGAAAAGGTGGCAGATATTTTCAAGCATATTAAACTGTCAAAGTTCGCAAAGAAATATCTGGTGTGGCAGGCAATCTGAACATGTGGTTTGAAGAGCAACGTTTACATTGCGACAGGAACCGTCAACCAGGAAATTTATCTGAGCGAGTGCCTACAAAAACGTCTACTGCCTTTCCTGAAGCGACACAATTGTTCCGTTCTATTTTGGCCGGATTTGGCATCTTGTCATTACGGGAAAAAGGCCATGGAGTGGTATGCTGCCAACAACGTTCAAGTGGTGCCCAAGAACAAGAACCCTCCCAACACGCCAGAGCTCCACCCAATCGAACAATATTGGGCCATCGTCAAGCGGAACCTTAAGAAGACTCAAAAGGCTGATGTGAGCGAGAAACAGTTCAAGGCAAACTGGCGTTCTGCGGCGAATAAAGTGGACAAGGAGACTGTACAAAATCTTATGGCAGGTGTTAAACGAAAGACCTGGCAATTCGCATTCGGTAAAAATGAAGCTAAGCTGAATATTTCTCCTGTATTCTGTATTAACTAAACTTGAAAAATAAAAAGAATTTGACTTATATAATCTAATCTAATAGCAACGCAGCAAGTACGAGAAAGCATACTGGAAATAATTGGGTAAGATGACGTTCATTTTTTTTTTTGTTGATTTTGTTGGATCAAAGAAATTAAAGAAAAGGGACGAGGGGCAAAGGTGGCCCGCGTACTTTCGGCGCTTAAGAGGATAAAGAAAATTTGTAAAATGAGTTGGATTCAAATGAATAGAACTGAACCGGTTAACAGTCTGTGGGAGGAGAAAGGGGGGGGAATACGCAAAGACATACAGAGAGATAAAATAATAAAAAAATAATAAAAAAAAATATTAAAAAAAATTGTAAAAAAACAAAAAATGAAAAGATGATAATGTAAATATAAAAAAAATTTACAAATTGACAAATATAAATAAAATTGTAATATAATATTATGCGAAAGGCTATGTGAAACCATATTAACTATTACACATGTATGTATATTGTTGCCCTGTTGTAATTGTAGAAAGACTTGCGCTTCCATCATTAAACCTAAAGTTCATACAATGTAGCATAGCCCCGAATAAATTGTTTAAGAAAACCTGGGAATCCCAAAGACAATCCGAAACTATATGCCATATAAAGAATATTATACTTAATGTTTCGAGGCGCTCCTCCGTTTCCTTACCGTTTCAGTCATTTGAAGTGGATCTCAAAGGCCTACACTGATTTTAATTTTATTATGAATGAATTACCTAAATAACTATTTAATAATAATAATGTGAGAACGGCATCCAAATAGTTGAACTTAGCTAAAATTGAAATAGGTGACTTAGCTAACTTAGCTGATCAACCTCTCATCGAAAGACTCCAGCCATTGCAGTAAGATTAGTATTTTTATTCACGATAATAGTCAGAGAACACAAAATATGTCTGTACAAAATATATACAATATGATTTACAGGTACTCGATCTTCAGTCGCACCCCCTCACTTCGCTATTGTCAAAATGACAACATTGCCCAGGCTACGCCAACCAGCGTCTCCATGTTTCAGCTGGTAGTCTTTTGTGATCATATGACTCGTGGAGGCGTGAGGTAGGAACTTTTGAGGACTGAAGGTCGGTCGCACCCTCCTTCGAAGTTGTCAACTCACCATTTGAAGCCCAAACAAAAAAAGAAAAAGAATTTGAATTATTAATAAAAACTTTGATCGACTCACACACATTACTGCTTGACCAAAATTTGATCGGAGCACCCTTTATATCGCTGACAATATACTCCATGCAGTTTGTTTATGTTTGCATATAACATATGTTTAAAATCTGCAGTATACCCCAGATCGATCATTCAGCTACCGCAAAGTACACGCGACTCATTACAATCGATAGATGATTAATAATGTGTTTGATATGATTTTTTTTTAAATTGACTATTCGTTTATTTCTTTGAAACATTAAATAATAAAAAAATTGAACTCCAAAACACCGTTGCACTAAATATTTAAAATAAATTATTATGGGGCTTATTATGGTATTCACTTCACGGTGAAAACGAAGTGAAAACAAAAAACCTTATTACGAATGTCATCCAAGTGAAAAAATATGGAAGAGTTCATCCGAGGTGACGATTCGAATGATCTCGGTGTTATTATGGTTGCCACGGCACCATCACGCCACCGAAAAAAGTGACGCAAACCGTAGATTTTCTGAGGGCTACTACGATTTTCACTTCACTATCACTTCCACCTCACGGAGTTCATTTTTGATCACGGTGATACCAGTAATAGCATAAAATAAGTGAGGTGATGTGTAAGTGAAGTGAAAGTGATAGTGAAGGTGACAACCGTAATAAGCCCCTATATATTGAATCTAGAATCATAATTGATCCCGTGAGTCAAACGGCCTCCACCTCAATTCAAGAACAACGGTTTCAATTTTCAGATTTATAACTAATGATTTAAACTCGGATGAAACATGATTTCCAGAACCTCCTCTAAAAGATCCATAAAAGATGTATTTTATATTCAAAAAAAAAAAGTTTCTTATTTCAGCAATGATTTCAGAATCATCATTCATGATTTCGTGAATCTTATTATGGCTTCTAGTCTACAGTATAGTAAGTAACGCAAAGGTTGCGTTACGGAAAAATAGCTCATGATATCATAAACATTGTTCATGGTGTATTTTGATAACATAAAAACATACTTTGTTCACGGAATCATTAATCATTATACTCATTTCGAAGATGGGATTTGTTCCCGCGGAGCTCCGACAGATCCGGTTTCTTTCCAGTTCCAAATCGTTCTTCAGGAGTTACTTCAAATCCTTTGGTCGGCGATCTGTTAATCAGGAACCCAGGCTGTGGCTACTGCTTCTGCCCAAAAACTCATTTCTAGGCCACTATCGAACAGTATACAACGAGTCTTTTCCATCACCGTACGGTTCATTCGCTCCACGAGTCCGTTTTGCTCCGGATTGTATGGTACCGTCTTCTCATTTCTTCAACATTCACACTACCAAAATGTCATGTAAATGTCTGTCCCCTGAGACTGACACATGCAAGCGTCCTTTAGCACATAAGAATGAGTTGAAGGAGATGAGAAAATAAATTCAATCAAACACATCTTTCGTCGAATTGCGTATGTGTCAGTTTCAGTAAACATAATTTTACACGAAATCTTCCTTTACGTTCCCCGACTTTTTCCAAACATGAATTACGTCTCGTGGACAATTCATAATTTCTAAGTGTGTTTCTTGATTAACACATTCGAGACCGTTGTTCGAGTTATTTCTTTCCTCTACTTCTTCTTCTTCTTCTTCTTCTTCTTCTTAAACACTTCAAGCTTATTGCTGTCACAATTAGCTAATTGTTTGCTCTAAATTTAGTGCTCTTAATGCACTTCAACAGTTCTTAATTGGGAGCTTTCGATGCCAGGTACCATTTTTGTATTGGGTATGCTTGTGTGGCAAGTACAATCATACCCTATGCCCAATCCCTCGAACCCAGCCACCTCCAGCATGGTGTTGCTTTGTAGCTGCGCCTTTACCGAATGAGCTAAGGGAGGACCGTTGTCCGAGTGTAATAGTTTAATCTGCTTTCCAGTTTGACTTTCAGCTAACGCCTTGTAGTCCTTCATACAATCCAGCACATCTTTCTTCGATTTTAAGAAATACACGAAGGTTTTCCGGCTGGCATCGACAATCAAAAAACATTTACTCCCACCGATCTACACATTCTCCATTGGACCACATAAATCGCTGTTGACCAATTCAAGGATATTACTGGCTCTTGTTTCCTTTTTCTTGAACGGTTGACGACTGTGCTTCCCTTCAAAGTATGGCTATTCAAGAGCTCCATGCTCTCTCGTTCAACAGCTATCAGTTCGTTGGAAGCTGAGCTCACTTCACACATATCAGTTGTGAATATTACTCTGTACTCGTTCTTGCAGATTTTGCTTAGGGATAAGAGGTTGATCGCCAGATTTGGAACTTTAAGAATGTTTGCAACGGATAAAGTGCACACATTGCCTTCGACGGCTGCTTTGAGTTTTGTATGTCTCTTGGCAATAACAGATGACACTGCATTGTTTATGATGTTGATACGCTGCGAGACTTTTTCTACTTCAACGAGCGCCGCACCACCGTGGCACATCTGAGAGTTCTCTCCAGCATCGAAGATCCAGTCCGGATGTGACTCACCGTTCCTCTGGAATACACTGAATGCTGCTTGATGATATTCTTTCTTCTCAGGCTTCGCTTTGGATTCTGTTCTCGGACATTCCACTGCGTAGGGACCAATGCGCTGGCACTTGAAACACTTCACAGATGATTTTTGGCCTTGGCCTTCACCGCTTCGGTCGTCATTCGAGCGATAGACGCCTCGAGGCCCATGATCATAGGCCCGTACGACTCTGGGAGTCCCATCAGCAGGAGAGTAGCCAGCCAAGTGTTGTCGACTTTGAAGCCGACTTCAGACAACTTGCGTCTAGTTGACATCAGCTCGTTAACGTCTAGCGAAGAGCATTCGGAAAGGCGGAAACTGGTCAGCTTTCCCAGCAGTCCTATTTGCCTCGTCATGCCGTCATCTTGAAACGCAGTCTGCAAGTTGGTCCACGCTTCCTTCGCCGTTTGCGCTGCCTGCACCAAGCTGTAATTCACTGGCTGAATGCTGAGGCAAATGGTGACCAACGCCCTCAGGGACTTCGAGTCGATTGGATCACAAAAACCTTCTCGGATGAGCATCATCTTGGTTGCGAATGCCTATGACGAATAGTTCTCCCGGCCCTCGAGTCGCTCCACCATAGGCAAGGAAATGCTTCCACTCGACCCCGGAACTCGGAACCGCTTTCAACACCGCCCTGGTCCTGCGAATCGCTTCCTCCGGATTCAGTTATCTTCGTGTAGGAATTCTTACCCCAGTGAAAAGATCTTGAAAATATGTCACTATTTGTTTATTGAGTTGCTATGGAACCTGTTTTTGTCCCATAACCTATTGAAAATCACGTGCAGTGTGTAGGTAGCAACTGACCAGGATGAACTTTATTTAACATAATAATTCATAAATTACTAGGGTATTTATCAATTTCACCCCAGCTCTTCAGCTCAGGAGCATCCCGAGTCACTTCTTCAGTCTTTTTCAGCTTCCGCTTAACAATTGCCCAATATTTCTCGATTGGGTGGAATTGCTAGCAATTGGCAATTCGATAAAATCCACCCCGTTGTCACGGTTTCACTGAAGTGTCGTTGGACTGCAGCGTTTTTTCAGGCGCTCCTCATTGCAGAGCTTCGAGCTCATGATTCATTTTCTTACGAATTTTTTTTACGATTTTTTTTCCAAATCAGAAAATTTTCTAGCGAACTTATCAGAAAATAGTTATTTACTTGGGGACATCTCTTCGAGCCTTGGCGATACATTTTTTGTCCCAGAAGTTACCGAAAGTTTATCTTTACATACGTTTCGTCGTCCATCAGTACGCATCGTGAGAACCTTGCTACTAAGTTAGTCAAATAGTTAGTCAAATAGTCTACGCCATTTTAATATTTCATCTCTAATAAGATCGTACTCAAAATTTCATTTTGACCTGTCAATTCATTCTTTGTGTACAAGCCATTTGAAGTTGACGTGACAGTGTATTTTTGAACAATAGGAAAATTTGAATATCGTGCAGTGATTACATTTTTTTTTGTTTTGGAAGGTTTATCGGCTACTGAGATCCATGCGAAGATGGTGAAAGTATTAAAAGAGTCTTATTCTTATTTTCCAACCGTTCACCGATGGGTTTTGGAGCGTGGCCGTACAAGCCTTTTAAGGCGATCCACGCTCAGGACGTCCAAAAAGTGCTTCAACACTAGAAATCATAGCGAAAATACAGGATATGGTTTTGGAAGATCATCGATCGAGTATGGATGTGATACCCAGACAACCAGAAGTTGTATAACAGTGTTCAGATAGTATCGTATATTTCTACATTTTAGGTCAAAATCGCATATAATTGTGCCTCTTATCGTATTTTTTTTTTTACTTTTTATTTTACGTCGGCCTATTTCCTCACATGGTGACAATCACCGACGCCAGGAAGACGACTGCACCACCTGGACCCTACTTAACGACTCATGAATATGAGCCGGGACCAACGGCTTTACTTCCCTTCCGAAGGAAGACGTGACCCGATTTTTTCGCCTCAGAAAAACCACCGACGTCGACTGGGATTGAACCCAGACCCACTGGGGTGTCAAGTAGCAGTCACGCTTACCACTACACCACCGACGCCGGCGCCTCTTATCGTATGTTTAATTTGAATCGTATAAAGTGCAAATTTCCGACTTATATACGATGTGTCGTTTATCCATCGTACAGTGTTACAAACTAAATCGGATTTATAACGTTAGACTTTTTAAAATGAATTTGTTATTACAGATGAATTCGCATACGAAGCCAAATTAACTCGTTTGAGAAAACAATGAAATTTGCACACATATGGCCTCCACTTTTGCACGTATAAGCCATATTTTTGCATTCAATACGATTTGATTGCTTACTTATATATTTGTATATCAGGAAAACAACTTTCAGTGTACGTACAATTTGGTTGTCTGGGTAGCTGACACCATAGGCATCTCACATGGAACAACATGGCATATTTTGGCTGAAGTTTTGGGTGTCAAAAAACTGCGTGCACAATGGGTGCCGCATTTGCTAACAACGCAACAAAAACACGTTCGAATGCGAGCAACATTTGAAGCAATTTCGAAAGGATAAAAAGGATTTTCTGCGTCGATTCATCACTATGGATGAGACTTGGGTCTACCACCATCATCTTGAATCAAAACAAGAGGCTAAGGAGTGGTGTGAATCAGGCACATCGGCTCCAAAGCGAGTTCATGTCCAGAAATCGGCCAAGACGGTGTTAGCGTCAGTTGTTTGGGATGCAAAAGGAATTGTATTGATACATTATCTCCAAACTGGTAAGAAAATCAACTCTGATTATTATTGGGACCTTTTGGACCAGATGGATGAAAAACTTTGTGAAACTTTTAAGCTGCTCACACAGCTTAAAAAATCATCGCGAAAATCAGTGAATTGGGTTACGAATTGTTTCAGCATCCACTCTATTTAGGTTTTAGCTAGATTTAGCTCCCTCTGACTTGTGGCTGTTCCCACACATCAATAAATTCCTTCGTGGAAAGCATTTTTCATCAAACGAAAAGGTTATAGCCGTCGTAGAGGAGTATTTTGCATGCCTTCCAGAAAGTCACTTCCGTGAAGGGATAACAAAGTTGGAAGATTGTTGGGCCAAGTGTATTGATCTTATGGGAGACTATACTGAGCAATAAACGTGATTTCCCGAAAAAAAATTTCATTGCCGCTTTTAAATCTTTTTGACTAACCTAGTATATAACAGCAGCAGCCTTCTTTTTGGGGAAATGCTCCTTAAACTTTGGAAAAATGCTCCTTAGATGCGTTTGCCCGGTATAATGCAATCGGAGGTATTAACCTTCTGTTTAGCGCTTGCCGGTTGTTTTGACGGGTCTAAAGTTTCCTCAAGATTGTATAGCAATCTTCTTGGTAGTTTTGACGGGTTTAGATTTTCATTTTGACGAGTTCTAATTTCATTTTGAAGAGTCTTAATTTCGTTTTGACGGGTCTTCATTTCGTTTGGACGACTCTGAAATTCAGTAACTTAAGACCCGTCAAAACTATACAATCTTGAAGAAATTTAAGACCCGTCAAAACATCCGGCAAGCGCTAACCAGAATGTCTGATTGCATCTAAGGAGCGTTTTTCCAAAGTTTAAGGAGCATTTCCGCAAAAAGAAGGGTGAATTTACCCTTTGCCGTATATAACTTTCGAGCGCGTGTTTTGGCTATTCGGATCTGTTTCCAGAGTCCGTTTTGGCTGCTTGTTGTCACGATAACAACGATGTGTTTTGAGTAGAGGAACCCTCCGGACGGTGGTTGAAATTTTTTTTAATGTCAATGTCGCCATCCGAGTGCCCTGGATTTGCTCTAAGGCGTGTACTCGAAAAAAAATGCACCATTTTTATCCGAGTGTAACTTTTTTGTCCGTGGGTAATAAAAATCTGGGTAAAACTAGTTTGAAGTGAATTTTTTACATGGGCAACATTTCATAACAATCGGTTCAGTGGTTATTGAGTTGTCATCGAAACAAGAAGAAAATCGCCGGAGAATTTTGCGCGCCGTCATGGAAAATCCGACTGCGACCATGAGATGGATCGGAAGACAACTGGGAATCACCCATACAACTGTGTCTCGTTTGGTAAAATCGTTTATGGAGTCCCAGACGACCGAGCGGCGGGCTGGAAGTGGAAGAAAATTGAAAACAGCTGACCCTGTGAAGGCCCGGAAGGTGTTGGTTTATTTTAAGTGTATTCCGAACCTTTCGATTCGCGACGCGGCTCTGAAGGCAAAGTGTTCCGCCTGGTTCGTTCAGCAAACCATGAAACGAGCTGGGCTTCGTGTATTCAAGGTCCGCAAGGCACCAAACCGGCGTGATCAACAAAACACGGCGGCCAAATCCCGCGCAAGGAAGCTGTATCGAGAGTGGTTAACGAAACCGATGTGTGTGGTTATGGATGACGAAACCTACATCAAGGCAGACGCAAAGCAGATACCGGGGCTGGAGTTCTACGTTGCCAAATCACGGTTTGATGTTCCGGAAGACATAAGGAAGAAGAAAGTGGACAAATTTGCCAAAAAATGCTTGCTCTGGCAGGCCATATGCCAATGCGGTAACTGAGTAAACCGTACATCACAACGGGTACCATCAACAGCGAAATTTACCGCACCGAGTGCCCCCAGAAGCATCTGTTTCCCTTCCTGGGTTTCATCGAGGCGAGGCATTATTTTGGCCGGACCTGGCATCATGCCATTACGCGCGATCGACGTTGGATTGGTACAGAGACAATAACGTTGTTTTTGTACCAAAAACCGCCAACCCCCCAAATTCACCAGAGATTCGTCTGGTGGAAAGATTTTGGGCCATAATGATGGCCAAAGTTCGAAAATCGTCCAAAGTGTTTAAGAACGAGCTGGAGTTGAAGAAAGAATGGATGAAAGTGACCAAAAAGGACGGCTCCACCATTGCACAAAATTAATGAGGGGTCTTAAGGGAAAGGTGCGGGCTTTCAGCGATGGAAAGGAAATTGAATAAATATGCCAAAACATAATACATATGTATAAGTTTATTCCCTGAAAGTTTCAAGAAAATCCGACTTAAACTCAATTTTTGGCGAACACTTTTGTCTGGTGCATTTTTTTTTCGAGTACAGGCCTTAATTGTTCTCAATACTTTTCAATGCAGTTGCCGATGGTAAGTTTCACTGCGACGCTTACTGTGATCTTTCCTAACAATAGTTTTCAGCTCACAAAAAAGTTTGAGGATACTCGAAGATTCAGCCAAAAAGATACTGAAAATTTAGCCAAATTCTACGATTTTGCAATGTTTGAAGCACGGTGGATTTTCAACGTGGTTATCCCAAATTAATTTCCGTTTTTCGGCTTCAACCTGTCACAACTTTAATTTAAATCGTACATAACTTTTACCTCTAAAAGAGGACAGCTTCTCTAAAACTTTCAAGAAAAGATCATTAGGAGCGCTGTAAAATAATGAGCCGTGTGTCCAGATTTTAAGTGAACCGAGCTATAACTAATACAGTTTAATCTGCACACCTACAAGCGGATGACATTCGCCAATTGGTGTGTTTTGAGACCTATCGAAAAACATTACATTAAATCGTCAATATGATTATGACATCGAATATTTACAGATGAACGCTTTTTAGATAAGGCGCGTTTTAATAAATGGATCATATTTAAACGTCATTACTATTTTGACGTCCCAATTAGAAAACCACCAACTAAAATTTAACCAAATCCGAATTTATCGAACGTATACTGGAACGTAACTAATGAACTTTATAGTTGTGATGAAAATTCTAAAGCTCAACTGAACGTTCTAAGAACTACTGAGAATGTAATCAATGATTTTAATCATATTTCAAAATGAACTTGTTTAGTTTATTTGATTAAAGACTGTATTTGATGAAATTTTGACACACGCAATTGTTCGTAACTTTTTAACGTGTGGGTAAAAATTATTGAAATTTTAACTGAATGTATTTCATTGTGTTGTGTCAATTGTGTAATGAGTTTCATGAAAATCGGTCGAGTGATTTCAGTGATGGCTTCGAATGAAGAAATAGTGCGCCAACAAATTTTGGGCACTCACTTTGAAAACCCAAACGCTTCTCATCGATGGATCGGAAAACAGCTCGGAATCGCACATTCAACCGTATCTCATGTGATCAAAACGTTCAAGGACCGTAAGACAATTAAGCGGAAAAATGGTAGTGGCAAAAAACGTGGCACATCAAATCCGGAGAAGGCCAGGATTTATTTAAGCATTATCCCAACATTTCGATCAGGGATGTTGCGAAAAAGGCGAAAGTTTCAGTTTGTTTTATGCAGAAAACAATGAAACGTTCTGGATTACATGTGTACCTACAAGGTCCAGAAGGCACCAAACCGGAGCGATAAACAGAACTCGGTGGCCAAAACTCGTGCAAGAAAACTGTACAGGGAGTGGCTCACAAAACTGTTCTGAATTGTGATGGACGATGAGACCTACATTAAAGCCGACACCAAACAAATGCCAGGACAGGAACACTACGTCGCCACCTCTAAGTTGGCCGTTCCGGAGAGTGTACGGAAGAAGAAACTGTCGAAATTCGCCAAAAAAAATCCTTGTCTGGCAAGCGATCTGCGGATGTGGCAAAATGAGTCAGCCCTTCATCACCTCTGGGACCGTCAACGGACAAATCTACAAGGACGAATGCCTCCAAAAACGACTTCTGCCCTTCTTGAGATCTCACGATGGCCCGACACTGTTTTGGCCGGAAAGATAATAATGTAGTTTTTGTACCAAAAGACGTCAACCCTCCAAACACTCCGGAACTTCGCCCAATTGAAAAATTTTGGGCAATCATGAAGGCAAAGCTCGTTAAAACTCCAAAACTGATAGAAAATGAACTTGAACTAAAGAAAGTGTGATTAAAAGTAAGTAAGCAAGTCGGTCCTATCATTGCCCAAAATTTGATGAAAGGGGTCAAGGCAAAGTTGTGGGCATTTGGGTTGGGAGAAGAGGTTCAATAAACCAATGATGTCAAAACTTAACCATTTAGTAGTCCTTTATTTCCAGAAAGTTTGAAAAGAATCGGGCTCAAGGAAAATTTTTGGTGATCTATTTTGTGTGTCCAAATTTCATCGAATACAGTCTTCATTGTTTTGATTTTAATTAATAGATTTGCTAATAGGTGAGTTGTAATTAAAGTACTAAATGCTGTTAATAAACTGAAGATGTCTTATGAACTGAGTTTTTAAAAAAATATGTATTGGATAGGTAATGGATTCAGCTCCCTGGTACCCTGTGCCATGCAGGGTCTCGGAGAGCGACAACCGTTCCCTGCGCTATAAAAAATAACCCCACTTTTAATGTTTCAGACGAGGAGCAATTTAAAAATAAAATAAAATTTTCTAAAATTGCTATTGACAAGGAACTACTATATGTAATACATCTTAATTTATCTACTGCTAATGCAATATGTTTTAATTTGTAATGAGTGCCGTTTTAATTATTTTTTAATTTATTTGAGTATATATTAGCCACAACAGTAAACAGAAACGAACTGGTTACAGCATAAAAAATTGTATTGAATATTCACAGCAATCCAAAGCTGGTGAACAATCATCACAGCAATCATTCCAACAATAACATCAAAGCTCGTAAACCCCCGTCATTCAGCCAGAAATAAGTATGACATTAACAAGTTGAATTTATTCGATTAAACCGTTTTCAACCACTCATGAATCCACCAACTGATGAGGCGTCTCAAAGAGTAAACAACGTCTCGCGCAAAGCACTCGGCAAACATTGAACCCCCGTGGGAGATTCTCACCCCCAACCCTCTGGTGATTGTAAATTTGTTAGCAGTCCAAAGCAACGCCATCTTCTCAATTGCTGGTTGAGCACTTGGGGGAAGTGCCGCTTCCGAATATTCCAAAACATACCCGTCAGACTTGTTCGAAGAAACGCTTTGTCACCAATCAGGAATTCCACCGAAGATTTGTAAAATTCAATGTAAATAAAAACAAAGCACTAGAAAATTCATGCGAATTAGGCCTTTACAGTAAATACTGCCGGTGTCAAAGTACCAAACTTGGAATTGAAGTGTAAATGGTCCCTCGAAGCCTCAAGTGAGCACATCAACTTGACATCTGGGTCCTTCCCCTCGAACGTCACACCGCCAGAGGACGGGACAATGTTTTGCGTCACATTATTTCATGTTCCCAATTTCATGCCTCCGGAAATTGATTAGCTACGAATTGTCCGCTTCGGGTCTCATTATTCTGGTCAAGTGATGCTTACGAGAGCATTTGCTTCGCATCGAGCTACGTAAATCAACGCGGGTGTCCTCCGGATTGACGCAAAGCAACTTTGTCACAGCCCGGTCGGTGCACAGTGGGACGGGATAGGGATTTTTTGGTGACAAACTCAATTCCGAGGGTTGGTATTTTGGAAAGAAGTATCCGGGTATAACAGAAGCTATCTTTTGGAGTAAGCTGTTAGTTATTTTGCAATGATTGCACTGAAATCTAGCATTTTCTTTTGAAATTAGAGAAGGATAAAATGGTTGGCCAGCAGATTATGCATAAAATACGACAAAAACTTGACTGTCCGTATGGTAATATTATGGTAATATTATGAAAAAGTATCAGTCACTGATAGGGTAGCACTCTACTTTTGCATGCGCACCCATTTCCAGAACATCGAAAAAATCACTAAACTAGTTTGGTTTCTATGTGAAATTTTGAATCAGATGGTAGTAACAAAAGTTGAGTTAGTAGTAAATAACTATACCCATTTGTTAAAAAAAAACAAATAATCTCCCAACATTCAAAATGACATTTCGCGAAATTTCCATGATCGACCCATTGTGCAGTGTTCTCATTTCGTGCAGAGTAGGTTTTCATGAGATTGCAAAAAGTTTCCTATCACAACACAAATCGGTTCACGGTCAGTTTAACGCACCTTCAGGAAGGAAATGGAAACCGCAGTTGCATGTTTTCGGACGCGCCTGTCAATCAATTTTGCCGCAAGTTAACGTCCAAGTGCATCGTTCAAGGTTGTGCTCTTACGCTTCTTTCGCCTAGTGCACTTGCTGACTGCGCACGGTTAGGTGCAGTAGGGGATTACCGATCATCACCCGTCTTGGGGCATCATAATTGTAGTTAATTTTAACTGTCATGTTTAATGCCGGTCCATGCTGCTGTCGTTGTACTGCATTTGACCTTCGACCGGTCGATTTAGCATTGACTGAGGTCGTGGAGCTTACACAGCAGTGTTTGTGATGTGATAATGACCGGTTCACTCGACACGGGTCGGTTATTATTATCTTGCTGTACGTGATGTTGGTTGGGAATCCTTTGCTTGGAAAGCTAGTAATAATCAATGATAAATTCTCAATCACCAATTTTGTAAACATAATATTTATTCCGAGTCAAAGACTTTTATGTGCAATGATGAACCAACCTTTTTGATTGATTTGATATGATCCAACTGACAATAGCATCTGGTGACGCCCTTTGGTTTAGAGTCTACCCGACTACAATATTCTAAATGTTGTATCTTTAGGAAAAATACATATTTTAAAAAATCGAGATCTGAACTTATTTAATACTATTGATATCAACTTTCCAGCAAACACATAATCGTATATGATAGAAGATATGCAAAATGGAAGGAATATCATCTTCACTTTGAACTCACATTCGCCATGATAAACGATGGAGTGTTTGCTGTATTGGACAAAACATATGCAACCAATCTTACACTATCCTAAAACTGTTGATTAAAGGGTTGAAGTAAGTAATTTTTTAAGAAATGCATGCACAAGCTCAGGCGGCAAAGGCGTGGCTACAAAGCAGCACCGTGCTGGAGGTGGCTGGGTTTCGATTCCCGGTCTGGTTTAGGAATTTTTCATTAAGGATCATAGGGGTATGATTGTTCTTGCCACACAATCATACTAATGCAAAAATGATACCTGGCATCAAAAGCTCTTAATTAATAACTGTGGAAGTGCATTTAGAACACTAAGTTGAGAGCAAGCAATAAGCTAATTTCGAAAGCAATAAGCTTGAAACGCTAATAAAGAAGAAGAAGAACGCACAAGTTCACAAACAGTAAAGCTAGATTCATTTCAATAGTCAATTCATTATTTGTACAGAAGAATGAACAAATAAATCAAAATAAAAAAATAAAAACTCATTTTCATTCCGGACAAGTCAAATGCAATTTCGCTTAGAGATCAGCAAAGTATGTAGGGCTTTCAATATTTTATAGCGAATCTCTTATTCTCGATTACAGCCTTGCATCTTCGAGGCATAGATTCGATCAGATTGTCTATGCAGAATTTGATAATCGATGCCCAAGTCTTTTTAATTTATAAAGGGTGTCCACAGTTAAATTGCATCACTTTAAACTCGTCCTCAAAAACAAGTCTCTCAACCGATTGTCATGAAATATTTAGGGAATAAAATACAATGTATAATCTTGGTTTAGGTATTTTTATTTCACTGTATTTCTTTACGAAATCCAAAAGCCCGAACTTTCTTCTTAATACCACGCATAAGATTTTGTACAACGCTTGAACCGACATTTTTTTCCGCTTTCAACCATGACTTCAACATTTCCTGTTCTGTAGTGACAACTTTAGAATGCTTACGAAGTTTGTGCTCCATTATAGCAGATTTTATTATCTTTATTCTACTGTTTTACCCATTTGGCCGTATGGTTGGGGACGGTATCTTGCTGAAAAATCTATCTTATTGGAATATTCCATTTGGCATAAGAGCCACTGGACTAGCTATCATTTTCGCTATTAAAGGGTGTTTCGATCAAAATTTGGTCGACTTAAACTTTGCCCCTTTTTCTTTCATCGTGCATTAGAAAAATTTGCACTCCCCTCATTTTGAAGATGTGTGCGTGTAGCATTATGCCTCTATTTTGATTTTGAGATTAGCACTTCAGTTATCAAAATGTCGTCGAAGGAAGAGAAGCAACGCATTAAAATTTTGCACGTGCATGGCGATAATCCAAACTACTCTCACGCCAAGTTGGCGAAATTGTTGAATGTGGCTAAATCAACTGTTACCAACGTATTAAAAGTGTTCGGTGAACGTTTGTCGACAGCCAGGTAAGCTGGATCGGGGGGAAATCGAAAGCCGGAGGCCACAGTGACGATAAAAAGAGTTGTCAACTGTTTCGAGTGGAGCCTCTGCGTCCGAGATGTCGCAAAAAAGTTGGGAGTGACGCCTGCAACCGTGGACAGAGCTCAAAAACGAGCTGGACTTTCGACTTACAAGAAAGTGATGACTCCAAATCGCGACGATAAACAAAACACGTCGGCCAAAGCACGATCGCGAAAGTTGTACAAGACGATGCTGACGAAGTTTGATTGTGTGGTACAGGACGATGAAACTTACGTCAAGGCAGACTTTAAACAGCTTCCTGGACAGGAATGTTATACGGCAACCGGACGGGGAAAGGTGGCAGATATTTTCAAGCACATTAAACTGTCAAAGCTCGCGAAGAAATATCTGGTGTGGCAGGCCATCTGTACCTGTGGCTTGAAGAGCAACGTTTACTTTGCGACCGGAACCGTCAACCAGGAAATTTATCTGAGCGAGTGCCCACAAAAAGGTCTACTGCCGTTCCTGAGGTGACACAATTATTCCTTTGTATTTTGGCCGGATTTGGCATCTTGCCATTACGGAAAAAAGGCCCTGGAGTGGTATGCTGACAACAACGTTCAAGTGGTGCCCAACACGCCAGAGCTCCGCCCAATCGAACAATATTGGGCCATCATCAAGCGGAACCTTAAGAAGACTCAAAAAGCTGTTGTGAACGAGAAACAGTTCAAGGCAAACTTGCGTTCTGCGGCGAATACAGTGGACAAGGAGACTGTACAAAATCCTATGGCAGGTGTTAAACGAAAGACTCGGCAATTCGCATTCGGTAAAAAGGCAGCTTAGCTGATTATTTCTCCTGTATTCTGTATTAGCTGAACTTGAATAAAAAAAAAGAATTTGACTTATTAATAAAAACTTTGATCGACTCACACACATTACTGTTTGACCAAATTTTGATCGGAGCACCCTTTAAAGATAGAGCTGAACCGAATATCTTTATTCGGCCATTGGCCAAATACTGAATGCTTACTATGTTTACTATTCGATGAATCGAATATTCGGCCGAATATTCGAAAAAATCCTTGAAAATTTCTACAAAAATTGGAATCGTTTTAAAGCTGGCTTCCGGTAAGATTTGAATTAAAAACATGTACACGCCTAATTTTTTCATTCGAATTGTCGGTTCTGTTGGAGAACGAAGGTTTTCATTGATTTATAGCAAAAGTGCTACCAAATCGTCAGGTGAGCTCGATAAGATGCATATTCAGTTATGTTTGACCATAAATAATTTAAACGCAGAAAAAAAATTGAGGAATAATTACTCCGGAATGGCTTTATTTGATTTACTCCAGACATCTGGACTTCGCCAAGTAACAGAGCTATTATCAGTTTAACAGGTCACTGGCTAGAGGACAAATGTTGCAGACAGCTTGCGATACTGAAAACTTGTGAATTCCCTGGATCGCATACCGGTGAAAGAATTGGTTTGAAAATTCACGAGATTTTGGCTAGATGGAACATTCCTATCTCAAGCGTACACCTCATTCTACACGATACCCGACCAGCAGCAAGTAACAGATTTATGCTAAAATGTGTTATTTTGATACACTGATTTGTCATAACACCAGCTGTTATAAAACCTGTACCGTTAATAGTAAAAATAACAAAATTTCCTACAGTTGAAACAAAAATTGTTACTCAATTAGTTACATATTTAACAAAAATGAAACTGAATGTGTTCCATAAAATATGACATGAAATAACAAAAATCATAACAAATTCTGTTATTGATGAGAACAAAACTGTTACTAAATGTGTTTTTAATCTTTCGGTTTGAATTGTATTGCCTAAAAATACAGTTAATTCATATGTATCAAGTCAATTAATCAACAAATGATTTTTATTCATTTTAATATTTTTGAATAAAACAATGAAAACCTAAAGCCAATTCAAACAATATAGTATAAAAAAATTCAACATGAAAAACAAAATTTACCTTCTTGTTTGAGTTATATTCAAAGGTTACACTTCACGTTTTCAATAGTTATTCTGAATTCGTTTACATTTTTTTGACTGAGAATTATTACTGACTATTATTAACAAAAACGTATCCAACCATACGAAACAAACCTATTTCCTCTCTTTAAAAGATCAAAATAATTAAGTGACATCCGTTTTAGTCTGCAGAAATTCCATCTTTTTTTTCATAGTACGCGATGACACGTGTAATCAACCGCCCACACTCCTTAGCTTTGACTCTTGCTACAGCTCCTGAATCAACTTGATATAGACGATGCTAAGAAGATAGTAAGACCCCTCCAAACCAATGCGTTTTGGTCGATTTAACGTGGCATGCACTGATTAGTATCAATTGAAATAGTTCATCAATCTGTTATTGCCACGTCAAATCCCAAGTAACAATTTAAGTTTTATTCCAGCCGTATAGCATTCCTCCCGGCTTTGTTGATAAAACTACATTCAAAACTGGTTTGTCTACCAACACCTCCTCTATTCTTCTTTAAAGCCAAAATTTGTACAAAGTGGCCCACTCTATAGACGGTTGTGGAAACAAGTTAATAAAACCTTTATAAGACCATAAAGATGTTTTAGTGATAGATGCTATGACCACTTGAGAACCTTCATAAAACTTATTGGCTGCCATGAAAACCAGCATACGGCCAAATGGCCACAGCTGTCAAACTTCACTGTAATATCGTGGTTGGTTTTTGTTGTTCTGCTTTGTTTGATTCTCTGCTCTTCTGCTTCATTTAATAAATAATATCTGAAAAAAAAAGGTCTGGTGTTGCGGGAAATTTTGTTTGATAGCAAAATATCCAAAACAAATTGAGTTTTTTTTACAGCGTATTATGCTCCAAATCATATACGCATTTAATTTTGTGGTGAATATTGGCATGATAAGAGCCGAACATTAATGCGCCTCGGAAATTATGCGAGTTTACAACACCAAAATTAAAATTAAAATAAATATATTCGATAAATTAATCATAAATTTCGTGAAAATTTATGGAATTCAATAAGGTTATCTTAAAAAAAAAAAAATGCAAAAACTGGTTTCCGATCTACAGTTCATTTGCATTGCATTTAAAATTTGGTGCATTTATTTTTCTACATTTCAATTATTTTTTATGTTTCAATACGACGATTGAAAAAAAATCACAATTCTGCCATAAAGCCAAGTTATCTTCGCAATGACTATTTTAAAACTATTTTGTTATTTGGTGGCTTCCCTCAATGTCAATTTGCCATTTAATGCATTTACTGGAGGTAAAATTGTTTTAAAAATCTTTTTCAGCTGACGATAGTAAGATAATATGAATGATGAATGACCTAAAACGGCATTTCAAAACTGCATTCTATGAGTTCATAAAGTCAAAAGAGTAAAAGGAATTTGGGAAAACGAGGTCTTAAGATCGTTGTTAACAAGCTGTGTAGGTTCTCATAAACCTAACTTAAATATGAAACCTATTGGCACCTCTTGGGGCCATAATAAAACCAAATAGATTTCTTGTGGCTTTCATAAAACCTTAATAAAACTTAATATGGGATGGTCTTGGCAATGGTACTTGAGATCCTAAGTAAAAATTTTAGTTTTATTCAAGCCGTATAGCACTCCTCCCGGCTTTGTTTATAAAACTACATTCAAAACTGTTTTGTCTTCCAACACCTCCTCTATGCTTCTTTAAAGCCGAAATGTGTACAAAGTGGCCCACTCTATAGACTGTTGTGAAAACAAGTTAATAAAACCTTTATAAGACCATACAGATTTTGAAAATGTTCTAGTGAAAGGTGTTATGACCACTTGAGAACCTTCATAAAACCTATTGGCTGCCATGAAAACCAGCATACGCCCAAATGGCCACAGCTGTCAAAATTCACTGTGATATCGTCGTTTGTTTTTTTTTGCCCGCTTTGTTCGATTCTCTGCTCTTCTGATTCGTTAAGTAATATATAATATCCAAGAAAGAAGTTCTAGTGTTGCGGGAAATGTTGTTTGATAGCAAAATATCCAAAACAAATTGAGTTGTTTACAGCGTGTCATGCTCCAAATCATATGCGCAATTAAGTTGATAGTGAATTTTGGCACGATAAGAGCCGACAATTCATGCGCCTCAGAAATTACGCGAGTTTACAACACCAAAAACAAAATTAAAAACAAAGATATTCGATAAATTAATCATGAATTTCCTGAACATTGATGGAATTCAATAAGCTTATCTAAAAGAATGCCAAAATTGGTCTCCGATCTACAGTTTTTTGCATTACATTTAAAATTTGGTGCAATCATTTTTCGAAATTTCGTTGATTTCTTATATTTCAATATGGTGATTTGAAAAAATCACAGTTTAGCCAAAAAGCCAATTTATCTTCGCAATGACTACTACAGGGTGGGGTAGAAAATAATACGAAAATGTTCAAACTTGAGTATTGGGTTAATTCGTGTAGCTAGTGACTAATTTCTGTCGAAAGTTTATTTGTTTATGTTTACTTTCAAGTGCTGCATCCGAACATTCTATTTGTTTTATTGCAAATTCGTCAAAATGTTCGCGAAAGAAGTGATCACCAGTTTGTTGCTCGCCCAGAAGAAGCCGAAAGAGATTGCCAAGGTGGTAGGGTGCCATTTGGCAACAATTTACCGCATAAAAAAGTCCCTGCAGGATGGTCCTAAGCAGTGGAAGCCGGGAAGCGGACGTCCGCGCTTTGCACGCACGCCGAACGTGATCAAATCGGTCCGTGCAAAAATTGCTCGCAACCCGGTGCGTTCCATAAGAAAATTAGCAAAGGAAGCCAATATTTCGGAGAAATCCATGCGGAGAATCATCAAAGAAGACCTGCATGAATCTTCCAGAGCCAGAGTGAAACGCCACTTGATTACGGACCGGGACCGGCGAAGAGATTGCTTTCCTTGTTGAAGAAGGAAAAAATGATAATCCTGTTCTCCGACGAAAAGCTTTTCAGCATCGATGCTGTGGCCAACAGCCGCACGGGCCGGTTCATTTCACCGCAGAAAAATGAGAACGTTCCGGAAAAAGTGAAATTCAAATTTCAAACCAAACATCCGGCTGGAGTCATGATGTTTGGCTTGGTGGCGTCCAATGGTTTGAAAATGCCGCCTGTCGAAGTGTATATCGGTATTTTAAAGGACCAAGTGCTTCCCTGGGTTAAGGCCAACTTCTCCGAGGACCAAAACATTGTCCTACAGCAGGATGGAGCGCCGTGTCACACGTCCAATCGAACCCAACAATGGATGAAGTTTTGGCCAAAGGATTTATGGCCCCCTAGCAGTCCAGATCTTAATCCGTTGGATTATTCGATGTGGGCATATGTTGAAGCACGAGCCTGCAAAACATCACACCCGAGTGTGAAAACCCTGAAGTCAACAATAACACGCACATGGCAGTCAATGTCGGAGGACTACGTCCGAAAGGCATGCTCTGGCATCCGGCGTCGGCTCGTGGATGTTATTAATAAAAATGGAAGACACATTGAATAAATTTGTTTAAAAGGACTTTATAAAGATAACTGCACTCGAAAATGTTGATATTATTGCTTGAATTAGTTGAAAATGGGATTTGAAAGATATAGAATAATTTTTTGCATTATTTTCTGCCGCACCCTGTATAACACTATGTGGTCATTTAGTGACTTCCCTGAATGCCAATTTGCCGTTTAATGCAATTACTAGAGGCAAAATGGTTTTAAAATGCTTTTTTAACTGACCATAATGAATGAGTCCTAAAATAGCATTTCAAAACAGTATTTTAGTTCATAAAGTCGATATAAAACCTTTGATAGGAGTAAAAAAAATTTGAGAAGGTGTTAAGATCGCTGTAAACCAGCTGTGTAGGTTCTCATAACCCTTACTTAAATATGAAACCTATTGGCACCTCTTGGGGCCATAATAAAACTAAATTGATTTCTTGTGGCTTTCATAAAACCTTAATAAAACTTAATAAAGCTGGATGGTCTTGGCAATGGTACATGGGATTAGTAAAAACGCGTTGCTTTGGGAGAGCTTTTTTTTAATCAATAACTACTTTAAATGTAGGACACTTTATTCGACTCCAGGGGTATCCAGATTTTATCAGCCAGTCGGGTACCATGAGCGCCGTTTCGTCCAAATGGACTATTGGATGATCGTCCAGTAACCGATCTGTTACTGAACCCTTCTGGTCACAGCTCATGCATAAGCAGCTTTACAAAGACGTAATCACTATTTTGCCCAACTTCAGAGAATGTCTTTATTTTTTGGCAAACCCTTCGATATCCGAAAAAAACATCTTCGTGAGGATTTCCAAGGATTTGCATTCAGTGCGTCTGTCAACCTGAGGCATCGTCGACTGGTTTCCTAACTTTTGAGCTTCCGCTTCTCTATTTGAGCTGCCTGTTCCTCGTTGCGCTTCATCAGGTCATTTCTCTTCCCTTGTTGTCCACACATACATGCTAGAAAAAATTAACTATCTAGATAAATTGACCAAGTCATAAAAGAAAAAGACAACAAATAACAACTTACCAATTGCATCTGAAATCAACAGATCGATCTGTCGAGGGTTTGTAGCCAGATAGTGTTCAGTTCCAGGTTCAGTTTGACGTGCAGATTTCGAGCGGGCGTAAGTTTTGACCATCTGCAGCGGTGGTCGTCAATGGGACAGCGGTAGCTTTCGGTGTCGGATTCGTTCCAGTCCATCAAAATGTTCATTAGAACGTTACCAACCTGATGTCGACTGGTGTTGGCTTGCACATTGATCCTCCCGAGTGCGTCAACTGAGCTTTAATTTCTTTACGAACGTCTATTTGTTAACTGGATTTGGATTGCTGCTTGCGGGATTGCTACTCGTACTGCTTGAAGGGATGTGGAGTAGCAAGACTCGGTGCGTTCGCCGTGTTTTTGTTAGCAGGATTGTTGGTACTTGGATTGGCAGTGACAGGTGCATTCCGTCCTGCCGAATGCGCCATCTTTCTCCACTTTTTTTCTTGTGCGAGCTAGTTTCCTTTTTTTTATTGCTAGTCGCCGGCTGCTGATTCGGGAGTTGTAGTAATGGTTTGCAACGCAATATCCCTCCGGGAGGGTATGGCTGAAAAATAAATGATGGAAATTAGGTTATGTTTCTGCCTTTTGGATCAAATATTACCTGTGGCTTGAAATTCGCATTTTCTGTAAAAAACTCCAATATTTTTGATTTGGCGGCATTGCGAATGTTCTTAGCACCAGCACTCGCCCGAATGTTTCCCATTTTCCGATTTTCACAGTTTAAAATAACTTTTTTATTGGAAAAAACACTCACCGATACGTAGAAGACGGCACAACATGGCGAATTAGTAAATGGTTGCCAGCTCGAATTCAATAACATTTTTCGTAATGCATCACAGAAGCAACACTCGTTCATTAGGGATCAACAGAAGTCAATATTACCATCGCGCTTTGATTAGTTTAGCAGTAAATCTCATTTAGGGGTGTGGTTTATTCTGATTTTCAAGCGCGATGATACCAACAATCAATATGCAACTAGCGATTTGAAATTGGTTCACTGTTGTAGAACCCCTTAGTCCGAAGTACACCTTGTATCCAGCACCTAACTTTACATATTTGCGCCTTTGTTTTGATTTGCTGTGTAATTTTGACAGAATTTTTGAGAGTGTGTTTGTGTGAGTTCATTATTAGGGGCGTATTACTAAGCTTGGGACCGAGCTTGGGACCGATGTGCTAGTACTGACTGAGCCAAGAAAAAAATCGCATTTGTTAGGGACCTACTGGTCTTAGAGTTAGTCTATGATGATACTATTGCACATCCTAAAGAAAATTCTCATTATTTGAAAAAAAAAAAGCGAAGATGGGCACAGAACTAACTACGTAAAGCGCGCATTAATAAAAGCGACTAAATGTTACGATTTTTCATGCGATTACCCTGCCACCTAGTGGTCAGTCCACCGATCAGTACACAGAGAGAAATTTGATAGTCAAATTTACCATTATTGGGGGTTAGGATGACTATTGCAGTATAGTGATGTAGAACCGACTATGATCATCGTCAAAACTACCATTAAAAATAGTTGATCCAACATTTGCCATAATGTTGGAATTGTCCTTCTTACCATGATCATAGTCGAGAGTGCAATGAACGTGGTGAATTCGACCATTTTCATGGTTATTGTAACCATTATATGCGATAGTCATCCTGACCATGATTTAATTGTCGGTATAACTATAGAATTTTTCTCAGAAGAGTCAATATATACACGCAAAAAAAAAACCGCAGTAGAAACTACTATTTCGAGGGTTAAATTAAGCGCAAACACCAACAATTTTCACCTGACTATAAATGCGTTTGATTTCACCATGCCTGCGATTAATGTTGATATCAATATGAGATCTGTCAAATATTCCACAAATGTTGAAAGTTTTACCATAAACGTAGTAAATTTGACCGAAAATTCATGGTAGTTTGAAGATAGGCATAATCGGGTATAATGGTAGTTTTTACTACAAGATTTTTTCCTGTGTACTAGTTACCTATATACTGTGAAAATTTGACAGCTCCCTCAGTTTGTTTACGGCAGCTATGGCGAGAACAGTGAAACAACTTCGATCTATGGTTTGTTCGTACCGCCTGCTCCATCAGGGCCTAAAAAAGTCGGCCATCGTGGCCCACTTTGTGTCGACCAGATACCATCGCAAAAACATCTACAAGATTCTGGCACTTCTGGAGAAGGGAGAGTTCATCGAGCGGAAGCCTGGTTCCGACCGTCTGACCGTATTAAGCGACCGGAGGATACAAGGGAAGCTCAAACGGAAGACGGAAGGCAAGGTGGCCACTTCTTTCCGTGCGTTAGGCCGGGAGGTCGGTGAGACCGGCTAAACGGTCAAGAAGTATTTGGCCAAAATGGATATCCACATGCGGAAACGTCAGTTCAAGCCAGCCCTGTCGGAGAACCAAGAGGAAACCCAGAAACGGCTGAAGATTCTGGTGAAAGAGATCTTCCCGGCGAAGCGGAACTTTGTGGTCGCTATGAACGACGAGACGTAACTCACGTTGGACGGCAACGACTGGCAAGGCAAAGATTGCCTCACCTCCCCGACAAAAGAAATTACAGGGATGTGAAGTACATAGCGCACACGAAGTTCCCAAAGAAGGTGTTGCTGTGGCTCACAATCAGTGACGTCACGTCCCCTCTTCTTTTTTTGGGGCTGGCAGTGAACGGCGAGGTACACAGTACGAAATGCCGCCTTCATTAAAAAGTACCACAAGAATGACGACGGGGTGTTTTGGCCGGATATAGCGTCGGCCCACTACACGAAGCGGGCGCTGGAGGAATTGGAGCGGTTGAGCATTCCGGTGGTGCCCAAGCATGCAAACCCTCCCAACGTGCCACAGCTTTGCCCAATCAAGAAGTTGTGGGCCAATTTGAAGACGAGAGTATATTCAAATAATTTCCAAAACGACGGATGATTCGAACCAAAAGGCGACCAAGGAACCGAAGAATATGCCTACAAGCTTCTTTTTTTCAACCTTTGGCCAAAGTTCTAGCTTACTGCCGCAAGGTGCCGTGGCAGATAGTAGAAGTATTTTTGGGAAACTTTAATTTCTTAATGAATAAAGTGCAATTGTGTTGTTCAAATATCATTTTTCGTTGTTTTTCAACATCCATCCGAAAATAGTCGCTTTTTTAATGCGGGCATTAGTTCAGACATAGAGTGATATCCGGAGAAATTTGCGAAATGGGCGAATCTGCTTTTGTAAACAAACATTTAAATCGACGATTTCTCACGAATAAAAGCTCAATTTCTTAAATTAACACCACAATTGGGTAAAAGAAAACTTTTTCTGGCCAACTGTGGTCTAAATTTTTCAAATTGAGCCTCTATTCGCTGAAAAACGTAGATTCAAATGTTTGTTTTCAAAAGCAGATTCGCCCATTTCGCAAAGTTCTCCGGATATGACTGTAGAGTATAAGCCAGCTGCCAAAATTTGAATAACTTTTACGTGCATCTCTGTTCAGAGAATAAGCCGGGAGTTAAATATCTTTTAGCTGCCGTCATCAGTTGAATTACGCACACCGTGTACCAAAACGGATCCAGCAGCAAATCAAATTATTTTATCCAACATCCCAGTGATTTCTCGTGGAAGTGCAGAGTGCGGTGTCCGGTACCGGCATTTCTTTTCATGCCTCTTTCCATTTTTTTTGCTGTTCGGGAAGTCGGCGTTCAGTGTCCTCTTTTATCAACGTCTCTCCAAAAACTGATCCGATCTGATCTTTCGTTTCGTGTTTCGTATTCTCGCATTTCGACGATGCTCTCGTTTTATCGAACTTTCGTTCGTATTTTATCGTGGATTCTCTCACTCTCACAAGTTTGATTTTTCTTTTACAACATAATATAATATACAGTCATACCTCGATATAACGTAACCTCGATATAACGTAACCTCGATATAACGTAACTCGATATAACGTAACTTTTACCTCGATATAACGTAACTTTTTTTTTGCCCTTATTTTTGGCAGTTTAAATTATAAACGTGATTTATCTATCTATAAATACAAAAATAAATTTCAGTTTGTCTGTCTGTCTGTCTATCTGTCCGGCTTTTACAGGCTCGGAAACAACTGAACCAATCGGCGTGAAAATTTGTATGCAGGAGTATTTGGGGCCGGGGAAGGTTTTTATGATGGATCAAAACCCCTCTCTCATCTGGGGGGGGGGGGGGGGGGTCTCTTATACAAATGAAACACAAATGTCTCACAAATCAGCTCACACGATTGCCCTAATACCATAATACTGATTCGACTCTGGATCCGTTTTCGATCGGTGATTGCTAGTCAGAGTCAGACCTGACCCAGGTTTAAAACCGAAAACGACATAAACGATTGCTGCAACCCAGATAGGCTTCGTTCTTCTTCACGACTTGAAAATCGATCAAGTGTCATTTGCTGAGTTGTCAGCTTTTTGTCTTCTTTTTTTAATTTTAATGTTTTGTTTTCAACTGGTTCAGCGTTTGACGCAACCGCACCAATGACATCTAACGAAATGGGCGCAGAAGCTGATTTTTGTCGCTCGCGGAATTCCAGGTCCTCGATCTGAACGAAGTGATAAAAAAAAAAACGCCGCGAAGTGGATGTTTTATGTCTTATGTATTTGTTTGTCTTATTTTTCAACAAATCCATTTGATCCGGTCCATTTGAACTAAACAGTCCCAGTACTATCTTAGTTCAAAGATGGACTTCAAGTGTCCCTCAACCTATTGTCAAAATTTAAAATGAAAGGTTAGCTATTTTGACATTTCAAGTCCATCGGTTGTAACATCTGAAGTGCATTTGAAGTACGATTGTACTAGGACGGGAAGGTACGATTGAAGTAGGAAAAGGGATTGGCTGATTCAATTGTACTAAGCTCCGCTATCTGGGAAGGTTTAGTGTAAAGTTGCTTGCGATGTAGCGTGCAATGCTTCAGCATGGTTTGTATATGCCGTCAAACATCTGTTTTCTGTGGATTGTTTGTTTTTGTGTATGTAGTAGGAAGCTAGCTGTTAAAACTTTTTTTATTATTGCACAACTCATAATTTAAGAAGGTCGACTAAGTCGGAGGTTTTTTGAAAAATGGATCGGTGTCGCGTAAATAAGACAAAAAACATAACCGTGTTGGTTTACTACTAGCGGATAAAATAAAAATTATTCAAAATCTTGGAAATGGTGTTTCGATGAATGAAATAATGAAGAAGTACAAAGTTCGTTCAGCATCTACCATCTATGCCATGAAATATGCAAAGGACATGTGTAAGAAACTTAAATGATATTCCGTGAAAACAATTTAACATGTTTTGTTTTTAATTTATAGCAAAACGAAAGCGTTTCAAGAATCCTCGATACCCACAGGTTGACAAAGCTCTCTTCATTTGGTTTTTGCAAAAAAGCTTCAATGCTGACGAAAGTGGGCTCTTTTTCAAGAAATCTCCAACATTAACATATGTTGAGAGAGACACCAAATCAAAAAAGATCGGATCACGTTCATGCCTTGATGCACCATGTATGGGTCGCTCAAATTACCGTTAATGTTGATTGGAAAGTCTCACAGAGCTCGAGCAATCAAAAATCTTAAGGAGTTGCCTGTATACTACAGGGTCCAAGAGCGCTTGGACGATGGAAAAGGAGCTCTTTCAGGAGTGTTTTTTGGGAATCCGTCCTGAAAGTGACCGCCTACCTCAAGTCAAAAAGACTTCCTCTATGAGCCGCCCTTGTGTTGGACAATTGCACAGCTCATTACAATGCAGATGAGCTAAAAAACTGTCGATGGATCAATTTTTACCATCTTTCTTCCTGCCAACACCACCGCCATTCTTCAACCGATGGATCAGAATATCATTCAGATGATTAAGACGCGCTACAGGAATCTGATCATGCAGGAAATTCAAATTCGTGGAGGAGAGTTTGACGAGTGCGTGAAGAAGAACAACACAAAGGACGTCATCTTTTTGGGTTGCTCAAGCGAGGGAGGTAGTTCCAGCTGACTCGATTCGCAAATCTTGGAACATGCTTTACAATGCCCGTGAAATCGAGGATGAGGATGTACCGCTGGCCGTCATAAGCGACACGCCGAGAAGCATTGGTGAAATCGACGAGGAGGATGCCGGATTCGAAAAGCTGGACGATTATGAGATCATCGCAAGTGTTCTTCACAAAGATGCTGACGAAGACATTTCTATGCCGGTGACGACACAATGCGGTCAATGCCAACGCAGGAAGAAGCATCACAATCTGTGAGTTTTGGAGATGATGACGAATTTGTAAACGTGTTGGATGAAGCAGACTTAAATTGGTTCAATCTGATAATCAGATACGCGGAAGAGAACAATTGGCCACTGACTACACAGTTCTCGCTGCGCCAGATACGTACTAATGTTATGGACATCGTAATTCACAAATAGCAGTAAGAAGGCTACAGTGCAGGAATATTGTTTTGCTATTTTGTACTGGTTTGTGATTTGTTGTGTATTTGAGTTCTAGTTCTATGTATAAAGAATGGTAATATCAGAAGATTAGTCACTCTGCCACGTTGTGTTTGTTTTTCAGGGTGTCGGAAGGTGTCATAACTACATTCAAAAATTTATCCTTACTGGCAACCATGGACCATTTTGACTTTTAATTCACCCACATTCAAAAATCATCTGAATCACATCAGTGCAAGCGAGAGGGAAACAAACAGTGCAAAAACAAATAATCAATTCGCGTAAGTGGTGCCAGAAATAAATGTATCTTCCATGTGGTGAGGAGTGAGTTTGAAGTGTGTCGGATTGTGTTTTTGAGGGTGTTAACACATGGTGTCGGGGTGAATTACCCCCTGGGTAGTATGGAATAAGCAGTAATCAAATTTTGGTGCTTTTTTTATATATATATATATATATATATATATATATATATATATATATATATATATATATATATATATATATATATATATATATATATATATATATATATATATATATATATATATATATATATATATATATATATATATATATATATATATATATATATATATATATATATATATATATATATATATATATATATATATATATATATATATATATATATATATATATATATATATATATATATATATATATATATATATATATATATATATATAGTTAGCAACGCGACAAATCAGGATCCCCAAGGTAACAACCCTGTTCCCGAGAAATCATCAAACGTAGAACCACATGCAATCGACCGACTTAAGCAGATACAACAACAACAACAACAACAACAACAACAACAACAACAACTAGCAACAGCGATATCATCATTCGAACGACGACATTCATCCTAAACAACAGTCAGCGAAACCAACGTAGCAACAGTTTAATCGAACGGAGTGAACCGGAGACGCGCTGCATCAGCACCAACGACCGGACGACACATGGCAAGAACATTAATGCATAGATGGCAATTTTTGTAAACAGCGAGGCCTCTGTAACAAATATGAAATAAATCAAGTTTCAGTCTTTATCGAGCAATTAAGTAGTACACATCTTTTTTTAAAAACCAACCCCGAAGGCCTCGACTAGTAACTGGCGCAGTCGACTTGAAGGAGGAGTGAAAGTTAAGTGCAATTGGTTCGCGAAAAGTACTGAAAATCGAGTTAAGTGCGACCGAAACTAAACAAGGAAATTGTTCAAGTGAAATCGCACCGGCGATCGGTATCCACGATTCGACGGACCAGGAACTTAACTTTTACCAGCCCCACGGACCGGCTCTCTACCCGCTTTGGCATCACTAGTGGAATACTAGTAGATTTGTGGTGAGTGCTTTTCATTATCCCTTTTCCTACCCCTTGTGAGCGGACAACCTTGAATAGGTTCGTTTTGCCACGTCCACATTAGAAAATAAGACAAAAGTTTTAAGTTCAATCAATGATAGTGATTCGTAGTTAGTGACCTAAATTTAATGATTTATAATTGACGACTTGCATTCAGTGAGTTTTACATAGTGTTATCATAAGAAGAAAAATTGTTGTGATTTTAAGCTTAATCAATTATAAGAATTTAGTGATTTGTAGTTAGTGACCCACATTTAGTGATTTTTAATTGACGACTTGCAATTAGTGATTTTTGGAATAGTGCTATAATTTTTTTTGTTCAATTACCGTATGTTAAGAAGGAAAATGGCAGAAGAACTAAAACAACAGATTGACAGCTTAACCGCTGAGTTAGAGGCTCAACGCCTTCAAATCGAAAGGCTATTAAATCGCCAATCGACATCTTCTAATGCATCTCTATCGCCCTCAAATGCAAGGGAAACGACTGGCAGAAATGATGTGCCACGAGTACCAGATGCCATAAAATTTATTGTGCCTTACAAAGGTGACAAAAAAACCTTAGCTTCATGGCTCACTTCGGTGGAGGAGAAGCTGAAATATGCAAAACAGACCTGCTCGTCAGAAGAAGAAATTGCCCATGCTATGCCTCTTTTGGTTAGCATTATTAGGGATAAAATTGTTGGTGAAGCGAGCGAAGCACTCGTTGCTCGACATACCGCGTTGGAATGGAGCGAGATAAAAACAGTGCTTTCGGAATATTTCGGAGACAAAAGAGATCTTTGTACTCTTGTCACCCAAATATCATATATGAAACAAGGTACGAAATCAATTACCGAATTTTATAACGATTGCAGAAAATTACTCTCTGATATCACAGCAAAATTGCTTTTGGATCAAGAAACGAAATTATGCGTAAAGATCCTATCAAAGAGCTATGAAGATATGATTCTCAACTCTTTTATAGATGGTTTTGTAGAGCCATACTCGACACTAACGAGGACATCGCGTCCAACCACTTTACTAATGGCATACCAAGGAGCGTTAGACCAATACAACGCCGCCCAACGGCGGAAAGAAAAATTTTACAAACCACCTATCGTCTCACAAAAACCCATTAACAGACCGAGTCCACCAACAGCTAACTGGCAAAACTATAATAGATACCCACCAGTAGGGCAACAAATTCAAAGACCTTTCATGCAAAACGCTTTTAGACCAACCTTTCCTTATATCGAAAACACACAGTTCCCCTCAAACCAGATGAACGCAACTTTTAATAATAGGCCACAAATTCAAAACTCTCATAACCAAAATGCCCCTCAAAGGATGCTAGCCCTTCCTAATATTAAACAAGACCCCTCGGGACACAGGACCCAAGGAAATAAAAACTTTTCTTCACAGCAATATCGAACTCCCTTTCCAAAAGTTCAAAATTTAAATATACAAGAAGAAATTCAAACAAAACCAGAAGAATACGAAGAACAAGTACAACCCGAACAAGAAATGTCTGAACAAAATGAAGTTTACGAAAGTAGTCTAAATTTTCTTTCGGGTCTGGAGACTTTAGAAGAGGAATGACAGATAACTTTCTACCATTTATAGAACTGAAGTCAAAAAAAATTGAAATCCTTAAATTTCTTATTGACACTGGTGCCAATAAGAATTATATAACACCCAAATTAGTACCTCTAAACATAAGAAAATCGTATCCAACACATTACATTAAAAACATAAGCGGAAAACATTTGGTCAAAGAGTACATTCACTATAACCCACTCAACGTATATGACAAAACTCTCCCACCCCAAAAATTTTACGCATTTAAGTTTCATGACTACTTCGATGGACTTGTAGGTTACGAGACCTTACGAACATTGAATGCGATAATTGACACAGCGCATGACGTTTTAAAAATCAACGATAAATCTATTCCACTTCAAAAGAAATTCTCCGAACCAATCGAAATTCACGCAAATGAAACTAAAGTTATTAGCATACCGACGTCATGCCCAGATGGCGATTTCTTTGTAAAACAAGAGGAGGAAATTGTACCAAAAGTTCACATCCTAGCAGGAATATACAATTGTAAAAATAACTTAGCCGTAATTCTAGTCCTTGATTTTGACAATAGCACAAAAAAACTGAATTTACATGATAAAGGGCGAACACGAAATTATTGCGACACATTCAACAGGCCACTAATGAAATCACGACGCGAGACTGGACACAACACTTATGATTCTTACAAACGAAAAAGGAACATAAAATTTACCTTTTATTGTCGACCGGTTTCGGGCTCAATGCTGCCTATCTACAGGACGATGTCCGGTTGGTGTTGTGTCCAGTCTCGCGTCGTGTTTTCATTAGTGAACTGCAGTTTTTACGTTAGCACTAAATCAAAATTATGAGTGACATTCAACAGGGCATAACTTTTTTACCATTGGGTAAAAATCAACCAAATTTTGCACACTTTCTCATTGATGTGTATTGTTTACATGCTGTCAAACTCGAAGTCGTGTTTTTCAATTCAACGAAAACGGAGGTGAACCAACGCGAGTCGAGAGAACAAATTCTTTCCAAACACCTGGAATTTCCTGACCTGTCGCACCGGCAGTTGGGAAAAATGTTGAACATTCACCATTCAACCGTCTCCAGAGTGTTGAAGCGGTTCCAGGAGCGGTTGACGTTGGACCACGGCAAAGGAGCTGGAAGAAAACCGGGACCGGAGAACAAAAAGACGGAGGGAAAGGTGAAGCGGATGATTAAAGCAAATCCCAACGTCTCAAGCCGTGATTTGGCTAAAAAGATCGGCATGTCGCAGAGCTACGTCCAGAATGCAAAGAGGGGGGAAAAATATATATAAAAAGGGGAAAAAACTCCAAACCGGGGGGGGGGGGGAAAAATGGAGGGTAAAAAGGGGGGGGGGGGGCGCTAGGGGAGGCTGCTGAGATAAGGTTGGTGTGGGGTGGGGGGCGACGCGTATAATATATAAGTTGTATTTAAGTGGGGTGGGGGGGGTGTGTTTCGCCGGGGGGAGCTCTTTTTTGTGGAGAATAAAAATATTATTTTTTATATATATATATAAATATATATATATATACAGCAATTCCATGAAAAAAAGTTATACGATCTCTCAGAATTTTATAATATTCGGTAGGATTGTTCAACATCAAAAAATATTAGACCCGTATTTTTTTATTTCGTTATTAGACTGGACCTTTCTGCGTTAGACTGGTCCAAAAAATCGTGATTTTTCAAAATCTTCAATTTTCAAAAATTTATAACTCCTAAACCGTTTAACCGA